>KE598559.1:232462-285152 GCA_000444155.1 Cladonia macilenta KoLRI003786
TCTTCTCTCTTCTCTCTTCTCTCTTCTCTTTTCCTCTTCCTTCCTACTTCTTCTCTTTTTCTTTTTCCCTTCTCCTCTTCTCCCTCTGCTTCCCGTTTCTTTTTTCTTCTTTATTTTCTTTCTTTTTCTCTTCTTTCTCTGCTTTTTTATTTCAATTCCTTTTTAAGGATTTCAGGGCTGGGCTGGGCTTGGGGACAGGAGAGAAGGGAGACGAATGGTGATGTGAGGAGTAAGTAGTGAGGGGGATATAAAGACGGGGTTGGGTAGGAGATTCAGGGGGAAAGGGGGGATTAGGGAGGGAGGAAAGAGGAGGGGTTTGGTGGGGGAGAGGGAGGTTAGGGGACGGAGGGAAGAAGAGGGAAGGGGATGAGGAGGGGAGGGGAGGGAAGGGGAGGAAGGTAGGTAGAGAGGGTAGGATGAGGGGGGAGAAGGGGGTGATGGGATGGGATGTGGAGGTAGGGTTTTGGCATTGGTAAGGGCTGGATGGCTTTTATTCTTCTATTTGACTAGGAAGGGAAAAGAATGAGATTGCTGGTGGTTGCTAGTGGGAGGAGAAGCTTTCTTTTCGCTAGAAGGATCTAGTTAGATGTGGATGGCACTAATTAGTCTTTCCCCATTCTTTTTATTATCCTGGCGTGACGGGCTGACTGCTTGTTCGTTTGTTTGTAATGAAGTGGGTTAGGTAGGTAGGCTGTTCGTGGGGTGTGAGTGAGGGTCCTTTATAATGAACTTTCCGGAAGGGGATATGAGCTTCTTTATTTTTATTAGCATTTCTTATGCTTTGGGGCTGGAGGGGAGTTTTATAGGAGATCAGCGAGGTGGAATTTTGTTGCGTTTAATAGTGAGAAAAGGGAGTCGAAAGGCTTTTATTGGGGAGGTCGTATTTTGTTTGGGATTTTGAAGGTTCTGAAATGAAAGGGGAGACGCTGCTGAAAGGGGGAGTATTGGGGATTTTGCTTTTCGTTCAATAGTTAGTGTGCTGAGAGACGTCTTTGAGAGGTTGGTTGCGGATATTGGGGGGTGTTGGAATGGAATTGAGAGAGGTGTTGCGGTGTAGGGGTGGAAAGGGAGCAGACTTGGTGAGGCTGTAGGAATGGCTGTTGGTTAGTTGTCTGTCAATGCTGTTTTTAAGTTTCGAGCGAGGTCTGGTGTGATAGTGGCATACTCGTTGGAAGGCAGGTTCCACGGCCATTTTCTCGTGGCTAGCCAACTCAGGCCGTGAGGAGTGTCGGCGTGGTGTTGGCTCTTGTTAACAACATGAGAACACAGTCATAAGGACAATTCCCTCGACACACTGGAGGCTTGAATGTATCAAGGCCTAGTGATACGGCGCCTGGTCTGTACACAGATTTGAGCCAAAGAAAAAAGTGTTCCGGTGTTTTTGGAAGGCATCTCTACGTGTAATGGAGTATGAGGCATGCTTCCAATACCCTGTTGAGAGCCCACATCACCTTCCTATAAATTCGATCCTAGACCTGTTCTCCTTTCTCCAACAAAGAAGATTCAAACACTTCGACTTGAACACCAAGTTTCCAAGGTCATATCACATATTGAGATACTTATCACATCAAGGTCCACACCACATTCGACATCGTTCTTGTTTCGAAGTACGAGGCACTTGTGGAACAAATATAAACAAGTCTCATATACTGTATCAGGTTGTCGAGTCACACTCTGTTCTTTGACACTCGAACCCCATTATTTATTAATATCAATCATCATGCCGCGCATCTCAGAAACTCGCCAACGTCAACTGGCTACAATCAGAGAGTACAATCAACAGCGCCAACAGTATAAGGAAGACCAGATTCACACCAAGAGAGCACAAGCGGCATGGGAGGTGGGGAGGTTCTACGATAGAAGAACCGAAAGGACATACGAGCTTGGCGCAAGGGTATGGCTTCAACACATATTTAGCTTCCAATAGGATGCTGATCTGCATGACATGACAGATTCCAGCAGCTGATCCCAACGAGTCTGTACCTCGTGGCGTGAAACGAAAAGCGGAGGTTGCTGAGGAGACTACACATCAACACAAAAAGCTCAAGGTATATCTTCCGCCCATGGAGCCAAACTTTTCAAAAAACTTACATATATATACAAGACCAACACCTTGGAGATGTCTCCATCACGAGAGACAAAGGAACACCTTGAAAGCATCAAGGTGAGGAGAGGGGAAGGGCAGCAGGTAGGACTTTGCTTTACCTAAGAGTTGCCTTCATAGCTGACAACACTGTTCTGCAGTACCAGGGGACTGCACGTCAGGGGGAGTCGCGGAAGGGTTTGGAGGGAAAGCCCAAGAATCCATACGCGAGCCTAAAGGCTGCCAAGAGGGGGCAGACATCCAAGATCGCCGTAGGTTCAAGTATACTCTATCCCCTGCAGGCTATGATAGCTGATATAGGTCCCAAGGCTCCAAAGATACGCATCCCCAGAGTGATGAAGAGTATCGAGGGAGGAGAAGACGCCTCGAAGAATGAGGCAGTGGCGAAGAAGACCACCGTGGTGAAGGAGGCACCAAAACCCTCGAGGAAGAGGAAGGCAGCTGAGGACTTGGAGGATGTCGCGGCTGCAGTGAAGGACGTTGCAAAGGAGGCAACGTCCACTATATATATAAAGAGAGAGGCAGATGTTGAGGCGAAGGCCGAGGGCGTCGCGGAAATTAAGCCTGCTGAGAGAAAGGCAGCGATGTCTTCAGGAAAGAAGAGGAAGGCAGCAGATGCCTTGGAGGATGATACAGCGCAGGCTGTAGTACGTGGCGAAGACGCACCTTCCGCCAAGAAGAGGAGAGGCGAGGATTGGCCTAAGATGGGGCCTCTGGAGGAGAAGAAGAAGGTGCCTTCAGGTGAGAAGGATGCAAAGACTGTGAAGGCTGATGAGGTATTTGACCCTCAAGACGTCCATCCTGGATTGGCTCACATGTACCCACAGGCTCCATCTCCTTCAGGACCCGTCGCCAGTCCGGCGAAGTTGGCTACACCAAAGCCTCCAACGAAAAGGATGCCTTGGATGAACAAGACGTCTGCGTGGGGTCGGGTGAGTGTAATTGCATTCTCCATCAAGTGCAAGCAGCTGATTAAGATAAGTCTTCGGTTATTACGAGGGAGACAGTGACTGTGAAGAACTCTCCGGCGAAGGGAGGCAGCAGTGGAAGAAGTCGGCGATGAAGGAGGTATCGAAACGCTGCCGCCGCATTAATATCACCAACTTCGCCACCACTATCACCATCACCATCTCCATCCCCATCTCCATCCCCATCTCCACCCGCATCACCATCGTCATCGGCTTCAAACCCCAACATCTCAGGCCCCGCACCACTCTACAACCCTCACCGCCCCCAACTCTGACAAGCCCAAGCGCGAGATACAGAAGTGGAAGAAGTTGACGATGAAGAAAGGCAGCAGTGGAAAGGCGAAGCGAGTTTAGGATGGTCGTGCCAATGAGGAAGCTGGGTCTCTTGTGACTGACGATACTCATCAGTGCTGCATTTTCAACAGTGTCCAGCGTCAAGGACATCTTTACCAATACCGAATCAGCCACAGGAAGCTCGGATACGACATCGAGCGGTATCGCTCAGAGACTCGCAGATCAAAGGAAGGCACTGATCGGAGAACACATTCATCGGACGAGATTTCAACCTCCCCTCCAGTTCCTGATTAAAGGTTTCATGAAACTGAGTCTACATGACTGTACCAATACTGAATCAGCCACAGGAAACTCGGATGCGACGTCGACGAAATTATTGAAGGCCACGGAGAACCCGTTTGGCTCCTCAGAGACGCCTGAGCTACCCTCTCATCTGCGTGTACAAGCTCCTGCTGCTGACCACGGAGCTGCTGTGCGCGCTCAATACGGGACACCTGACTTCACCGCGCCAGATTTTAAGCCTCAACTTCGTAATCCACCTCCTACTGATGACCAGTGATTGGCTTCTTAGAACACAAATGATGAAAGACTCAAACCCAATGGACACCGTCAAATTGTGGCCATGGTCAACAATATCGATATCAAAAAGGTCCAACTAGCAATTCAGAACAACCCCAAATGTGATGCGAAAAATTCCGACACAACGGATACAACAAACAACACGGAAGGATATATGGAAATGCCATGGGCAGGGACAGCACACAGTGTGTTGTAATGTGGGGAGATTCAACAAAGAGTAGGATACGTTCTAGGCAACGCTGCTGGATTTGAAGTGTTCAGCAATTCATCTGTTTTTCTTGTAAGAGACTATTTTGGGAACTTGTTAGTGATAGAAAATAGCTGGATTGGGGGTCTCTTGGCGACGCTTTCTCTAGGTAATATATATTTTCATCTCAGAACCATAAACACTGCTGAGACATCATGAAATCATTGTTAGTGGTTGAGCATGGAGAGGCCACTGATGAATAAAAAGCAATTACACAGTGAAGCTTCTCCATTGCGGAAAGATTATCTGGAAGCTGCGTTTGATACCTTTGATTTCGGCGGATCTATTCAGAATGGGTTTGTCGTAAGGAATGGTTTATTTTGTGGAGTGGGATGGCCTGCAATCCCGGCTAAATGTTTTTCCTTCAAAATCACGTGACTTCGAGACTTGCTCGCGTCTTCTTGTCGCGTCTTCTCCAGATGCTCATGGGCCTTGACTGATACTCATGGACCCAATCCTACAGGGCCTGAATGCTGCACAGTACGACGCGGTAACATCGCCAGCCGATGTTATACAGGTTCTCGCCCCACCAGGGAGCGGCAAAACCAAAACACTTACGTCTCGCGTTGCTTACCTCCTTCGACATTATAGATACAAGCCATGGAACGTCATATGCCTTACCTTTACCATCAAGAGCTCGCGGGAGATGAAGGAGCGGATTGCGAAGCTCCTCGGCAATGGCATCGAAACAAAGCTGATCTTGGGCACCTTCCATTCCGTCTGCCGCCGATATCTTGTCACCTACGGTCACCTGATTGGTATCAAGAAAGGCTTTGGCATTGCAGACAGCTCGGACACTATCAGCATCATAAAAAGAATTATAAAGCGGCTGGGACTTACTATCGATGCTAGGAAGGCCCAGTCGCGTATATCGAGTTCTAAGTCTCGTGGTATTAGCTGGGCGGAGATAGCGCAGCAGCAGGTGAAGGAGAAGAAGAAGGATATAGAACAGCACGAGTTCGTCATAGTCTTCGAAGCCTACGAGGACCAACTTGCCGAGTCGAATTTACTTGATTACGATGGCCTTCTCTTGAGATGTGTTGATCTGCTGAGGCAACACCCTATATGCGTATCAAACGTGGAGGTGGTTTTGATTGACGAATTCCAAGACACAAATCTGGTCCAATTCGACCTCATGAGACTATTTGCTGCGGAGAAAAAGAGAGTCACTACAGTCGGCGACCCGGATCAGAGTATCTATGGGTGGAGATCTGCAGAAATCAAGAATTTGAAGAGGATGCAAAAACAATATCCGGATGCGTTGGTGATACACCTTCAGGATAATTATCGATCATCAGGAGCCATACTGCTTGCTGCACAGGAAGTAATTGAACAGGACGAGTCACGACCTTCCAAGTTCCTCGTACCAACACATTGTCCCGGCACCACACCTGTGCTTCGAAGGCTGCCGTCGTCAGAAATCGAGGCTTTATGGATAGTCTCAGAGATACTTAGGATAATTGGCTTGACTGGGCGCCTCCTCACCTTTTCGGACTTCTCTGTCCTGCTTCGGTCCGCCGCTCTATCACGACAGGTCGAGTCAGCTATGGGTAAAGCTGGCATACCTTACCGAATGGTTGGTGGCCAAAGATTCTTTGATCGCGCAGAAATCAAACTCGTTTTAGACTACCTTAGGGTTGTAAGCCAGCCCAGTAACAATGATGCTTTGTCGCGTATTATCAATGTACCTACAAGAGGTATAGGTGGAACGACGGCAAAAAGTCTTCTCGAAGAAGCCGAGGTGAAGAAGGTCACTCTATGGAACCATATCTGTGATGCTGTCCAAGGGCGCCAGAGCGTACGGACAAAGATCTCAAAACCCGCGGAGCAAGGATTAGGTTCACTCATGCGCATCATCCTTACTTGCAGAAAAAAAATGGTGGATGAGGAGAAACCCCAATCGCCCGAGGATCTTATTCAATACATAATTAAACAACTCGGCCTCCAAAATTATCTTGAAAAAAGTTACCCCAATGACCACGAGACCAGATGGGCAAATATCGAGGAGCTTGTTGCTCAAGCAGCAGAATATCCTGTGCTGCATGTTTTACAGAGTATGGAAGAAGAAAACAGCGATAACTTGCCGTCCATAGAAGGACTGGACCAAGATAAAGGCAATGCTGGAGAGGAAGCCTTGTCGAAGTTCTTGGCTAATGTCGCCCTTGCAACAGAGTTGCAGCGAGATGATGACGATGCCGAAGAGGGCCAAACCCAAGCACAAGTCACAATCTCAACTATCCACGCTGCTAAGGGTCTAGAGTGGCCTGTCGTTTTCGTCCCGTCCACTTACGAGGGATCTATACCCCATTCTAGGGCAGAAGACAACGATGAGGAGCGAAGGCTGCTATATGTTGCAATGACCCGAGCGCAGGCGCTACTTTACATGAGTTTTCCGGTCAAAAATTCGCAGAGAGAAGAGACCACGCTTTCCCAATTTCTTTCTACAAAGAAGGTCAGCAGGTATCTCGCAAGCAAAGGTCCCGCTGTGAGCCCCAACACAGTCAATGATATTTCGCGTGTTCTAAGGCGTGGCTGCCCGACAGAGGCGCACATCCTGGAAGCGAGCAAGAACTTGCAGAGCTATGAAGACAACCTTTGGCCTGTTAATGCAGAGGACAGCAAGGCTGTTCAAGCCCGGTGGAGCAAATGGGATGAGGCTCGAGGCAATGAGCATGTGGCCAAGAGGCGTCGTGTTAATGGCGGCGAAAAGGTGGAACCTGTAGCTGAAAAGACTACATACATGCTGTCGACCATTGGCGGTACAACCACAATGCAAAACAGCTCTTCTTTCTCCTGTAATGGGAAGAGTGGGTTCATTTCAGCCGCATCTCAGATGCAGCACATTGAGAAAGAGAAATCTACGTATGCTAGCTCAAACGCCTTGCTAGGTGCAAGCAAACGACCTCCAAAAGCCAACAGTGATAATAAGGCAGGGTCACAACATAATTTGGGAAGTTTGTGGGGAGGTGGCAAACACCATGCTAAAATGGAAGAGTCGGTTTCGCCGGAAACGTTAGAGGAGGAGGACTACCAAAAGGCTGTCAGAGCCTCAACGGAGACTCTAGCTCAAGCATCTAATAATTACAGTCATGTCACACCAAGGGAGCCCCTTTCGGTATTACCGCAAGTTTTGGCCACCCACCGACTTCCAATTACTTCAAGCTCTACTCGCCCAACTCTCACCATTGATGGCGACGAACCTGCGAAGAAGCAATATATCTTCCTGTCTAGCTCGCCGCCTCCTATAGAAAGCGTTCCAGAAGCGGTCGAAGTAGACGTCGAAGATTCACACGACTGTGCGATGGTTGGCTTGAAAGGCAATATTAGATTAACGGACATCAGACCTGCCACGACATTCCACTCGACAACTGTATCACAGGTATCAGCAATGTCAGGAGCCGCGAAAAGGACCTTAGGGGTGCGAAGGAGCATGAATGGGTGGTCCACTCGGACTTCTCAAAGGTTTTCTGTGCCGAAGAGATCAGGGGCGATCGCACGAGGCCAATGACGGAGACATTCATGAATGAACGAACGAGTGCATTTCGGTTTAATGATTGTATGAGGACAGGACTGGATGGTGGAGACCCGGCAAACATGGTCTTGGGCAGGGAATAGCCATCATTGCTTTGATTAGCGACTTCTGAGGACCGGGAATACAGGAGGTTATTTTCGAGCATCTGTACGATACGCATTGCCCCACGGAGTTAATAGCATAGAGTCCTTCTAAAGATCTAATTATTTATACCAATGATGATTCGATAGCAAACATCAGCGCGATGTAAACGCTTCTTCGTTAGGGATACCGTGAACTAGATAGCCTAGGCGATAAAATCTGTTAAATCACCGCATGCCTTAGTCTATGCAGCTAAGGAGCTACCTCATCGTTAATCCTATATCTTGAGAGCACAATCATATGTGCATAGTCACTCGCCCAACGGCTGACCTTAAGTTGATGCCAGCATAATTGCAATTGCTTCAAAGATACAATTCTCACTTGCTGCACCCTTAATTCGAGGCTTCTAGGCTTGAAGATCACCTAATATAGTCCTCCTTACTGCATGCCTGCGAGCAATAAGTCATAAGGCTGTGTCGGTTGGTGAAGAGATTTGATGTCAAATCTTTCCAGAGCGGAAAGCCAATCTCGATTTCAGCCCCAGCCAAGGAGAGTCCCGCACCAATCATAGCATTGTCTAGCCGAGATCACGATCTAGGCCTCCACCCCCAGTACCCCTGGATCCTCCTGCAATTGGCAAGCAAGAAGGGCATGGTACACCACGGTGTTAGGCTTGGATGGTAAGCTTGTGATGCTGTCACAATGTCTTCAACGAGAGTATGGCAGCATGGAGATGGTGCACAAGATGACAACGGCGTCTCCACCAAGTCCCGCTGTCTTTGTGACTCCTTGCACCATCGTCACGCAAACCTCCAGCCTGATGCATGTGTATATGTACGCCTCATGCAAGCCGCCCAATCGCGGCTGGTGGGCGTCGACCATACCATTTCGAGTTGGGGTCGTCTTCGCTGCACGGTCCCCGTGATCTCGTAAAGCCTCAGCTCTTATTTACACAGGGCTGCCCCTCCTCAACACTCTGCCTGATCATTCATCTCTGCTTTCCTCAGTGACCGTCTCTAGCATATTCATCCTATCTCCATCTCTAGAAATTGTTGACTGGCCAGCAGCGATGCAGATCTATACGACCGACAAGACCTCCCCAAGGGGCGCTCCGTATCTATGGTACTTGCGAATTCCTGCTATTGCTTTCAGTGTTGTCGTGCTCGGCATTACAGCCAACGATTCCTCAGCGTTTGGCAGCATAAGTTGCAATGCACCAGCAAAGCTAAGCTATAACCTCGCTGTCGTATGTTCGTCCAAATACCCCTTACTCGCGCACGATGGCTGACTTCGACCATCAGGCTGTGATATCTTTTTTCGTCCTCGTCTACTTCCTCCTCTCCACGGGTCCTAAACCTCAACTCAGGCTCCTCCCATGGTTCATATTCGGCCAACTAGGCCTCGATGCCTTCATGTTCGTCCTCTGGTTAGCAGCAGCAGCTTCCTCCTCCTACAGTTGCAATGACCTATGCAACGCGTGCAACTACATTTACGACTACGTGGTCTACGATACCGAAGCCTGCTACTGTATAAGTCTATTCAAGCGCACAACTTCGCCGAATCCAAAGGGAATATTAGAAGGCCGGACCCCAAGGACGCGTCTGGGTGGTGGTAGTAACAGCGGTTCATATGGAAGTGGAGGCTCTACTATTGCTGCGAAGCAGGCTTTTGATGCAATCATGACGTGAGTCTATCCCCCATCTAGAATTGCCACCCACTCTAACATCACCTGTAGTGTCCTCTTCGCGATCTTCGTAGGCTCCTCAATCTTCTTCCTCGTCAGAGAACATCAGGCCAAAAGCACAACCACTCCCACCACCGGAGGAGCCGCAGAAGTCAAGCACGAAGAAGCTGGTATGCCCGCAGGGGGAGCTGTGCCAACAGCACAACATCCTACCACAAATACCCAAAACTACACCACTCAGCCAATGCCGCAGCAACCACCTCCTCAAGCGCAATACGTCCAGAGCCAACCGGAACAACAATACACTCAGAGCCAATCAGAACAGCAATACACGCAGACTCAGACGATGCCGCATACGGAAACTGTGTCTCGGACTGAATATACCCCACAACAAGCTGGTTATCCGACTTTTGTGCCAAAGGAGGGGGCTTTCGTGCCAAAAGAAGGGAGTTTCGTACCTAAAGAAGGCGTTTCAGAGATGCCATCTTCGGATAAACCACCTGCGGATATTCAATGAATTCCCAGTTAACGAAGGTAGGGCTAGATGGAGTCAGGGTTTCAAGAGTTGGAAGAGGTTGGTCAAATAATGTGATGCAAATTGATACCAAAAGATGAGCGAGCGAGCGTTGGTGATTTAATATGTTTGGGTGGCCTTGAAACGATACGATCCCCTTTACAGACATGTGACATGTAATTTCTAATACAAGAACCGCTTTACCCTACATACCTGCTTCTCTATATACCTTTTATCTGAGCCCACGTCCCTACTATTTCCATCTCATCCCATCTCATCTCGCTCAGCCCGCCTCTCCACCGCTTTCTAAAACCCTCAATTAAACTCATGTCATATACTCCAACTCTTGGATCCCATAACCATCTCCGCAATTACCAGATCTCCCTTCCCAATTCCCTAAACCCAGACCCACATTCTCCCCCCTCCGCCACTCCATACTCCCCCTCCGCCATATACCTAACAAACCCAGATCCCCACTAGAATCACATCCCGCGCCTCCCTATAATTTCTACAACCACACCCTCCTTCCACTTATCCATCAATCCCGCTTACTATCCCATCCCACCCCATCCCATCCCATCCCCTCCTCCCCCTACCTACTTCATCAACCCCAATCACCATCCCATCTCCTCCTCCCCTCTACATACTCCATAAACACAACCTGCCTAGTAAATCCAAATCCACATTCTCGCAATCCATCTATCCATAGCGTACCAGATCCCTACTAACCTTACACACCTTACATATCTCTAAGCTTCGGACGGGCGGGTATGCAAGCTAAAATGCATGCGGGGTGTGGGATGTAACGTCATGGGTGTGAAGAAGTGTGAGATAGGTAGGGGGGGTAAGTGATGAGGAGGGGATTGGTCGGGGTTGGGGGTCTATTGAAGGGATTTGAAAGATGGGCATCGTGGCGGAAGCTCAGAATGCACGAGGAAGCGTGGAGGTAAGGCCGCATGAAAGTGTAAGGTAGGTAGAGTGATAAGCAGGGAGGCGGCGATTTAGGAAGGGATTTGATTGTGATTGTGGGGGATGAGTTGTTGGAGGGTTGGGAGTTGGGGGGTTTTTGGGGGAGACGGGGGGGTAGTTGGGTGGGATTTGATAGGGGAGTGGATAGGGGGTGGATTGGTTGGCTTGGTTGGGTCGTGAGTTGGATTGGTTGGTGGTTGATTAGTTGGTGGGCTTAATCGGATAGTGGGATGCATCGTGTGGGAATAACGGCTGCTTTACTGGGTTCGGTTGGCTGATGGGATCGATTGGATAGTAGAATCGATCGGATAGTGGACTCAATCGGATAGTGGACCTAGTCGGATAGTGTACTCGATTGGACGCTGGGCTCAATTGGGTAGTGGGCTCCGGAAGAGTAAACTGATCTTATCGGATTGTATTTATTGCCCTGTAGCGACTGACTAGCCCTCACGGCTATGCTACTAAAACCGAGCGATCCACTTGAATCTGTAAACTCCAGCTTTTGATGAACGAGTGGTATATAGCGGCAAAAAAGGCCACGAACGCCAAAAGCAATCACCAACCCTGAAAGCCCTAGGGTTTGTACAAAAGATTGATGAAAAGAATGCAAACGATATTCCAAAAGAACGATAAAACGCTGCAAAACTCATGTAAGTTAATCCGTACGCCCCGACCTGAAATTCTTTTACCTACCAAATCAGCGATTAGACTTGCTGCTCCCACTACCACCCCGCTTCTCCCGCCGCATCTCCTCTCCTCCCTTTCGTGAACTCGGAGCATCATACTCTCCATAGCCATTCTTCTCTCTTGTCTCCCTGTTGCTACGCTTCTCGCCGCCATGAGCGCTCGGCGGTGTGGGACCGTAACGATAGGAATTGGAATCTGATTTGTATCCGTTGCTGGATGCGGCCCCGGACGATGAGTTCATGTTGCCGTTGGAGTAGTTATAGCCAGGTTGAGAGTAGGTGTAGCTGCTCGGGGAGGCGGATTGGTTGCTGGGTAAATGGGTGCTGCCGGTATAATTCGAAGGATAGGAGGAAGAGGAGCTGTAGCTGCCTGTGGTATTGTATGCGGAGGTTCTGTTGCCGGTGGAGCGGCCGCTGGTAGAGGTGGGGTTTGTGTAGGTAGGATAGGTGGGCGATGGGGGATGTTGGGTGCGGCGAGAGTTGTAGTTGGGGTCGTAGGTTGTACTGTGGGAGTGATCGTAGGTTGGTTCGTAGGATGGTTGGTAGTTTGAGCCTGGTTAGTTATGTTAGATAAGGTTGAACGCTTCTAGGCTCTCTTTTTCGAATTGTCCCCTTATCCATTTTTGCTTGATCGCATTTGATTGGTTCTGGATGGCAAGAGAGGGCGGGTAGGTAGAGAGTATATGAGAGGAACACCGCGGAGGATCGTAATCTCGGAACGAGGCCCGTAGATCAAAGCAGTCGAATAGAGAACGGCTTACCTCTGTCTGACGATGACATTTCATCAAGCTCCCTTTTGAGGGGATCTGCTGATGACCTCCCCCTATTGCCTCTGGGAGCCATATCGGAATTCCTTGACGGTTATGACGGACGACTTAGAGTATGTGCTTGATAGAGTAGGAGAGAGCTTTGAGAAGTAGTTCTGGGATGCAAATCGGATTGTGGTAGGAGAAAAGTTCGAATTGATAGGGAGGATGGAAGATGAGGGGAACGGGGTCTTCGCTGGACGTAGCGTTGCTTAAAAGGAATACGAGAATGGGACAGGTGTATCAATATTATAAGAATACTTCTTGAGGCTTTGCTGGCAATAGAGCAAAATTGTTGAGTCAGGACGTCCGCCGTAACGACAGTCAAGAGGGGCTTCATGATCAAGTCCAAAGGATTCTTGACCGCCGCGCTCTTTTTCTCTTTTTGGGGCAATGATACGCATTGGCAGTGAATATGAAACGAGAGAACAGGCACCCACCAAATGGCAGGGCATTTCTGCTCCAGCTGCCTCCCAATACGACTACTAAGCTTGGCTCAGCGCGTGTCGATATATGATTGAAAAATGCTTGGACGAGGATGCCCTCCTACCGATTGTTTCCGCAAAGGGGGCGGCAGTGATGGGAAACCTCCCAGTGCGGTCCATATTCCCGAGGTAGCCGGCATCTTGCAGGGCAGGGTGGTCGAATATGGGGTCATCAGTGGATCTAGCCACCTCCTGCAACGCCGTTGGTAGCTCCGATGATCACATTGAATGACAGAAAGGTTCGAAGGGTCGCAGTGGGCTATCATTTTTCGTAGCTGCTGAAATAGAACTTCTGAAATAGATGTCTTGGAATAGAAATTTCCACGCCCTAGAGGGCAATTAACATCTGAGTAAGCTCAAGGCTATAACCGATCTCTTTGCGCCCTCTCAGAGATACTTAGGTATTTCCAGTAACAAATTTTCACTATACATGTCATGTGCATCTGTGGGGGGAACGCATGTTTCTCGGCAGCATTGTTCCCATCTGCGCAAACATCTATGGTCTCCCACCAGCTGTGGGTTCGCCATGCATCTTTGCCGCTTCTGGAGGTTTCACGAAGACAGCGGGGATTATATCAAGCAGCCTTACCGCACAAGCAGTAAAAATACGCGTCTTAATGGGAGTGGGGGCTGCTCTCCTGAACCGCTCCAATAAGTAAGCATGGAGAAGTATGTTGTCTCATGAGCTTGCGACTAGGTGCTGTTCTCTGAGGATAATCCTGGCAAGGTTCATACATTCTGCACAGCTGGGTGGTACTTTCTGTGATTGAAACGAGTCACTGCCTCATCTGTCAGACGAGAGGAGAATTCAGCCACGTGAGGTGTCAATATAAGGTGGTATTGGAAGGTTCTTGGGGGCTTCGATCAGGGAAAGACGTTTCACGGGGCGTCGGAACCGCCTTCTCGGGCTGCGGCCCGAGGCCGCTTCGGGCACGTTTCTTAGGGGTTGAGCCCTCGTCCAGGTTTTGCTCTAGTTGAGTCATATGTATTATTGCACAGTGGCTTCGACAGTGATATCAATTATAATGGTGATAGTGATGTTGATAGCGCTGTTAAGCAGTCGCCTGCTCGACGGATATATTTACTAACAGCAGTGGTACAGCGATAGCAACATATGGTATTTTTAGACCAGTTAATCTGACTAGATTCAGGCAGCGAAGACGATAATTTGATAAGATTAGTCTTTTCTGTTTATAGATACTAGAGCATATCCAGGCATTATGAGGCTCCGTTAGGCTCGTACTATTATAAGCTTGGGAATTATCTTCTCGCCAGGCGAAGCTGTTATAGCGCTGACCTCATCCCATTACAGTGCTGATTTGTGACATTATGGTGCTGATCCCATGCCATTACCGCGCAATTTGTGAAACTAAGGTAACATACAAGAAACGCGCTCTATGCCCGAGATGAGCCGCCAGCGAAAAACAAATGCCACCTTTGCTCGCTTACTAAATGCCGAGGTAATGTAACAAATGGCAAACAATGACACGCTCAGACCTAACAATCCTCAAGTGATAAAGCAATTCAGCTCCCCCTTCCCTCTTTGCACTGCAAACCTTCCTACTCTTTCTTCTAATTTCCAAACCATTCCAGAACGACCTCTCCAACTCCCCTTATGTCTTAACAGTGGCCTGATCTAGGATAGTACCTAGGGTCGTCCGACTTCGAAGCACCGCTTGACCCGTTATAGGATCTCTCTCTGTAGTATCGTGGATCACTCTCTTTGTCCACCCTCTTATCCTTTGTCTTCTCGCTTTTTTGGATGACCTTCGGCTGTGTTGCCCGACCGCCACCATAGCTGTTGCCACCATAGCCAGAGCTACCATAATCTCCGTTGGAAGACATCTCTAGAATATGACGGTAATGACCTTGGAGAGGTGGGTGATTACGGGAAGGATCTGTTAAGACTTGTTAGTATGCCACTGCCTAGTGTAATAGACCACAGCTGGCAAAGTCAAAAGAGCAAATGGCCTACTACCAAAGAAGGATGCCAAAAGAACACGCTAGGAAGGTATTCAGAGGGTATGTAGTGTATTTGCCTAAGGAAATGGTCCATATGACAATGACAACGCAAGGACAACTTACTTCTAGGCTGTTGTGGTGGGATGTGGCGATGAGTCTGAGTAGTCGACAGTGGTATCACCAGTGTTTCTTAGTGCAGGGTAGTCTTCTCGTGTAGTACTTGTGCAAGTTGCAGGTCCGTTTCGAATGTCTTAGAATGAAGGCACAATAGTGAGAAACACAGAATATTTATATAGGCAGATATCCTTGCCCTTGTAGGCGTACTGGGCTATAACAAAATGATTCAGGGCTTACAGGAGGCGAGATATGCTTTGATACAACAAAACTCGGTGAAAATTTGCAAAAGCACAGCGGGTACATCTTGGCCAGTCCATAGATCCAGGCAGATGGATCGGAAAAGTGGGGCTTAAGACGACAATAGTAGCAACTTCACTCTATATACGCGACGCCCCAATAGGAGAGAGTAGACACGATTCGCTGTCACCGATCCTGGCCGCCTGCCATTGGCCTATTTGCGACTCGGTCACGGGTCCTCGGTGTGAGAGCACAGAGGGCGCAGAAATCCCTGTCTCCGACCGAAGAGCCTCTTCTCACGAGAATGACACGGGATGAGAGATATTCTAGAATGTAGCAAATGGTAAAATATGGTCAGAGGACCCTTCTTAACTCCTTGGCCGGCCATTATGGCCCTTGGAAGGCCATGTCCATTGGGGGCTTAGCTGGTGGACTGGAGCAGAGTACCCACCTTGTAAGGCTATGCAAGGCACAAAGCCTAGTGTCCCGCCATGCGAGCAGAGCGATCTTACCGGAGATTAATCGAACATATTGTTCACAGCCACGCAAGTTCGCGTGACGACTGGTTCTCGGGTGGTTGGGCTTTTGGTGGCTCAGGGCGTGTGGCAAACGCTTTCCAGGGCGAAAATCGGGTAGCCTCGTTCCGCAATATCAGGAGATTGCATCTGCCCATGTTTGGTAGTGGTCCTGGCCTAGGAACGGTTGCACTGCCCTTTTATGGCCGTTGACTGTCGCGTGTCATCCAGGGCAAACCGAAATCAACAGTGATTAGGTAGAGTTTCCGCTAACACCGTTCCCGCTTTCACTATCCGTATTCGGTTAGAGCGGAAGTCCTCTCCTTAGGCATCAACCACTTCCGACCGGTGAGAGATCTCGGTGTGCTTCGAAAGTCACTTTAGAAAGACTGCGCTGGACTGACTTAGAAGCTGGGAGATGAGTCACTTCCTATGAGACTGGGTAGCCGGTACCTGTCCGGCGTTGCTTGCGAGTTCTTCAATGACCTGTATGACGTACTATTCGCAGAGCTCTACACCAATCCAGCATTCTTAGAACGTGAAGAGACAGGAGTGGTTGATGGATACATATGCCAGCAGCAATGATTCAACACTGATTTACTATGTTGATACCACGCAGTTCTTGGCCACCAAACTTATGTAGGCAGGAAACAAGCGTTCAAACTCGAAGTCTGCATTCGCAGTATCGGACCGTGATCAGAAGAGCTAGATCATGCAAATACATTATTCCTACTTGTACATGAGTATATGATGGCACCCCCTGATCTTGTTGCAGAGCTATGCGCGCTATAAGAGCATCCCTTCCCATAAATCATTTACCATTATCCTCCCAATGCTCCTTCGATGCTGGTGATCAGGTAATAGAAGTACAAGTTGGCTTAAACAGAGTGAATTCAAGATACGATGCCCCTCTCCGGCTCTGAATATGATGATGGCCACCTAAAGCACCCTAAAGCCATGTCAAAATGAGTGTCTTGACTTCGTAGTCCATAAATTGTGTGAAGAACGCTGGCACCTTTTTATCCTTCTAGTATGAGGAATTTTGGTAGTGTTTTGAGTCATTCGCCTTGCTTGCCATGGAGTCTTTCTTCTTCATCTCGCCACTGTCGAAGAAGCTGTTTTTGTAATATCGAGCGTCCGCTGTTTTCTCATAACGGTCTTTATCCTTAGGTGCATCCGGGTCATTGTGAACGATGGCCGCCTTTGGAATAGGTCTCTTTGATGACTTTGAAGACGGTCTTGAGGACTTGTTGCTCGAGGAAGTGCTGGTGGAAGGAGGACCTTTCGCACCATGGAGAGACGGAGAGTAGTAAGGGTTCAAGTAACCATCTGCAAACGTTTTTAGTGGAAAAATTTGGATGAGTATCGTCTAATTTGAGGCGTACCTTTGCTTTTATTGGACTCGGGTTCCAGGTATGTCCTTTCCTTCGACGGAGAGGGGTTGGGATCACGGCTTGAGCCACGAGAATGACGATCCGACATTGTCAGGGACGTTACTGATGTAGCGTTTGAGTGATGTGATATTTTGTGATAGGTGTGCGACAGGGAGGAGCTCAGGAAGGGACTCCTTTTACGTGGCTGCTAAAGCTCGAGGAAAGCACAATGTGTGAAGATTATTGGAAGCCGAGTCCAACGACTTGAATCGAGACGAAATAACGTTTGAATGATATCAAATAGCTGTTCAACTTGTATATATTGGTCTTGATTGGTGTATAGCTTATTACAGCAATAAAAGGAAATCAAGCAGAGATGCAAAGCCCAGTATATAACATACGCCCTAACTGTGCTTTGCCTCACAACTGACATCGGAAAAAACAAGTGAACGATCCACACGAAGCTCCGGACCTCTTCTCACCGACGTCTTGGCTATTCCGGAAACCGCCTACCGCTCGGATCACGTGAAACGATTCAAAGGGGGCATAATTTGTCAGGGACAGGGATAACCACGCTTACAAACCGGTGAAGACTTACAACGGCGAATAACTGAAAACTTGACGACGAATTGAACAGGAAGTCTGGGAAATTGAGGCATTTCAAAGATTTGGCTGGATCATCACTGCCATGCCATAGCCGTGGTCGAAGGTGGATGGGTGCAGGAAGACAGGGTTCTAAGGGACGTTCTTGAGGCTCGATGTAAAGCTTAGACTGCTGCGCTTCCTCCAAGCCATGCGAGGCATAGCACAGCGCTCACAATGGGCAGAAACAATCCTTTAACACAATTCGAAAAGGTGGCTGGCGGTCCGCAGCGGTAGTGGTCTGGAGTTAGGTGAAGTTTAGGCATCCTTCCTCATAAATGCGGCAAGCATGAAGATACGAGGGCGGCGAAGGGGGGAATTGGTTTGAAGGACTTATCGCGTCTAGGCGCTTTCTGAAGGATGTTTCTGCACTGGAAAATGCCTTGGGCAGTAGCAACGCCGGAGACAAAAAGAAAGAGGCTGCCCACTGCTAGATTTACAGCCAGCTGAAGAAGGTTGGGGCTGTGCTAGTGCCAAGCCCCACGCTGAGCCCAAACGCCTGAATGCAACAAGCCTCACAATGACTGTGGGCAAGAGAACATTGTCGCAAGTGAATGGAGGGTCTCAACAAGGGATGAGAGCTCTGCTGGAGATATTCAAATAAGCCGTAACGGGAATTCCGCCTATATACTAACAGGGTACGTAGCATACACGGAGCTCTCCATGGCCATACAGGCGGCACAACCAATCATGCTCGCTAGCGCGGCTGATGACTGCTGCCTCATTGGTGGAGGTCAGCTTACTCAGCAAAGATCAGCGATCTGGGCAATCTGATCGGCACTTGATCTTGCGCTGCTCCCGACTCCACTTGTCTTCTACCAACAGATGTTCAGCCAAGTCCAGCAGTGCAACCAAGTAGCAGCAGCAATGCGCCTCATAGATCATTATTCCTATCTACATCGTTCTGACCTAAGACGGCAAGATATTGAAGCACTTCAACGACCAAACAACAAGCTACGCTGCAAAGAGTCGCCTCTTTCCATGATAACTCGCCATGCGGAGACTCTTCATTTAATCTAGATTACACGAACAAAACAACCCATGTCACGCCCAAAATGCCAAACATGTATTCCACCAGCTCTTAAAATCAGAAACCTTGTACGCCAGGCACAAAGGCCCATTACAGATCTCGCTAAAGCCCGTCTCCCGCATGGCTCATCGTCTTACGCCCGATGTTGTATAGTATCCACTCTTATCCTTCTTGTGCTCATAATAGCTGTCCTTATAGTAACGCTTGTCATCGCTCTTGGAGCTTGACCATCCGTCATTGCATGATTCGCGTTTATTATGAACAACAGGAGCAGAGAGCCGAGAGCTGCCGCCCGAATGTGATGTGTTCTGAGTGTATGTGGTGTTACTGCCCGTGTAGATGGTGGATCGACTTCCGCCACTGGAGCTGGAGTAGCCGCGGGATGCCATTGTGGGTAATGGTTGGCCTGATTAGCTGGGGCGGTATGTAATCGTGTGGGTGTGAGGAAGTTTAATTGGTCCTTTTCTGAGCGAGCTCGAGTGGGAGTGTGGATGAGACTGGGGCGTAGGGCGTAGTGGGTGGCAATTAGGGTATATGTAGGTTGACAATGGTTATATTTTGTGAAGGAGACAGCTCAACAGTAGGTTTAGACGATGTATTGGAATCTAGGCAAGAGGATTAGGTATGCAATAGAGTGGATGGKATGACAAGATTGTTCTTAATCTCGCTGGGATTGGTATACGTGGGTTGCTCAATTGATCTGTTGCTGTACAGAAAGAAGAAAGGATCAACGATTGAGAATATACAGCATATATATACCGGTACATGATGCACGCAAAATTAGATAACTTGTTGTGAATATCACGCTAGTTACATGTTTGCCTGGAACACAGGGGCACGTCTCCAGGCAGATACCTCAAAATCGCATAGTCCGAGCCGGTCACGGAACCTAAAGGACAGATCCATCAGCTAACCGGCAAGAAAACAATTGACGACTCATAGAGGTGATCAGGGGGTTTAAGAGTCACAGATCGGGGGTGCCGATTTAAGAAATGACGTTTGTTTGAAGAACGACCTGTGGGCATTGCTAACAACTGCGCCATGGTAGGAACCGCCTTGCGCGCTTTTATCTTTGTGGGGCGATGATCAGACGCGGTGGTATGTAAGATTGACTCATGGGCTCATCTTCAATGGCGCGTAGGTAGGCACCCGTGCCCCTAGCAGCATAGCCAAGGCACTTCTCCTAGAGGCTCGGCGGCGCCCTTGTTAGAGTTAGCACTCAATTCAAGCCCAGGAGGCAGTGAGTCATTGGGTATCAATTGGCCTGGGAGGTCCGGGTGACGAGCTGTGACGAAAAGGAGAAGGCTTTGCAGTGCCTCTCTTGCCAAGGATTTTGGTAAATACTAATACCACTATCTTTAACCCGTTATGGTTAGCATATCTATGCATTCCCGTCAGCAGGAATTGCTGTCCTGTCCCAAAGGAATCGTGGTGAGAGGACGTCCTTCTGGTACTAACCCGTGTCGCGCCATTAGAGGCGAGCCTCCTAAAGTAGTCCTTTTGAACTTGAAACAATTGTCACAGCACTGATCCAATTGACAGTGACTTGACTCCAGGTTGCTAGCAAATACACTGCACGATGTTGGGTCCTAGAGCTACAGTACTAGTGAGGATCTTTGCAATTTGATCTTACTCTTTTCTCCAAACTTTTATTTACAATGTTGGCTCCTCTAAAACCTACGACACACACGCTACTATCCCAATCCCCACACCAACAAGATACAAGACAGCTATCCTTACGTCGATTTGGGACTTGTTCGCAGACTTAGAGCTTCCCCCAGTAAAAGCCATAACACTTGAACCGTTACCAGCCCCACTTATTGCAGTCGGTGCACCACCGAATCCGGACATGATAAGATCTCCCAGACCCGCTCCGCCCGTTTCCTCAGCATTTAGCGGTATCGTTGAAGAGCCAATCTGCAGTCCAGAAAGCCCCAATGAGAATATTGTCCCACCAATAGTGACTGCTGAACCTCCTTCTGCTATCGTTTGACCGGAGATTGCCAAACCGTTGGGTACAGCTGTGAAGGCTTGTCCATCGATTGTGAAGACAGACTGTGCCGGTTCTGGGATAGTAGCAGCTAATTCACTTGCAGCTAGATTACTGCCACCTCCTAACTTGATTGAGTATGTGGTCCCAGATAGAGTGATTGTAGAACCGCCAGCGCTGATGTTGCCGCCGTTGGCGAGTTTTACTGCTTGACTATTAGGAGATTGCTGTACGACTGCTCCCACGCTTGATGGGAGGATGTAGGTGCTACCGTCTATGAGTACGTCTGATTGGCCTGCTGAAATGGTATAGCCTGACATGGTAACCAGAGATCCAGGCTCGATAGTTGAGCTTCCAATGATGATACCACCGCCTGAAGCTCGTACAATTGATTCACCAGCAACGAGGAGGGGATCCGGTGTTGGAAGGCTAGGTTTTAAGCCTGCTCCGCCAGTGAGTGGGAGAGCGTATATGCTGCCATAGGCAGCTCCTGAAGACGCGAAGGCGGAGATTACTTGACCTGCAATGGTGGTTTTGCTGCTTACCTGGATGGCCAAGTCTGCCGAAGTGTCTCCATGGTTACCTCCTATGACTAAATTGCCGGCTGCATCCGTTTGAGCTTGGTTGTTTCCAGCTGATGGCAAAGGTTGAACAGGGTTTGCCGGCGGGAGATCTGGATTACTCTCCGGATCGGGACCGGGGCTGACATTCGGATCATTGCCCGTGGAACCTCCGGGATCCCCTCCGCCGCTGCTGCCCATAGGCGTAGCGTCCGGGTTGCTGGGTGCTTCTTGCGCGTTATCATCACCTGATCCGTCCTGAGGGAGTGGCGAGATAGGGGCAGCACTGCCGATTTCCGGATTTGTGGGAGATTCCGCAGGTTGTTGAGGATCAGGTGTTTGCAAGGGAGTGCTCGCTATGTTGGGGCCTGGAGAGTCGGGATCTGGTGAATTAGGTGTCGGGTTGCTGTTGGCTCCAACATTGAGTTTTGCTGAATCAAGCGCAGATTGTGCTATTTGGGGAGCATCAGGCCCAGGACCACTAGGGTCAGGCGTTGGGGTAGCTGGGGCATATGCAGGTGTTATTGATGGTCCAGGACTTGCGACAGGAGAAGCCTTCGCTCCAACGCCTGGGGATACCAAAGCCGATGCCGTGCCTAGCGTTCTCGGAGGATCAAAGGCTCCGTCTACATCAGGCTGGCAACCCTTCCAAGCTGGGTCCACCAGAGACAGATCTGCTGGAAGCGAGAAGTATACTTGGGGTGTTTTGCCATGATAGGCATACCCTCCGGTCACGGTAGTGGGATCCTGCAGTAAGGTGTAATTGATGGCAGCATAAGACCGAATACCGGGAAGTAATTCGGAGAATTGTGAGGTTGACAACTCCTCTGGTGCGTAAGCAATTGTGGTATTATAGATTTGTCCCACTTGCGGGTATCCAAATTCGAGACAGTTGGATAAGGCCTGTAAGCCGTTGTAGGCTACATATACGGACGGAGATGTGCTAAAGCGAAGTCAGCTTGCAGTGATCCAGTGTTGAGTTCCTAACCAACAATGTAAAGCCATTAGATACGAGACCAGACGGAGATTCTGTTGTTGTCATCGTCGTTGAGCCATTCGTAGCGTTTTTGGCATTGAGTTCGATAGGCCAATAGAAAAGACGAACATTTATAGCTACAACATTACACTTCACACAGCAATCATTCGGTATCTTGTAAGAAGTTGGAAGGCGACCGGCCAAAGTAACTGCCGTCCACCACGTGCTTGAATAATCGTCGAAGGAACTGATTGTCGAACCATACTTCGAGTTTGCAGAGCTCAATACAGCAGTACATGAGCATGCAGTGTAACCCGGGGTAGGGTTCCCATCTCGTTCGTATTCGAGCGATATGCTACATTGGGTTCCGAAAGATGTAATATATGGCCCGTAGATGGAGTTTGAGATGCTGAGGGGCAATGCTATGATGTGCAAGGGATGTCAGCGTAGATGGAAACAGCTAGACGCAAAGACCGCGGTGATAATTCCTCGAGCTCATTGGTTTAGGCGGTTTAGCTGAGTGGAGGATACAGAATATCCACCATTTTTTCCAAGCACTCGCGAATATGACAATCAGTAGAAGAGGGAGCAGGGAATCTGGAGAATCCACAGAGGAAGGGAAGTATTTTAATAGAAGAAGGTATGCTTACAGGAGAGAGCATCCGTCAGATAATTTGATGTCAGACAGCCGGCGCAGATAAGGAACAGACAAGCTCTGGAAAGAACCATTGTACATATGGAAGAAATTCGTAAACGTATCTAAGGACAGCTGGGGAAAATTCAGGAATTGGAATACACGCAGTCATGCCATGATTTTATAAGATGGGGACACTGCCCGTCACGGTGTTTCGTCCTACTCAAGGTAAGAAACCTTGAGCGCTGCCAACGTTCTGCATGCTGTACGCTGCATGCACCTTGCATTAGGCCGAGCCTCTTTCCTGCTCGAGAGCTGAATATCTACGCGAGATCTGTCAGAGACCGCCAGACGCGAAGAACTCTCCAGCTCAAGGACGGTCTAAGTCTTGGGTCTCGACATGTATCAGCCCTCGATCATCAAAATCATTAGCTTTCTTTCATAGATACTGCCGGAGATCTGGCCTTTTCCCTCCCTATCTCGGAGCAATTAAGTGGAGACGGACGAAGCTGAAGGAACTCAAGAGCACTAGAGGCTAAGCGTAACGCAGACTGTGACTGGCTCGGCTGAAGGCTGTCCTTGCGGAGCCGCGCTCCTGCAGATGCACCTGCACCTGCTATGCCCCATTGTATTTTGAGAACAATGTAGCAGACGGCTGGACATTCACCTACCACTTTCGGGAAGTTCATTTCCCTTGCGGCCATTTTGTATGAAACAGATAGAGCACTGCGTAAAAGACTTGGCACTTCCTGCTCATGTTCTAGTCGAGGCTTGAATTTTGCAAATCTGTAAATGCTATCCAGTCAGTCTGGAACTAGACCGGACCGTTCACAAATGAAGCGTACCGTATATAAACAGATCGTCTATCCGCGAATTCCCGGTCCAGTCATGATGGCTCAAATCGCGACTTGACAACATAAAAACTCCCTGCAGAACAATGTGCTCTTCTATTCGATAACAAGACTTATCAGCGCGTGGTGGCAATGCGTCTTACTGTGTAATAGCGAGGTTTATTGGGCGATAGCGAGGTATATTAGTGGGCGACAGCGAGGCTTCGGTGGGCGACAGCGAGATAGATGGCTATTCTGTGGATGGGTAACCGCATATCCTATCCAATCAAAACGGCCGAAACTGGAGTCATAGACGAAAGGCCCAGACACTTATTTGTATGCTGTTCCTCATATATACTCAGACCATTGATGGTCTGATCCAGTTGATCTATAGACGGACTAAACCCAGCTATTAACTAGAACATAACCACAGCCGCGAATTAACTTTCAATTTTGACATTCTGTCACCGGCATGACCTCAGCAAAGCAGCCTTAGACCCGTTTCTGATTTGTCAGCGAGGACCTTCCGCGCCCTCATTGCAGGCTTTTTGACCGTGACGGCCGCCCTCTCAGTCTATGACGCCTGGGCAGATCCCAGGAAGCTTGATTATGGCTGAGCATGTTAGAGAATTGTTGGTGGAACCTGCTGCACAGTATGGTGTTATTCTACTTCAACTCGATGATAGTGTGGGTTGATTTCAATGACTTAGTCGCCCATACTTCAAGTATGACCTCTTCTAAATCCTAACTCCGTAGAGTATCGCCAGACCATAAGCCAATACAAAGGTAGCTGTCATTGGTCACACTTCGCTCTCACGTCGGGATCCGTCTTCGACTGTGAATGTCTTCGTCTGCTTGATTATATGAGTTCGGCTATGCTGGCTTTCAATATCTCCGGTGTCCACAGGCTCGCCCGCAGTAATGGTAGTAGCATTTCTGCCGTTCGATATCTCATTCAGTCTCATACTATCACTCGGGATTCGGTGATGCTTCCTTGATGAGTATCCAGACTTGTTAGTAGATGATTCACCAGTGGTGTGGCCATAGTAGTCACTCGTGCCCCGTCGACGGATGTCATCACTCCTGAGGAAGCCAGACTCGACACTGTCTAAGAATGGCTTGAGGTAGAGGAAACAAGCCGTGATGATACTCAGCCCTTGAATGATCTGGGTGCAGATTGTGACTGTCCAAGGATCTAGACCTGGACTCTGTGTACGTTGATGTCTGTTCCAAAAGACGAGCTTGCAAGCGGAAGCTGCGATCACCCTGGTTATGTCTTAATATCTTGATAAAATACCGTCGTTGTCCACTTACGTGCTTCTAAACGCAAAAAAAGAAAAGACCGACGCTTTCTTGGATAGGGGTAGTCGGATGTTCCAAATGATAATCAATGGTAGCAATATCAGTGCAAAATCTGTAACAATGTTCGTCGCTTCGAAGTAATTCCACCATATGTGCTAGAATTTCATGTCAGCGTGCGTCGGTGGGCCAGTTGAAAGCCCATGTCCACGTACCCTTCGATCATGACACTGTCCCTTTGTATAGTCCCATGGCGTAGGAATTTTGCATATGAATGCTGTTGCAAGTTCGGCGGTAGTTGCCCAGAGGATGATGAGAGCTGTAATTCCATATGCAGCCAATCGGTCTCTCCGTATTGGTGATATGCTTTTGACAAGAGCTAGCACAGATATTTTTGCAAAGCAGAGACTGGCAATGTAGAGGAGGGCGGCTGCATATTCGCTCTATCGAAATGTCAGGCTCACGTCTCCTGCAAGTTGGAAAAGCCACTTACGTACCTTCAAGATGTTCACCAGTTGAGACTGATCTGGTGTTGTTGATAATTTCCCGTAGCCGTGACCTGCTTCCAGAGAGACAGTAATTGATTGGCCAAGTGCAAAGAGCTACAGAGCATTAGAATATCTTATGGTCGTAACATCGCGCGCAAAGTTTCCGAGTGCATACCAAGGAGACGGCGATGAGAAAGTCGTCAACATTAAGAGAGCGTACGATGATGGCTTTAGTCAGACCTCGAGTCGCCACACCTAGAACCGCAGCGACGAACCAGAACCATGTCAATGTCCGCACCGTTAGGCTATAATCACCGCTCATGACATATGTTCATGAATCAAGAAAGTTACCAGCAACGCAACGCCTTTGTTAATGGTGCTTTGATCTCTTGAGGGGCGCACCATCGGGGGTAGGCTTAACATTATTTTTGTAGGTTTCCAAAACACATCACGCGAAAAGACGTACGCAAGGTGAGCATTCCCGGCTGACTGTTCCTGTACCTAAGTGATAGCTGCATAGAGGGAAAGGTCCGCACCTCCGATACCCCCACCTATTATCTCCATGGCTGCAGCGCCATAGAGCACGCCGCCACAATGCGCCGTGCGAATAATTCCTTTTTTGCGAACTACTGAAAGAGGTAGGGTGACATGGCTTACCACTGAAACGTAGAGAGTCCTCTGGTCTGTCAATGGGGGTGCTAGGTAGGTGCTGCTATCTGATAGCGTCCATGCTGCTGGGTTACTCAACCCACCACGTGGTCAGACTAGAGAATGATCTGCTTGTCATTAAGCGGTATCACAATCTTCACCACTTGAAATTGTATATCTCACGTAATATCACCTGCATGATTATGCATAAAGAACCGCGGACGACCGGCTTACTAGATGGTTGCTACGGTTGCTACGGTTGCCATGGTTGCTATCGTCGAATCAAGGCTCGCGGGCGTACGGGAAATCCCGCACCGCGGTTGGTCAATTGACTTTCTTTCGTCCTAAGGGTTCCCTCACCACCAACTTGCTAAAGAACTAGGTCATTTCGAGGAAAATCCAACGTCATACTTCATCTTGATGTCTCCCCCACCTTTCCTCTTTGTTAGTGACACTGCGCCCTACAACTGCAGCCCAATTGAGCTGTCCGCATATCACTTCTCGTCTTCGGTCAATTAAACCTGTGCGAGGATCACCCAGAGCAGGTACCCATGCAATCTCTGCAACCGGGGACCCCATTCCTTCCACTCCAATAGGTTCACTACCTTGGAAACTGCGTGTCTTATTCTATAGAGCAGCTGCCGCTTCCTGCACTGGAACGGCTCAGATCTTGCCTTTTCCAAGTTCTCAAGTCTCGTTGTAGCGGTCTTGGCTATCTATTTACGTCGCAGAGGTGAACCATGAAGGACGTCTACCAGCTTGGATCTAGTCCTGGCGCGGTCAAGGTGACGGGACATGAATATAGTACAGAAGTAGATCGAGATGAAGTGGACCTTCTGCGAATGGGGAAAAAGCCTGTATTGAAGGTAGAAATTAAGCGTATATCTTACTATGTTAACATTATGCTAATTATTATCCTCAACAGCGGAGATTTGGGCTTATGTCGCTACTGGGATTTAGCTGTACCATCCTAATCACCTGGGAGGGCATCTTGATGTAAACATGGTTCACTCGAATTGGCTCAGGACAAGCTAAATGTGGAAAGTGTCTTCGATATAGGTTTTTCCAAGTAAGATGAGGTTGACAAAGTACGGAGACTTAGGATGTAACTAACTGTAAACGTAGTGGAGGTCCTGGTGGCCTTGTGTACGGCCTGATCATCGTCTGGATCGGAACTCTCTCGGTCTATGCATGTCTGAGTGAACTAGCTTCTATGTGCATCTCGTTGGCAACATTTCTCGAGCTCTGCTAATTTGGTATAGGATGCCAACGGCAGGGGGACAATATTACTGGGTGGCAATGCTTGCTCCAAAGTCTTCAAGAAAGTTCTTCAGCTATGCTACGGGTGAGGATTGTCATTGCGATGGCTGAATACTTCACTCACAATGTCTAGGATGGCTCACCGTGTGGGGGTGGCAAGCTACTCTTGCATCCGTCTATTATCTTGCAGCAACGCAGATCCAAGGTTTGATTGTGATGACAAGACCTGATTATGATATCAAGGCGTGGCAAACAGTCCTGCTATTCTGGGCATCAATGGTTTTCACAATCTTTGTGAATACTGTCATTGGACGGTTTCTGCCCAAATTCGAGGGCTTTATCCTCATCCTTCACATTCTGGGCTTCTTCGCTATACTTATCCCATTGGCAATCTTCGGACCACATCAGCCAGCATCCGAGGTTTTTACAACCTTCCTGAACACCGGTGACTGGTCGACTCAAGGTCTGTCATTCATGGTAGGCATTATTGGCTCCGTGTATACCTTCACTGGTGCGGATGGTGCCATCCATGTATGTGGTCTTCTCAAGCTCTACATGCCGGCTAAAGTGAGCTCATGTGCTTTCAGATGTCTGAAGAGATTGAGAACGCCGCCGTCATCGTGCCACGTGCAATCATAATCAGCCTTGTTATCAACGGCGCTCTAGGTTTTGGCATGTTGATCGTTACACTCTTCAGTCTGACTAATGTCGATGGTGCGCTGAAGAGCCCAACGGGGTTCCCTTTTATGGAGATCTTCCTCAACTCCACCGGCTCCGTTGCTGGAGCCACAGTCATGGCATCAATCCTTGTAGTCATGCAGTACGCTGCAAACGTAGGGCTTCTTGCCGCTGCTTCCCGAATGCTGTGGTCCTTTGCCAGGGATCGCGGTCTGCCAGGATGGAAGTACTTGATGCATGTAAGTTAAAGTGCACATTGCATCATGCATTTCTCTCCCAAACAAGAATCCCTTTGATTATCGTGATGCTGATCCGCGCTTACCTAAGGTTGAACCTCGCACCGCCCTCCCCATACGGTCCATTCTGATTACTACATTCATTTCCTTGCTACTTTCTCTCATCATTCTAGGATCGGCGACTGCGTTCAACGATCTAGTCTCGCTTTCAGTCTCCAGCCTACAATCATCGTACCTTGTCGCCATTAGCCTCCTACTCTATCGACGATTGACTGGAGGCATCCATCCGCGAAAGTCTGCCACTGATGACGTAGTTAGCTGGGGTCCATGGCATATGCACGGGATCTGGGGTATCGCAGTCAACTCATGGGCTTGCCTGTATTTAATTACCATGGTGTTCTTCAGCTTCTGGCCCACGGCGACACCGGTCACAGCATCAACCATGAACTATGCAGTTCTTATCACAGGAGGAGTAGTCATCATTAGCCTGACGTACTACCAGCTTTGGGCAAAGAGAGTTTATACTGGACCAGTGATCGAAATTACCGTCGAATGAGCTGAGTATACCGTGCATATTATAGAAGCTTGTAGCAGAACAAGAAGACTGACGTACGGTGAGCAGGAAAAGGGTTATACAGCGTTGTTGGCAATAGAGACGCTCACCGTCTGAATATATATATAACACGTGCTCAAGGAGAGATATAGCCTTCTTCATCGTTCTAGGTACTAATGAACATACTGGTATGTTCGGCGCGTTCAAAGTCACGCAAATGAGCTTCATGTAAACAACATATGAACGTAACACCAAATATGGTACATCTACGCTTCATTCAGAACCAGGAACACGCAGGATGTGATTACTAATTACCTATATAAAGAAAAAGGTCTTCATGGGTGAAGGTTCTACTTATTCTTACCAATCGCTTATAAAACTAAGCCCTAATTATGTCGCAGCAACCGAGATGCAGTATCCGAAAATCTCAATCAGGCTGGCGCTAACCCTATCCAAAGCTTGTTACCCCGCGTTTATGTTTTTCCACAAAGAAGACTGGAAACGTATTATGGGCGTGATCTGTCCACGTATATGGACCCGTTGCCACCTAGACCGCCTATCGCAGATCACAGAGTTCATCTCTTCGGGTATAATTGGAAAAAGTTGCCGCCTCACGAATGCACGATCACAAGTATCATCGTGGGGGATCGGGTGCTGCTGCACCTTGCCGCATCTTTAGGTAATACCTGAAGAGACTGGCCCAAAAATATTTCAAGGTTCCCAACAGCGGAAATAACCACAGATTAGAAGGCAAAGTCCCTGAGTAGTCGAGCCGACAAGGTACTCTGGATGGCTGCTTACCCATTATCGTGCCGATCTCTGTCACGTCAATTCGCATGGTCATCTCCTTACGAGTATCTCGCCTTTCACATCAGTGCTTAGGGATGMTAAGTAAACTGGCGAAGCAAGGCTGCATTGCGCAGGAACGATCTAAAGCGGCTTTTGTTTCGACCTATTTAAATCAATTCCAGGTTATTGGTCCGCCTAACAGCCCAGCAGCATGAAGGCTCAGCTCTTCAAGACGAAATCCGGCATGCTGACACCATGGATTCTAACCAACCAGTTATGAAGGGACAGGTGGGGACAATCATCCCTCAGTCCCAGCCTTGTGGCGGAGCTGAGAGCAGCCTCCTCTATATCCTGTCGCAGAATATCCCCCGGGATATTCGCTGCTCACCCAGTTGGCAGAGGTTTGAACTCTGGATATGTGCTCCAGGTCTACTATTTCATTGCTTCTGTCGTGGCAATTGCCCGCAATATTGGCTCAGCAGGCGTGCTACTGGCCCAATGGAAAACCCACTACCTCCGGACAAGCTCCATTGATACATTGTTACTCATCGCAAGCCGGTATATGTTGTAACCAGGCAGATATGTGCATGTCCAATGGCCTATGCATTTCAGGAACTACTGGCCAAGTATGTAGATTGTACTCCCTTTATGCGCCAAACAGTGATCTAGCATACCTTATGGGACAAAAACTGATCCGAATATGCAGGCCTACCGAGGGGGATGCACAGATAAAGATTGGAGCAATACAACAGCCTGTCCTGACTGGTGCAACAGCAGTAAGCACGATGCATACTCAGCGATCTTGACCTGTCGTCCGTCAGGCAGATCCTCACAAAATGAATATCAAAGCTGACGGCTTTTCCGATTCAGTGTTCTCCAATAATACCGCTAATATCTTCAATTGTCCCAGCAAACCATGGTATTACTGTGAGCCAAACCTATCGACATTATGTCAGACTAGTGGCACGCAAATTCAGTCCTATACGAGCGCTAGAATCTTAGGAACCCCACCTATCACCTCCACTGGACATATTCCCACTGCAAGTTCTTGTATTTCGACGACGTCTATATTAGTCACGGAATCAACCGCATCCAGCACATTGACATGCCCACCCAGATCCACCCAAATCATCCACCAATCGTCTCATTCAATGATAGCCATCGGCGCTGGGCTTGGGGTACCATTTGGAATAGCAGCAATAGGCTTCTTATGTTTTTTGTTCTGGAGAGATGCAAGAAGGAAAAATGCCAGAGGTCCGAGACAAGACACATCGCAAGACAAGAGGACCATAAGGCACAACACTCTCACTGGTGGCGAGATGGATGGTAATGGACTGCGACCGGAGCTACAGGGTAGTATAATGGCCCCTGAGTTACCCGGTAATGGAATGGTACAACAACCTAACGGCATTGCACCACGGTGATGGAGCCAATACAACTCCTCATGCTAGGTGAAAGACCCTCAGACTGAGGGATATGGAAGTTGATCTACAAAAGCCATGGGAGGTTGACAAATGCAGGATGTCGCGAGACCAATGATTGAAATAGCCATCGAATGGATGGAAGGTGTGGTAGCACCCTACAAGGTTCCCATGAACACACAATGCGTATGCAAATTTTTCTAAGAGACAAAAGAGGCCACGCTCCGCAACATCCGACCAGTAGCCCACAAAGCTGTACTTTTCGCTCGCCACAATCATCTTCCGCGCCGAGTGTAGGTAGCAAGACTCGATGTGGATAGTATCAAGGCTATTTCGAAATCTATATTAGCACTTTCGCGACTCGCCTAGCCTAGCCAATCTACTCTATGTTGATACTTTCTGTACAGGAGAGTTGATGTACACCAATCGTGTATAATCAGGCTGGCTGATCAAGTCAAACGACCAATTCCAGCCACGAGCTAGAGCTTCGACTTTAGCATTCATCCTTTACAAAGTTTATCTCCTATTTGTTCCCCTCGAGCAATGGATAACGCTTGGGTAGATCCAGAGGGATGAAAGCAGCAATGTAGCAAAGCTGCGAGTGCCAGCCCACCAGAAAATGCGCCTTGAGTTTCCACCCACTGATCTAACGCATATTCGCTCTCTTAATGTCCTATTTTCTTGGCCCGCCTGGAATCTGGCTGGGGCGTGGTATTTCAGCCGTGACGGCGTCTACATACTTCCAACGATAGGCGCGCTTCATGAGTTCTGGCTAAGCCTTTGCAGCAAACACATAAAACCATCATGTATGCCTTGTTCAAATCCTTGAGGCACAGTGCTGGTCTTGATCCCGGGTATGACGTGTCTCAGTGCGCCTGATGATGATCTGTCCCCACCCTCACGAGTGTTTTGCTTTTCTTTTTGATCTGTATTTTAAGAGTGCACATCTACAACCATATACCTGCGGTTCAATCCTTCCGGTTGTCATTGGTATCTGCAGTATGGCTATGCTATTAGCTGAACGGAAATGACAGCATGTCTTCTTCCAGCATCATGGCCAACTATTATCGATCACAGGATAGTATCTACTGTTAGCAATACAATCGCTCTCCGTCCAATGGGCTGTGTTATGGGCCACGTGTGGGCAATACATGTTCCTACAGTCTCCATTTTCCAATTTTTCTATACTGGATCCAAATCCGAAATCTCTCGATGAGCATGAACAATCAGCGACTAGAATGACACGCTTGTCTGTAATAATCAGCGGTGCAACTGCAGTAAGCACTCGGTGACAACAATATTATTCCAAATTCAAGCCGTGTGCTAATAAATCTCCGGCCTAGTATCCCTTAAGTGGCTGCGGCCCACCTTTCAGGGGTAAAATGTGAGGGGGTGGGCCCTTGTCAGCCACTTAAGGGATAAGTCGAAATATCAGCTACCATTCACGAGTGCCGAGAAGCAGGCTGGTGGTTTAGCAACCAAGTTTGGTATCGATATGCCAGATAGTGGAACAGCAAATGAGTGGGATTCTGGACGTTACAGACGGTGTCCTTTCAAAACCCCTCCCTCCCACACCAACCTCCAACAATGCAACTGCGAAGCCCGGCGCTCCGTTATTAGGGATATCCGTGTGTGCACGATTTTTATAAAACCAAAGACATCGGCAGAGCGGACAAGTGTTTCCGTGATCCTTCGTGAGTGGTAAAGATCAACGTTGAGGACATTGGGAAGTCGGTAGCTATAAGAGCTGAAAGATCGTAGGATTTGTGTAAACATGGAAGAACTCTGATGAATTGGCGGACCCTATAAGGATTGTTCTGGGCCTCATGTATTAGTCCCTGTGTCTTCGCTTTTGCTGAACGAAGTTCTCATCCGGGGTGCCGCTATTTATATCATGTCGTGGCACGGCAAGGCTGAAGAATCTTTTTTTGACTGAACCCAACCCAAAAATGCAAGGTCATTGGCGTCGCCGAAGTCCCACAGGCTAGAGTTGTTATCGTACAAATGGCACGACGTTGATCACAGATATAATTAAGAAATGGATCACGAGTTACCAATATCATCCAAAGGAGTCAGCCCGGAAGCCATAACTAAGTTACGAGTCAGATCATATTTCACCAAGGTAGTACTCCGACGACCACCTTTGTGAATTTATAATACCCGTTAACGGTCTTTCATACTATTGACAAGGTAGATCATCTTTTGGGGACCAAGTCATCTTTTGAGAGACTTGCCCGATGGCAAAGGACAAGCAGGTCTTTCTCTACTTCTGGCATTGCAGGAGTCAACAGTCATTGAACATGAAATTGTGGTGTAGATTAGTCTGGCAGCCATCGATATCACCCAGATAGCATTCTAAAACATCGGCAGCAAGATCGCGTGGATCATTCTGCACCCAACTACCATCCACTCGGCAATAAGTCAAACCAAAACTTGACTAGGACGCGAGGAGATATGCGCCATGCAGAGCCAAAAGAATACGGAGTTATATGGCAGCTCGCAACACGAGAAGAAAGGCATCAAGTTCAGGCACGGAGGGACCCCAATGATATTAAGTCTATTGGAAGCTGCAAATAGTTGCTCCATTGGATTGGCGAAGTTTGATGAAGTGTAGAAAGAAAACTTTGTGTTAATTCAGGATTGGAGGTTACGAAGTTTTGAACCGATGATAGGGAACTTGACTGTAGTCTTGTCATTCAAGGGCGGGGCATGAATACCTCGCGCCAGAAAGGACCCTCGCCACGTTTCATGGCAGCTCTCGTATGTTTGTAGGCAGATGAAAATTCGACTTCCGCCAGGGTGTTTTAAGCTTGCAACGTTTGCTGACATTTGTGCAACACGGAATCCAATCACACCCAGACTTAGTCAGTACTCATATATTTCTCAAGGCTTGAATGAGTCTGTTATTCATTGAGACTTAAATGCCGGATCAACCTGGTATTGGGTGGGACCTGAGCGTCAATGCTCTAGTAGATCCAGTGGCCCTTTATCATGATAGCTTCAAAAAGTGGGACCAGACTTGAGCAAAACGGAATGATACGGAAAGCAAATCACGCTTGACTCGTACCTTGTGCGGTAGATGATGATAGTAGCCTCCACAAGGCCTGATGCTTCAAAACAATCACGAGAGCTCATTGAAAGCTTGAAACCTTTGGAAGTGTCGTGTGTTTCGATCGTTACGGACCGCGCCATTGAAAGAAACAAATGGTGTTGAGAACAATCTTGGAAGCATGATCAAGTAAGCAGCCGGATTTTGTCTTCGCTGGAGGGATAAGCGTTGCTCATGTCGTTGATTAGTCATTATATTTGATCGTTGATATTCACACATATCTGCCCCTTTTCCTCAATCCTCCAATCTTCTCAGCAGCTCCAAACCCAAGGCGTCTGGCGCCCATTGCCCCCCCTTCCTTCACATCGACTGCAGCATCCCAGTCATCACCCCGCTTCTCGCCATACCCCAACAGCGTTCCAAACCTCACCTTCATCTCTGTATATTCCAGCGGTAGTGCTCCCAGTGAATGCCCCCTGCTCACTTCGTCCAACTCCCGATTTCTGGTCGTAGCAATCATAGCTGAGAATGCGGTGCTGTGCGCTACGCCGTTGTAGTGGAGAGCGAAAAAACCGACGAAAGCGGAGAGGATGGTGAAGACAACAGCGATGCTATAGGAGAGGATCAGATTACGGGAATCATAGCGATAGATATTCTGGATCGGAAAAGTGAGGACGGGAACGGTTGTTGGGTTAGGCTTCCTGGAGGGCATAAGTTGAGATGAAAATGGCAGAACAGTGCAAGGTGCGGATTGGGGGAAGCAAGTGGACATCAACTTACACTAGGCTTGCAGAGCTGAGCATGCTGATAGTGATGTTGTTTGCTAGATCCTCTATTGCCTTGGGTAAACTTGCGTTCCGGCACATCCAGGGTGGTTTTGTGAATAGGTTGTTCGAAATATTTGTGAATCTTTCACTGCCCAGCTCCCAGCCAATGATCTCGCCACTACCAGGAGCGTTTGATGAGTCATTTGAAGCTATGCCATCCATCGCCGCAGCTGCTTGCCGCCACGATACTGGTCCATTTTGTCCAATACCGATGGCGTTATCTCCATTCCACTAAAGCACCAAATTATGTCAGACGCTATCAAGAAAAGCTAGCCGAAGACTGGTGCAACATTCATAGCGGAATCCACATTGAAAATATGCACAAGCACCTGCTCAAGGAATCGCGGCATGTCAACGAGAAACAGTGAGCTTACAAAGTTTTTGACGAATTCATCGCACGCGCTGAGCCCATATTGAAGAATTTTGCTGGAGCCATCGTAGATCGTGACATTCCCATCAAACTCCGTTTGAGCCGCATCAAACCAATTCTCATCAAAGCTGTTCGTTAAGGTAGTTGATACATTACCATTCAAAAGACTTGACAAAGCCAAATATACGGCCATGTATGCCTTGGACGGATTCCAGAAATCCTCGGGCCAGGTGGTCAAATTCGCTGGCACTATTGCGTACAAACTGTTGCCGTCGAGCGGCATCCAGAACGGCTCAAAAAGTGAGATGCTATATGCTGCCACAGTCATAGCAGCATCCACAAATTCGAAGTCAACGTCAAACGACGCATTGCCCATGATGCAAACTAGACCTTTATCTGAGGTTTGGATCCATAATTGCTGTGTAGTAAATGATCCGCTGCCAACGGCCCATTCGGGAAGTGCAACACCGCTTACACTTCCAGGCGGGACATCTGCAATCCAATTGTTGTAGGCGTCTGGTGCATAGTCGTACGAGCCATCCTCCAACGGGCTGCTCCCAGACAGCCAACCCTGCTCGCCTGCGTACGGAGAGAATGCAGAGTAGACGTTCATGAGAGGTGCAGTCATACCCGGTGGACCATCTTCACCCCACGTCAAGTTGCCAGACTCGTAGAGGCCCCTGGTGGCGGCCAACAGAGAGCTATTTGCTAAAGCCTTAGCGTAATAGTCCAAGTTCGATTGCTGAGAGCTATTGGCTGTATTGCACTGAAGTGTAGGGCCATAGTATTGTACATGGAAAGATGAATTGGCAGCAGGTGGCGCAGGCGGGATAACAGCCATAGACTGAGCAGCAAGCGTTGCAATCTGAAGAACGTCTGAGCTCGGCTGGGCTATAGAATCTTCTTCATCGAAGAAGTTAGGTGAATTCCAGTCCAACGAAGCCAGCGATAAAGGCCGACTCTCGTTATGAAATCCTGGCACAACGGAAAGCGTAGCCGGAGGAGTGATACCAGATAAGGGCAGTGACCTGGGGAATATCAGTAAAAGTCCAATAGTAGAAAACCTCAACGGCACTAGATAGATTTACCAGCACACTATGGCTATGAGGAAAGCAATCTTCGCATGTGTCAGGAATTCCCATGACATGAACGCGGTGGGATCAGATAGAACAGAAAACAGCCTGTCTAGGGTGTCAAGCGACAAAGCTTTCCGTTTGAAAAGTGTCCAGATGTACTGCTGGTATGCGGTGTCGCAAGCCGCTCTGAGACTGGCAACGACTAGAAAGGCAAATGCTGTTCCAAACCGTACAGGCCAGCTTTGTCGTGCTGAAGAACCAGCTCTAGTTCCATCGAGGGATTGATAATAGAAGTGATGCCCAATGGCCCAGCTGATCCCAACGAGGGCCCAAAATACTATGAGCAAAGGTGTCTTCCAGAAAATCCCCCACTCCACATATCTCTCGTGCCCCGTAGACCGTGTACCATCATCTTGAATAAGGTGCTCTGAAGGGTCTGAGCCTGCTGCCTTTGTAGCTTCAGAAGACAATTCATCTGTTGTAACGGATACACTCGCTCTCGTTGTACCTAATTTGGTGCTTGAATTTCCAGCGATTGGCTTGCGCGGGATCCTGTACAGATCTGGTGATGGGATCCTTGTTGCAATGAGAGGCGGACTTTCGCCAGGATGAATCCCTGACGATGCCATTTCAGCTGCACTTCCTTTGCCCAATTATGAATTGCATTTTGATATCATAGGGACTGGAGATGGTATCACTTCAAAGCCTGAATGCGACGGTGAATGTAGAGGCCTTTGATATGACATTTCAGCCTGATTGAAAAGTCAGGGGGGCACAACGTTACATTGATCTAGACCTAACACCTCCTGACGCCGGCTACCGATATACCCCAATTAATGTGCTGCATCACCTGGGCGCCGCCCCTACTCATCCTAAAGGCGGCCGCCGCGGGTGAGAGCCTGGCTGAGCTGGAGAGCACACTTTTGCTTTTTTTGGGCGCCAAGACCTAGAGAACAGCTTACTAGTTCTAGCACGACTACCGACATCCTAACAACTACACGCGAACCACGCTCTATTCACAACTACTACCTCATCCCATATCAATTCGTTTCGTCAACACCCAATTTCTCGACAGACTTCCCCCCCACTCCAAGAACCACTCCCAACCATGCGCTCCCTCCTCACCCTCCTCACCCTCCTCCCCCTCGCCCTCACCTCCTTTGCCTCCGAAGTAACAACCGAACACCTCCTCCAGCAAGAATGCACCCGCCGCACCCAACGCGGTGACTCCATATCCGTCCACTACCGCGGCACCCTCCACGCCGACGGCTCCGAATTCGACGCCTCCTACAACCGCGGGCAGCCCTTAACCTTCACAGTAGGGAAAGGACAGGTGATTAAAGGGTGGGATGAGGGGCTGCTGGATATGTGTATTGGGGATAAGAGGGTGTTGACGATTCCGCCGGAATATGGGTATGGGGAGAGGGCTATGGGGCCGATTCCGGCGGGGAGTACGTTGGTTTTTGAGACGGAGTTAGTGGGAATTGAGGGGGTGGAGAGGGATGAGTTGTAGATGGGTGGTTGGGACGGGGGTTGGGCTGGAGAGTTCGGGGAGGAGTTGTCTGGGTGGTAGCCTGCGTCGGGAGGCTTGGGGATGGGGAACGCGGAGTAGAAGGTTTAGCTGTAGGTCGGCATTTTGCAATGGAGTTAATGGTGTGGGATCAATGCTGTCTATGGGTATCTTGAGAGAAACCACCATCTATCTAACGCCAAGCCATGCTTGCAAACAATGCAGCCAGTCGCACATGCCTCATGTCTCGTAGCCCAAAGAGTTATTGCAGAAACCCAATCCATTCCTTTCACCGGATATCGTCGAGGTTGACTGCGCTTAAAATTACTTGAACTCCCTCGTTCTCCAGATTCGGTCGGACTTACCCCATCTGCATTATTACCCTTCACTGTGAGCTATTGATCATCCTCCGCTTCTTGCTCATGCTCATTGGGCGTGTGCCCTTAGCGGGGTTCAGCTCACCAAGGGCAAGATTAATGAGATAATCTTATATGTGGCACGGATTGAGGATGACCAGATGCAAAGGATGAGGAAGAGCGTGAGAGGATAACAAGTAGCTGTCTGCAGCTGTGGTGAAAGTGTTTGCACATGTTGAAATCCAGGCTTTTGGTCTCAGGCTGGGCTCAGATGCACTCCTGGTCCATATTCTGCATATACCCTCCTAGGTCTGGTTCCTCTTTGTTGTTTGCGGTCTTGAAACCATCTCTTCTCCGGCATCCAGCGCATATCGGCGGGTTTGCTAACGTGAAGCTTCTGCTAATTCTGTGACAGCGCGAGAAGTCCCAGGAACGAGTTTTGAAGATGGTTTCGTCATGTTGCTCTTACAGCTCCTCAATCCATCTCCTCCATGGTATTCTTCGGGGTTTCCCCATCCACCTGCACCTCATTCTCACTGACCAAAATCCCTACAAGACACTCACCCAGCATATTCTCCCAATTGACCCACGGATGAACCTCGTTAAACAATTTTTCCCCCTCCCTCTCCTTTCCTGCCCCTCGCATCAGCTGATCCACGCCCCCAGGATGAAACTTCATGTACGGCATCAAATTATATACTCTTCCCTGATAGACACCCCATGCATCTTTCCCCTTCCTGCCGCTGTGGTAGCGTAACAGAGATGGTGGGACGCGTATGAGCTGCGGGGGAACATCATCTCCACGCAGGAACGTAGGCGTGGGTGGATTGTGGGTCAGGTAGGCCCAGTCAAGGGGGGAGTGGCCTGGTTCAAGGATAACCTTCCTGGATGGGCGCTGTGATGGGGCGAGGGTTGAGGTCGTGGGGGCAAGAGATGTGGTGGTGGGAGCGAGAGAGCGGGATGGTGGGCCGCGGAGAGTTGATGCTGCTGAAGGGGGCGGGCAGAGAGGGGTTGATGGCTTTGGAGGAGATTTAAAGGTTGGAACATTAGGCGTTGGCCTCGGCGCGGTGGACAATCCCTCATACTTTTGCTTTTGAATTGAAGCTGGAGGGGGCAGCATGGAGATCGTCTCTGAGCTGTCTGCTGCGTATGACTGAGATGCTGGCTTCGACTGAAGTTGGGCGGCCGAATTAATCGTCTTGGACGCATCTTGTTCCTTGACAGGCACATGAGTTTTGTCATCTCCCTCATTGAGCGTTATGTCTGATACAGAAGGTCCTTCCTTCGTATCTGTATCTTCTTCGCCATGTTGTGAATTTTGATGTATCTCTTCCGGTAAGTCTTTCCTTGCCCATGCTGAAGTGGTCTTGTACCTGTACAATATGAATGAAAGCGTGACGACAAGAGCACCAACTCCAAAAAACACCATATCGAGCCCAACTCCTTCAATTTACCGGTCGCTGACAGGACTCAAGGTCTCGCGGTTTAGGTGGTGTTTCAGATTAACTCTGTCTGCCGTCACCAGGCTTTGTCCGGGTAGTGAAGGTGAAAATTCTCTTGACGTCGACTTGCTGGCAAAGGACCGGCACCTTCAACTTCAATCAATAGCCAATACGATGATAATAAGAACGCTTTACGGCGCGTCGCGCGTCGCTATACCTCGACGTCTTCCAATTCCGCGTTGTACTCCCCCAAGACCATGTCGCTTCGTCACAACCCACATCTCGCAACTCTCTAACCACCATCGTTATTACGCCACTAAAACAAGTATAGACGAGAAAGTCGAAGAATTACAAGAGCTGTGAGCCACCATGTTTCCAATCACTGCGAGATTAGTCTAATCACAGGGTCAGCTATGCAACAGCAAAAGATGAATTCGATATAGCCTCCGAGGAAACCGACAAGAAGACCGTCTACGCCGCCGACGACCGCGCCGCTGCGCACGAGGAATTGGCAAAGCTGAAAGAGGCATATGAAGAGGCGGTGTGTGAGGAGGGTGGAGAGGAGGTGAGACGAAGGGTTGGGCATAGATTAAGGGAATTGGAGAGTGCCGTCAAAGCTATGGAGGAGAGGGCTATGGAGGATTAAGCATACAATTGAAGACTGAATATGGTACGGCAAGACTTTGTGCGAACGCACGCTTAGTGCAACATTCAAGGCTCAACGTGCGTGTTAATTCTGCTTTGCCAAGTCGGCATGCGGAAGGTCGAGTAGTATTACAGGCTATGGAAAGTCTTAACAGTAGGGTATGTATGAGTCGATTTACGAAAGCTGTCGAGCTCCCCCGGATATATTCATTATCGTGGTATCTAAAGTGTATCCCTTACATGCAAATGCAGGTAAACATACCGCAACTCCGACCCATGACATCCTCTCTATCTACCCTTTTTCTTGAACCTAAACTTCAACTCATCTTCGCTATCACTATCAGAGTCCTGCACGGCAAATCGCTTTTGCTTCTTGGCAGTTGGCCCATTCTCTAAACTGGATGCAGGGCGTTTCCCGTTCACAGTCTGCGATCTAATACTGCTTTCATCGACCTGCCCTGTCCGTTCTTGACCCCTCGTCATCCTTGGAGCTTCGAGGTCGATTGATTCATGTAGTTCGCCATCTATAGCGAGCTCGGATGGTACTTCAACAGGCTCACTCTTCGCTGTTGCAAAGAAAGCCTGACTTTGAGACTGGGACTGCGTGCTACGATCTTTCTCTTTTTGTTTTTTCTTTGTTCTCTGGCTTTCTTCCCAGTAGGGCTGTCCGATGCCGTAGTCTTTTGTTTTGACTTCCTCTAACGGCACGATAACGCTCTGACCACGCCGCACTGGAGCACCATCTCCAGGTCGTCGAAATTTTTTGAAATTTTTCCTGCCATTCCACCGCTCGTCCCAACGATTGTTGTTCTCCATATTGGGGGCTTTCTGATGATTTATCTTACCCCGTTCTGGCACCTCCATATCTTCCACTACTATCAATTTTTTCATATCTTCGACATTCATCCCGTCAAGAGCATCCCTTAAATTCTCTTCGTCACGTATGGCAGCTTCTTCTTCGGCCTCTCGACGTTCACGTACTACTTCTCTGATATTGACCTCCTGCTTGGGTTTCCGTTTATCCTCCAAGCCGGCCTTCATTTGTGAGGCCTTGGCCGATCGTTCGCTTGAGATATGGTTCCGTTCTGCTTCCTCTGCATCTTCTATCCTCCTACGCTTCATAGCTGCTGTTGCAGGTAGAAGTTTATCAATCTGACTCTCTTCGTCGTCCTCGTCCGAGGCTGGTGCAGCGCGTTTCCTGTCATTTCGGTTCTCAGTCGTACCATTTTCACAAACCTGAGACTCTACAACCTTGGCAGAATCTGTGTAGGAGGTGCCGTTCTACGGAATTTAGCCTGGGCTCTGAGGCTTTGGATCTGGTACTTACTGTGTAACGCTGCGACCTTCTACTTCCCGGGACACTGCCCGGTTGAGACTCAGCGGGTCCAGGCTGAGAGAACGTGGGCGCCACGGACACATCATCGTCGTCGTCAAAGCCTTTGAAGCGACTAACTATAGGGCCTCGGGTACGAGCACGTTTAGAGGGAGGCTTGGAGACTGCGGTCTCAACGGGATGGTCGGTTCTTATGGTGTGCTCCGAGTGTGCTACCGCCCCACGTGGATTTGCCGCTGTTGCGGACCGATTAAGCTGGGAATCTGCCAATTTCGATTGGTCAGCACTTCAAAGGACCCATCACGAGGACACTGGTGAATTCGTCGACCCACAGTCTTCATCTTCAGTAAGGAGAGGCCTCCTGAGCATGCTGGCATCATTCATCAATATAGCATCCATAAATTCACTCTGCTCGATCAGCCGTTGACCAAGAGCCAGCGATACTTCAGTGTCCAGGTTCGCCGCCCATTCGGCAAATTCTTTCTTGCCCCTGAATCTCACAACTACGACCCCTTTCCCTTCGCTTCCATCCTCGAACTCGCCGAGCCCCTTTTCACCAGCTACGTTTTTAACATAACGTACAATTTCCTCTGTTGTCGTCCTACCAGGACTGAGTGTATACTCCAGAGCTTTGCCACCGCCGTTCGTAATCGGCGCCTGCAGTGTTTCGAATTGGGTTGGATCGCAAAAGATGAATGTGTAGCCGTCAAAGACATTACTGCGTTCGAGATTAGGTATAAAGTATTCCGAAGGTCGTTCGTTAGGTTCTTTACTCTTTGCAGGCAAATGTTCCAATGCATTGGGCCAATTATTATCAAAGTCCGCCTCGAGTGGTGAAAGGCTTTCTAGCTCGTCGAGGTTCTCTGGCGTAGTTGCGTAGACTAAAGCGTCGATATATGATTCTGCTACAATATGTTTTGCGTTGATGAGAGCCTGTAGGCCTTTGGCGGTATTCCGCTTGGTACTGACTACATGTGTAGTAGCTCCGATAACGTAGGGTAAGATGACTTTTATGTCGAGATCTTCAAGCCGCGTTCGATATGATGCCAGAGGGTCTTTGCCAGGTTTCATTTCCTTCGAGCTAAGGGAGAAGGAGAAAACGACGGGATGCCACTTGACCCTGCCCTTGCCCATCAGTCTGGTCCTTCAATCGTATGATGGCGGAACTACCGGAAAACATGCTTCGAGTTTCCCAGCTGGAAGATATGCTCATCCTTCCTCAACACCCGTGTGTCACCCTTGATCTTATCCCCGTCGATCACCGTGCCGAACTTGGTAGCCTCATCTTTCAAGGTTATTTCCGATCGAGTATGTACAAGAGACTGGGTTCGTCAGGATGAATCCTAGCGTGCATAATCGCATAGGAGACTCACTCCGTCGCCAGGCTTCACATTCGAGACGGTCAAGGTAAGATGTTGACGGGAGACGGACTTCTCGTCCTTAAGCTGAAAGCTTGCTTAGCTATTGTCAGCGGAGAGCCAGAAAAGACGAAGTGTCTTGGGAGAGGCGCTTTTCTCACAGCTTCTGCCCTTAGGATCGAGTGTTCTGCCAAACAAATATTTCTTTCCAGGGCGGAGCCATATTCTTTTATCTATATATAAACACAGATTAGTCAGAACACTTGGGCTACTATAGTTGCTGCCACCTACTTGCGAGAATGTTTGTATCACATTCCAAGGTCCACATGCTCTCTTTTGGTCTTTGGACGGAGCGTTAGCCTTGAAGCTACAAGTCAGAAAGCACTCTACGCGGAAAGGGTTCCGTGGAACGCGTCAATCACGTGATCTTAGATTACAGTGAATTCAATACACAGTCCATGTGTCTGCTTCGGTCATTCGCTACTATTGACTGTATATATTCGAAGCAACAGTATTGTTGGTTGGTCAAACAGTCAGCAGCATCTACTTGGCTCCTTGTTCCTTCTGTGTTACCCTCACATACATCAAACGAACATCAGGATCATTCGGCGAGGCTTGCTAAGTGAGGCATCAGAATACGAAGATTATGGTGGCCGGATTGAAGAAGGAAAAGCATTACGGATTTCTATCGTATGAAGCAAAGGTTGCGTTGATCGAAAGAAAAGTGTCTCATTGAATAATACGTGTACTATTTGGCTATAGATTGACCATTCTCATAGACTGACCCAATGTCCCACAATATGTCCATAGGCGAAAAGAAAGATGAGCGATAAGTTCTTTGAGTTCAAAGCTCAGATTTCGATGCTGCCAGTGCGAATGTTTCCTTTAGCGCTGGAATCGAGGGTGAGAAGAAGTACTCGCCGCCTTTCGGCACAACCCATTCCTGCGGCAAAGGAAGTTCGGCAGTTTGATTGTTAGGGTCCGTGCCCGACATCTTACGCGGTCCTCCATCAGGCGCCTGACCAATCTAGAAACTGATATTAGCGTATTCTTGCTCAAAGTACTTCAGTTTGGAGTGGGAGCCTTGGCAGCAGAAAAACCATGTCTCGGCGGAGAATCAAGCAAATCACGAAGCATAATAGCGGAAATATATACTTACAATTGGGTCAAATCCCGGAGTTCCCTTCTTGGGTGGGAAAGTAGTGTTATTCGCCCAACCTAACCAGGATTAATGAGCTGTCAAAAAGTGTTGTCTGGAGATGACCTACTTTGCTGTAAGAATTGAAACCCATTGACAAGATTACTCTGGTACGCCGCAAAGAGAAGCCCGCGACCATACAGTGTTCCGTTCTTTTCGACATCGGTAACTTCAGGTCCAAATGCGATACCAGCCCTCACAATGCGACGAGTTGTGGTGGCATTCTTATTAAGGTCCTCGAGGTCAGCTCTAGGGTTGGTCTTGCGGATGTGCGCCGCGAACGGGCATCTATCTTGATTAGTCTGGTCGCCCGGAAAATCAAAGCGGAAGTTGTTGTTTCGATTTGGGTCCTTCCCAAGATCTGGATCGTCTTGCGTTGGCGTGAGATCAATTGGTGCTCCTAGCGATCACCATCAGAACTGGTGCAACGATTTCAAATGCAACAGATGAGAAGTCAAAATCACATACCACTCTTCCACCGTCCTACAAGGCGGGCCCCAAGCAATTCGCTGCCCAATTTCCTGTCGGGCACCTCTGGAATTGGATTATGCTCAAGGAATGAGTTGAATTCAGGCACTAGCTGAAAGAGATAGCGAAAAGAAAGGAAACTTCCATCTAAAGCCCAGGGTGGTCGAGTAACGGGTTTTGGTGGTGTCCCTAGAGTGGGAGCGTCACCCTCACGGCCGAGGAGAACGATACCCTGAGGTATTGTCTCTTGACCAGGAAAGGGCTTAGTGGTAACATCCTGGACTGCCGGATTCGAAACGCCATCCAGGAAGCCGAAACTAGATCAGGCATGAGCGGTGTTTAGATACTTCCGAAACAAAATGTGTGGGTACGAACTGCTCATGACCTTTCTCCTTCCCAGGGCGAACATCACCAACCGCACGGTATACTTCATGGATCAGAGCATTATGTGCTCCAACATAGAAGATCTTCTCGATCTGCGCCAATTTTCGGTCGACGGTCTCGTGGCGGTCTCCAGTAATCAATATTACCCCATGAATGTCGTGCTTAAAAGCAGGAACCCAGTTAGGAATGAATTCACCCGAGGCTGACGTCGTTCCTTTGTCTCCGAGAGCCGCTGCACCAGCCAGCATTCCGGCGTCGAAGGCAGAATCTCCAATCTCGTCCTTAATTCCCATCTGCAAGGACGGAAAATCCGAGTCAGTGATATGTTGGCTTTCAAGCCCAAGCCAACGAAACGGTAACAGGTGACCCACCAGAATCAACCCTTTGTGGGTAAAGGCTATGTTGACTCCGCTGATCTCCAAGATCGGCGGAGCTATACCTTGCTTAGCCGCATCTTTCTTGCTTTGGGTGATCTTAGGTATCTGCTCGTTGAGGACCTCGGCAGTTGTTGTGATCAAGGGTAGGAGCTGAGTAAGTTGTGTCCGAAAGTCACGGACATGGGCAGGTTCGATTTGGAAGAAGTAGAATGTTTCGGTCTTCTTGGGAAGACCTCCTGTCCTGTTATGTATAAGTTTGAGTGACATTTGGACAGCATGATATGGCCATACAGTATGTCGCCTTGAACATTCTTAAGATCCAACGGAGGAAGACTGGATGAAGACATCTTGCAGAGCCGATGAAGTTATATTAATTGACAATATAACTGAACGTTACTAAAATCGATCTGTATATAGGTCGTGGTCAAGGAATGAGATTAAATATTTTCAAGGAGAGCGTAAAGGAAAAGGCAGCTTTATATATAGTCCGAGAGCTCTGAACACAGCCAAGAAGAAGAAGGGTTTAAAGCAACGCGATTCGTTCAGATCCTGGGAACAGTCAGGTGAGCACTAAATGCCTCACCTAGGATTCTTGTAAGCACAAGGCTACAGAGGCATGTACAAGCCGTTGCATGACGTGCATCGATCTAGACTCGGATAATCCATCAAGGCGCAGATGTGGCTGGCTGAGATACTCTACTTATCATGGAAAGGGGGACGGTGCTGATGCAAAAAGCACACAATTTGCATACCAAGAGGCTGACACGTGTAGCGTCGATTGCAGCGCAAATCACGCGGACGAAGGAGACCCTTTCTATGCCTAGAAATCCTTCAACCCAAGTTGCCAGTCAGGAAACGGAAAGGGGGTCTAGAGCTCGAACCCAGCTCAGGATACCGATATAGACTTTTCAACATGTCCAGGTTGAGTTGGTATACTGCAGCTTTCTGTGGGTGGGTTCTGCATTGAGCTGGGATAAGATACGAGACGCAGCGCAGGCCAAGTCAATTGACGCGTTGCGTAAGTTTATGGCGGCACACTAGGGGTTCTTCGCTTCTAGAGCACAGAGCAGAAGGGTCTGCATCTTACTGGTGTATTGGGCAAATACATTGTGGCTTGCAATACAGTCAGCGTGGAGAGGACACGGTCCTCTTGACCAAGCCCGTATCTGTGCGGGGTCACTGTATCCCAGACAGAGTGCTGAAAGCTAGCAGGATTCAATACTCTGGGCATTGTTGTATTTCACCGCTAAATCCCCATTTTCACACCACCACCTGACCACTTAGGTAAGCAAGCATGAAAGGGTACGTCTTGGCGGCTAGGTAACCAAGAGATATTCTTGGCGAGCTAAATTATTAGAATAGACTTGGGGCTTGCCAATGGGTTACTAGGGTGTGTCTATCAGCCCTAAGGCTGCCCCTAAACCACGTTGGTTATAGTAGCCTCGGGGGAGATTGTTCTGGCCTAGGTCTTAGTGTATCTAAAAGTAGGGCACCTAGCTCAGCTATAGTAGAAAATAGTTCCAGTATAATAAAAAGTAAGCTAATATTTAGTTAATTAAATCTAACTATAACTAAAATTATACTAAAGCTTAGTATATATAGGGCCTAGGCTTATTTATATTTATAAAATTATAATTATCTTACTTTCCTTTCCTTACTATATATATTTAATCTATATTAGATATATTCTTCTTTATTAATATATCTATAATTATTATAACAACTCTAATTTATATTCTATATATATTAAGTATAGATATAATATAACTATAGTACTAATCCCTACTAATTATTATATAAACCTTTATATAGATACTATAATAAATCCTAGTATCCTCTAAAAATATTATTATAATTAGTTTATATTCTTTTTATATTAAGTATATACTTTACTAATATTATAATAGGATTAATTATAAATAATAACTAAAACTAGATCTTACTTAATAAGCTATATAATCTTTAAATAACTATATTAAGTATATATTAAACTAGATCTTAGTATAAATAGCTATAATTATAATAAGTTAAAGATATAAACTTAGTTAGATATATATACTAAGTATAAGCTAATACTTAATAGGTCTTATTATTTATACCTAAAATAATTTTAATAACTATTAATATATATTTACTAGATATAGAATATTAACTAAGTATATATAACTTTAGTCCCTCTAAAGATTCTATCTAAACTTAATATTAATATATATATATATATACTACTTATACTAAATATATACTAAGTAGGTATAGCTATAATATAATAATAAAGGCTTTAAATCTTATATATAGAATTATATATATAAAATAGCTAGTAGTAAATTAAGTATATTTTAAATATATACTAAGAAGTATCTAATATAATTTAATTACACTACTATATATATAAGGCTTATATAGGCGTTGGTTAATACTTATACTTAGTATTAGGTAGGTATATACTTAATATATAATAATTATAAACCTAATACCTATAAATATCTTAATTATAGAGACCTTAGTAGGTTAAAAGTAAGTTAGGCTTATATTATATATATATAAAGCTAATAGAGATTAGTATTATTAAATATTAAATATAAAGCTATAGTTAATAGAATATATACTATATTATAGAGCTAGGGTAAGTTATATATATATTAGATATATATAGAGTTAATATTATAAAGAGTTAGTAATATTACTAGCTACCTTAATATCTATATAATAGAGATAAAGCGCTTAGTATATATTATATTTATCCCTAATATATACTTAGCTAATATTAAGTAAGATTATAAACCTTAACTTTATTATATACTTTAGTATACTTTTTTATTATTAAGTATATTAAATATATACTAAATATAACCTTATTATATATTATTATATACTTATATATATATACTTATTATTTAACTAAATTCTAGCCTTAAGCCTATAACTAAGTTATATTTATATTTAATATAAATATTAYTTTTAYTTAATYTATACTTAGTAAACTTACTAATTCTAATTTAAAAAAAATATAAATAGCGTTAGTATATATTAAATATAAATAAGGCCTTATATATATATAATATAAGCTAATACTTAGGACTTAATATTAATAAAAATACTAGATACCCTTATCTAAGAAAAAGTATAGTATAAGTTTATACTAAGTTTATATCTAATATATATTAATCTTAAGTTTAGAAAGGCTATTCTTAAGATTATTTATATATACCTCTATCCTTTTCTAGGCCTAAATATATATATACCTCCTCTATATTTAATATATATTTAATATATATCTAGCTCCCTTAGATAAATATCTTAAATAAATATCTAAATCTTATATTAGTATATATATTACTAGGAGGAACATAAAATATATTTAATATAAGATTAGTATATATATATTAGTAGAAAGAAAAAAGCTATTTTTTTTTTTAATTATTAAACTTAGTACTTAGCTTATACCTAGTATACTCTAGGCTTTATAGATAGATAAAAGAAATTTTTTTTTTTATCTTTAAAGCTTAATTTATATTTAATATAAATATATTCTTTTTTTTATATACTAGGCCTAATATCTAATAAAAAAAATATTCTTCCTTATATTCCTTATATACTTTATATATATTATATATATACTATATAAATATTATAACTTCTAAAATTACCTTAATTTTCACGCTATTAATATAACTATTATTAATTTATTTATTTATATTTTATATATACTCTATCTATATATTACTTATACTTATTCTATATATTTTTTAGTCCTTTTTTCTTATTTAATATTAATAATCTAGCCTTTCTTTCTTAGTCTTAAAGTATATTAAGTATATATAGTTTCTAAGTTTTTAAGTAGCTTTAAAAGCTTAATAACTTATTTTATTATTAAAATAAATCTTTTTATTTAAAGACTCTTATCTTAATAGATATCTTAGTATTAATTATAAAACTAATATAAACTTAAAGTATAAAAAGTTTATTAAAATATATACTAARTATTAGYTAARTATAGCYYTACTTAATYTACCTTTTTATTAAATAAAACCTATATAATATTTATTTAATTTTAAAGGAATATTTTCTTTTCTATAAGAATACTTATTTCCTTATAATATTTAATAAATATTATAATTAATAACTCTATTAGTTTAATAATTTTTATAAAAGTTTTTTAGAGGTTATTCTTTTTTTAAATTATATCTAGTATATACTAAGGCTAAGTTAAGCTTTATATTAAGTTAAAGCTCTTCTTTATTAAGTTTTAATTAATTTTAAAACTATTTTTATTATTATTTTAGTAAATAGTTTTTTTTTTTTAATATCTTAAATCTTATCTATCTTTACTTAGTATAAGCCTTAAATTTTTTTTATATATACTTAGTATAAACTTATACCTCTTTATCTTTTATTAATAATATATATTAATATCTTTATATACTATAAGAATTAGTCTTTATTAATTATATTTATAGAATAGAAGCTAAGTATATACTTAATTTATAAATAATTAATCTCTTAAATAAAGATAATTTTAAGGTTTTTAAATATATACTAAAACTATACTTAAAATATATATTAAAATTAAGAGTATTATATAGGTTATTAAGATTTTATAAAAGATTTAGATAATTTTATTATTAACTTACTACCTTATAATATTTTTTATCTAATAGAAATTTAGTATAACTTAAGTATATATAAATTAAAAAAAATAAAGTTAATTTTTTTTCTTTATCTATACTACTAATCTCACTATATTATTATAGTTTTATTAGATATTATTAATATTTTATTACTTTATTATATCCTTCTTTTTAAATATTTTAAGAATATATACTTTTAACCTATATAAACTTAATATATATAGAATATATATTTAGTATATATTAAATAGTAGTCTTACCTTATTACTATAATAAGTAAGGATAGATTTTAATTAGTAATATTATTATTTTAAAAATAACTACTTTCTTTTATATTAGTATATTTATAAGTATAATTCTACTACTTAATAAATATCTTAGATATTTCTTTTAAAAATCTAATTATTATTTATAATATTATTTTAAAATTTATTTATTACTTAAGTTTAGGATATTTTTTATATATATAATCTATCTATTAGTTAAGTTCTTCTTATAAGTTTATATCCTAAATTTTATATATTAAATAGATAAATTAATATTTTAAGAATTTCTTTATAAAGTTACACTTAATATATATAAGATAGAAGATTAGTATATATTAAAAATATTTATATTAATTTAAATAATTATTTAATAAATAAAGGTAATCCCCTAAACTTAATATTAATAAGTATATACTTAGTATATATAAAATATAAAATAAACTTATTATTAGCTTACTTCTTATATATATCTAGTATAATAATTTAGAGCTTATAATTAATATAAATAATATAAGTAAATCTAACCTATTTATAAATAATATTAAATAATACCTTAAAAACTCTAATAAATATTCTATAATATTCTAAATATATATTAAGATTAAGGAATATATAGTAATAGATATTAATTCTTATTAATAATTAATATAAATTAAGTATATATATAATAGATAAGAAATATATATTATATTTATTTATTCTAGCTTATTATTAAAAATAGATTAATTATTCTTTATATTATTTTAAARRTTARRTYTACTTTAATATATCTTACTCTTATAAACGCCTTAGCYTAGGTATAAGTATARTATATAATTAAATAATAATTATTATTAATTTATTTAAAAAACTAAATTTATTAATATTTATTAGACTTCTACTAATTAAAATTAAATTTATATTAAATACTTATTTAATATAAGTTAAATATAGAGGAAATAATATTTAATAAGATCTTACTTACTAGATAAGTTCCTTTAAGATAATAAATAAATCTTTATTTTTTAATTAAAGCTTATAATTAATTTTTAATATTTAAGCTTTAATAAATAATTTATAATATATATTATCTATACTTCTAGTATAGGCTACTTAGTATTAAAAAGATAATAAAATAACCTAATATATTATCTTAATATAGCTTAGATTAGATATATATAAAATATACTTATTATAAAAGTAAGTAAATTATATTATTTAATAATTTCTATTATTTCTTCTATAATATTTTTAGGTAACTTAGTAGGATAAGAGGAATAATAAATATATATTCTATATATAATAAATATAAGGAATAGAAACTAGATCTATTATTATAATATATAGATATTAAATATTATATTATATATTTATATCTTTACTATTCTAGATCCTTAAGGATAGTTAAACTCTATATATATTTAATATATATTATATATATTTATTAARYTAYYTAYTATATTTTTTTTRTCTTATTATTATAGTATTAATAAATATATACTTCTCCTTCTTAGTAAGTTAGATCCTATATTAAATAAGGACCTATAAATATTTAATATTTATATAGATAATTTCTTTATAAATTAATTAAATATAATATTAAAATTTTAAATTACTTAAATATAAATATCCTATAAAAGATATCTACTTATATTTAGTATATATATAATCTATATTAAGCTTATCTAAAGGATATACCTACTATATTTTATTAGAATAATATAGGGAGTTTATCTATATATATAACCTTATTAGTAGATAGGATTAAATATTATTATATATTCTTTTTCTATACCTCTATAAAAGTATTATACTAATATTTAGTAATCTTTTATATTTATTTTTAGATAGGTAAGATATATATAAGTTAACTAACTCTTAATTAAAGTTAATTAATATTTTATAATTTAACCTAATTATATACTAGATATAGGGTAAGTATATTTATATAAATATATTAATAATATTTAATCTTAGTATATTTCTACCCTATATATTATACTTTATTAGAAGAATCTCGCTTTTAGTTAAATTATTTAAGGAGTTTAAATTTAAGTAAATAAATTTAATTCTTAAATTAATAACTAAACTAAATCTAAAATAAGTAATAAATAATAAGTATAATATATATTTAATATATATTAAATATATTTTTAATATATATATTCTTAGTAGTTTTCTTACCTAATCCTTATGTCACGTGATGGAATGAGTGATGACCTATTTTGCAATAGAAT
>KE598559.1:286367-304444 GCA_000444155.1 Cladonia macilenta KoLRI003786
GCTGACTAAGCACCTTGGCATCCACCTGAGTATCCTGACACCTTAATATTAATTTTAGATTTAATATAAATAAAGTAAAAGATTCCTTCTTTATTAATATTAAAATATTTAGATATATTATTATAATCCTAGACCTTAGATATAATAATAGAAAAATAATTATTTAAAYTAATAATATARYCTTACTAYYRAATATTATCCTAGATATATAGTATATATATTTAATATATACTTAATATAAATATATATTACTATCTATTAAATTTTAGGGTAATATATTAAAGAAATTCCTATATTAAGTAATATATTATTTTAAGGTTTATATAAAGTATTTATTATATCTATAATATTTTTATATAAAGCCTTTATTATTATATTATTTTTATTATCTTTAAGCTCCTTATCTATATTTAGTTTATAGTTTTAATATATATTAGTATATACCTTACTTATATTAAAAATAGGCTTATTATATTATTATCCTTATCTAAATTAATATATAATTTAATAATAAAAGAAGATAGGATCTTTTAATCTTATTAACTTAATAATACTATATATAATATATTAAGTATAGATAATACTTATACTTAAATTATTTATTAAATATATAATATTAGTCTAAGTTATAATATTTTTATTATTATCTACTATATTAGTTAATATTTTAGGTATATTATATATATACTTACTCTAAGTAAAATAATTAAAATAGTATAAAATATAATAATAAATAAATAAATAAATACTAATATTATAATAAAATAATATATTTTAATAAGTAGAGGCTTAATCAATATCTAATATATATTAAGTATAAGTAATATATAAAGGGGAGGATATCTAATTATAAGGTTATAAGATTAAAGGTAGGGGCCTAATCTTTTAGCTAATATTTAGCTATTTTATTATACCAGAACTATTTTCTACTATAGCCAAGCTGTGTCCCGCTAAAAGTACACACAACCCTTATTAATATCTTTATTTATATCAATGAGAGCCTAAACAATTACCCCACTAGATATTATTAGATTTGTTCATAGCTTTCACCTCGTATTCATAAAGACACAAGAACTTCAAGAAGTTCTTTTGGAGTCGACTTGGAGCAACTTTATCCATTAGTCTCCAGATCAAAGATCTGAGAGTTTTTTATGGTCGCGAGAATCCGTTCTACACTTCATGTATATCACATATCAAAGTAGGCCAAGTTCTCTAAGAAGTTTTCGTGGGACCCTTTTAGGACATATAATCTTGAGCCATCAACATGGATCAATCCAAGTGACCAGCACCAAAATGGAATCTAAGCTTCCCTTAGGGGTCAGAGAGCGTGTCAGAATTTGACGCGGAGCTGTACGTATACAGAATTTGCGGACTTCTTCGGCCAATGGATGGATATATTGTCCGGCACTGGCTTGTTTGAATCAATTTGCTTTTGTTTCTGTTTTGCCTGTTGAGTAGCACTATATAGATGCTATTGTGCGGTAAATCCCTAGTTGCTGTGGGTGCGCTTGACCATTAAAGTACCCCCACGGCCGTGGTGTGCATGCCAGCGAACGTTATTCGCTATAAGTTTTTTCTCTGGAACACCCCAAACGTCCCTCGTAATTGGCGTACTCTCTGCCTGTGATCAGATCTCGATTGAAAACTGCAATTGCTTGTTTACTAAAACAGACAAGGAAAGTATGCAGAATCACAATGATGCAAAGATAGATCCGAAAGGTTGAAAATTTATAGAAAACAATATGAGTGTCGAAACCGAAACCCAACCCGGAACCCCCAACAGGAATCACATACGGCGAGGCTGCGACTATAATCAAGCGTCTCTGATCGTTGACATTCATATATACGGCTTCAAACTTGACATGAGGGTTTCGTGGTAGTGCGACTATCTCCATTGCAGAGGCATCAGCGAAATCGAGAAGCCTAATGGTTTGACGTCAGCTTGGGGATCGAACTACGGTCTGGCAGTCGTGTATACCAGAAGGCACGAAGACTCAAGAAAATTTTCCCGTTCTTTATCGACGAGGTAGATGCCCATTCTCAGAGCATATCTTAGGTAAGCAAATCATACGGTATCCTTCGCAGCTTGGTTCCCCCCACTACCACGCTAAGCCCCGCAACGGTTGCCAAGGCCAACGCGCCTTAACAAGCCCACCTTACAGCTCGAGTGAATTACCTCCCAGGCACAATTATTGAGAGACAACGACCCTTAGAGAATTATATAACCAATTCAACATGGCAGCGGAAGACACAAACCCCAACATCGAGGAGACCCCCGTGTCCCCCATCGAGCGTCAAGAATCTCTCGAAAAACACCTCCAAATGCGCCCCGATGCTCAAGACCTCAAGAACCGAAACATTCTACCTCAGACGAATGCTGCACCGTAATACCGCTCACTTGGTCACTTTGCCATGCCTCAACAGCTAACCCTCAGATATAAGGGCACTGCAATCAGCCCAGCTAGAACTCGAGCGCAAACAACATGCCGACAGCCTGAGGAAAGGCTTAGAGAAACGTCCTGACAAGGAAACATTGATTGAGCGTACACGATCCTTCCTTTTTTCATCACTAGCTCATGAATGCTCACCACAAACTACTAGGCAACATCCTCCCCGACTCCACCGCCGCGCCCGCGCTGCAAGGCCAGCAGCGAGAGCTCGCTAAGCACATGCGAGCTGACAGTTTGGAACAGAAATTACAGCAGCGGCCTAAGCCTGAGGAATTGTTGAAGGAGGGCATACTGGATGAGGATCCGACTTCGCCTAAAGAATAGTGGAAGAAACGGCGATTGCAAAAAGAAAACAAGGCATACGCTTCAAAGGACACTTTTTTGTAGAGATGGGATCTCAGAAACAGCTTTCGCCTGCGGTAGCTAGCTAGCATTCCTTATATGTCACACCAGCAATTCTGTATACTAGCCCCCAGAGCTATCCCCGCATCAATAGCTCTCCACCTCCCTCCCCTCCCCCCCACCCAAATCCGGCACCCACCCCTTCGGCCTCTCCCTGCCTCTAACAATCATCCCATACATCGCCCCCTCAACCTTCTCCACACAACTCCTCATAACCTCCATCTTCTTCCCCACATCCCTTTTCAAGGGCGTCCAATCCTTACCACTGGACGTGGTATCCAAGCTCTCGAAACAGGATCTCAGAGATCGAAGATCGGTCAGAATATCGCGCCCTTCCTCTTGACTACCATTATCTTGCTCGGAAGGTTTAGGCCCGCGGGGCAGAGTGCCGTGCGTTGCCATGCTGGTGATAGCGAACCGCATTAACTCCCCTACGAGGTCGAAAAGGCCTAGTAGATAATCATCTTCTGTTAAGATGATCCCGTATGGTAAGGTTTTTTGCGCTTTCTTGAAGGTAATGAGTGTTTGGTTGGAGAGGTAGTGCTCGAAAGAAATAGCTTCGATGTATTCCTGGATACCGCCGGAAATTTGTCGCTGGTAACGCCAGGCATTTATGCCTCGGAAAGCTGGAATTATGGAATTGAAAAGGTCGGCTATCTGGCAATGGCGGGATTTGTTCTCTTTTGAGACGCTTGGGGGGAGAGGGGTGCGGAGGGTGCGGACTCTGATGAGAAGGGTTTGTTAGTGATGGCATTGGTACAAGTTTAATGGGTAAAATACCTTTGCAATGAGAATATCCTGGCGAGAATATGAGCGTCTTAGTTCTTGCGCATGTGTGCGACTTGCTCACATCTTCTTGCTTAGTGCGGTTATGTCTCTTGAGGCTTTGATGATTCGCTCTCGGCGGTCATGGTGCTCATCCAATTCGCTGCGAAAGGTTTCAAACATTGACATGAAGGGGGATGCTGGAGGTCCTGCTGCCTCATCCTGGACTTGGGATTGTTTGTGGTCTGTCATTGTTGATCAATTACTCGTAGTTATTTGAAGGAGTGACGCTGATGAAGGTGGATACCCCAGGTCTGGGCCCCGTAACGGCGCTCTCTGTTAGTGGATCGTGGGGGGCGCTCTTAGGCGCGGCTGCTGCCGGATCAACCCTATTAGAGATTGGCAACGAGAGAGATATTTCCTTCACTAACACCTAACGCCATGTCTCGATCTGTCCTTCTCGAGACCGCTAATACGGTGATCGAGAGCTTTAATACCTGGACACCTGAAGCTATCATGTCCTTCCGGGCCCCCGACTGCATCCTGCAGATCCTTCCCGCCTCACTCGGCCGTCAACCTATGAACAACGAACAGTGTCTCGCCTACTACACATCCATTATGCCTGAATTCCGAAACTTCCACGTAACGGTGAAAAATACTGTTGTGGATGAAGAAGCTCGAAAAGTGGCAATGCACGCATCCAGTACAGCAAGAACGGATCTGGGGGACTACAGCAATGAGTATATGCTGGTACTCCATATGACGGAGGATGGTAAGAAGGTGGGAAGATTTGAGGAGTTCGTGGATAGCAAGAACAGTACGGACTTCTTTCCCCGGCTAAGGGAGCATATAGCGGGCAAGCAGAAGAAGGCATAAGCATTGATGTAGTGGACAAGCAAAAGAAAACATAAGGGTTGATATAGGCCCACATTTTAGTCCAAATTCTGCAGATGGAGTGGACAAAACTCTACGATCGAAGTGCTCCAGCCCTGTCAAACGACGAATGCTTTTGCTGTCGTGTCATCTTCCGGTTGTTTGGTCTTACGACCAATACAAAGGCTGACATAATGCGGCCAGGACCATCAGTTTGTATGGCAAGTCTCCCTTGTGAAGGGGCTGTCTCAACGCAGAGCACTCATAGAGATTGTGAGAAGCTTGCACTATTGAGCTAAGCTCAGGATGGAAACGGCGGCCTGGGAGCAATTGTTGGGCGAAATAATTGCCAGCTTTTCAATTATCTGGACTTATCAGTAATAACTTTGGGAGGGAATATTTGAGGTCGAATGCTTCACTCAGATGTCAGCGTTGGTGAAAGCGTACAACAGGCAGTCACAATGTGCATGCTTAGGAGCGAGAAGTTCAGAGGCTTCACTACCTCGTTAATTCTGTTGATGTTGTCTACCTAGCTTCCCTCGTTGCAGCATGTTTGGACTAAGGTACACATGCACCCGCCTTGCTTTCGAGTGATCATTGTCTTGAGAAGATACAATGCTGCTTGGTCTCACCTGGATGCAGGTTGCTGCCATAGACTCCTTTCCACTCTCCATGTAAATGTTAGCTCTTTGGCATAATCGAAAATGATTGTCTACTAGTAGACTGGTCGTGATTGCAATAGCAAATTCATAGCATGACAACGCCAACACCACCCCTCTTCGAAGCATCGACAGCATTTTTTGCATCCACACCACCAGCGATTGGTGTAGTACGGTAGTTGTACAGATAGTAGTGCAATTGGCCATCTCCTGCTCCAAATCTCTGCTGCTCTAGGAACAAAGGATTATCAAGCAACGTCAGAGCATTGAAGACATCGAAATGATACTTCTTAGCGAGTATGAGAGCATCGTTGATCAGACCGTTCAGCCTCTCCTTAAGCCCTTCCTCCTTGTGAGCGAAGGCCGTCTCTGTGGCGTAGTAGAATAGATATGCAGCTCTGACGTTGTCATGTTTATCGTTACCGATGACAGAAGACTCAAGGCAGTAGAATGAAAAGAAATCGCTAATCTTATGTGTGTCAGGATTTTCTACCACGTAAGTCCATATGACTTGCTCTGCGGCTTTATCTTTAGGTAGCAGCCAATGCTCCACTTCTCCCTCATCTAGTTTGGGAGCCATATCAAAGCGGCTTAAATAACGATCTAGCAGCTCCTGTACAGCAGGGACATCCTTTTTCTCCATTGCGCGTAAGCCGGCCGTAGATGTTGAGCTAGGAAGGTTATATTTTGTGATCTCTCTGGCTTTCGTTGAGCCTTTTGGAAGCGGAGAGAAGCCGACCTCGTATAATTTTATCCAGTCCAGGCTTCGATGGAAGTACCGACAAGTGCTAACAGGTTTCGGCAACACTATGCCAGCAGTGTAGATCGCTTGGAATATGTTGTTGATGTAGGATCGGCGAGTAATCTCCTGGATGAGGACAGGTGCAAGACGTTTCGCGCGTAGTTTCTTATGTACGCAAAGGAAATTGATTTCGACGCTTTTCAGGGTAGTCGATCGGACACGGAGGGCAACTGGCACACCGGAGATGAAAGCAACAAGCCTACGAGATTGGCGAGCGCGGACACCGACGTGCCACTCTTTTCGCCAGCCGGGAGACTTGAGGGCCCAATTCAGGAATGATACAGAATAGTTGAAGCGGAACATGGCCTGATCGTCTTCCACATAGTGATCACTGAGGAGTTTGTACACCTCTTCTAGCTCTCTCTCATCCGTGAGGTCCATTGTCACCCATTCAAAGTCCGCAAGCATTGGTTTAGGCTCCTTCGATATGTCTTCCGGGTCAATAATCTTGATAGGTCCGTCCTCAATCTTCTGTGGTTGCGCCTCGTCAAAGCGTGGCACAGGCTGTGTCTGCCAAAACTTGTATGAGGCCATGTCCTTCTGATTCTTGCCACTCACTGACATGCCAGTCAGAAGGTCTGCAACATCCAGCTTTTTTACGGCTTGTGCCCTCTCATGTTTGTTCATGCCTTCAACTACGCTCTTCAGCGATGGGTTCATCTCCAGCAGCTGTTCAACCATGTCATCCGAAAGCTTGCTCGTAGGTTTTGACGTGCTGCCTGAAGCCTCCTTGTCCGCATCTGAACTGTTACCCACTCCGAGGGCTTTCTTCAGTTTCTGTCTCTTGGACTTCTTTTTCTTCCCCGTAGAGCCTGTAGCTACTGTCTCTGTGTCTTGATTTGCTGTAGCCTCAACTTCCTCGCCGCTCTCTGGATCCGTAACTCCATTAATGGATTCGTTGAGAACATCTTTGGTAGCTTGCTCGTCAACTTGTTTGTCGACCACCTTTGATTCCTCCGGCATTATGTGCAAGTATTGACACTGGAGTGCATACCGCTTGCAGCGGGGATGTGGGGTTCTTATGTCCGCCGCAAGGGTCTCAGCAGGGCAACAGCATTTATGGACAGTGTATGTGGGTCATTTGGAAAGAGTTGTTTGTATGAAGAAATTTAAAGCTCAGACGCCCTTCTTCGTGAAGCGTAAGGCAATCACGACTGGCCTTGTCCGAGGGTGGTCATGTGATCAAATGCGGAATATGGTACCTTTTCTACAAAGCATCTATTTCAATCTCACATAATTCTATCTAAGGCCATTCATATTTATTTATATTGTCCTCGCGCTGCCGTCCAGCCCAGGACCTCCCAATGGATTCTATCTCGATCAACATAGATGAGTAGCAGCTAGAGTCTGGACATACGGCAGCAATACTAGCGTTAGTTTTAATATCAAGGTCCAGCTAACTTTGCATAAGACTCTCTTTAGCGAGTTCGTTTGCAACGACGATAAAGCAGGTTGAGCAAGCTTCAGCTAGGTCCTCCCAGCGAGAATACGCTTGCGATCGCTCTCACTATCACAGGATACGTGGTAATGCGATTGTGACCTAACACGCATCTCAGCTAATGTCGACGTGAAGGAGTTTACGAAGACTTACCACCGTGACGAACTATATCCTGCCTGATGGATATCCTCCCACCGTCCTCCTTTTCTGTCATCCAGGAATTGGTCCAACCGTACTCGCCCCTATCCTGATGGTTTTTAAGAGTATCGATATCTTTCTGGGTGAGACCTTTGTCAATCGTTGCATTTGCTGCAACAGTGAAGAGTGTGTTGGAGTGAGTCCAAACAATTTCGAAATCGTTCTGCGAATGGATTATTCGCAAAGCAACATTCTTGCTTCTACGGACTAGATTGGCCAACCTCCTGGCTKTGAACCACGTTTCCTGTATACTTTTGGCAAAGATCTGTTGCAGAAAGGGATAGGGTCGTAATGGTGAGAGAATTGGTACAACGCCTCCAATAGCGTACGTTGTCATGAGCGTAGGCAGATCAGAGAAGCCCGCAACAAGCACCACACCCTTGAATTCAATCTCCTCGTTCACAACAAAGTGCTCGGCCACAGCGGTCGCAACAGCTGTGCCCAGGCTTTGTCCTAGAAGGACAATCCTCTCAGTAGGGATATGAGCGACGTCCAACGCCCACCTGACCGCGGCTACACCGTCTACGATAAGACCCTTCTCATCAGGGCTACCTGTGGAGTATCCAAAGCCACGATAGTCGACGGCCAAGACATGCAATTTTTCCACTGGACCCAATGTCAACATGCGGTATGTGTCTGTACGCCATCCTTGTGCAATGGTGCCTGCGTTGCCGTGGACTGTTCCTATATATAAGTAATTGCCCTCACAATTGAGGATTATGGAAGTCATACAATTAATGACTAGGCGGCTTTCAGGATCATCGGCGAGTAGCTTGAAAGCTGTCGAGGTTGCAAAGTCTTCCTGGGAGCTTGTTCCTTCTTGAGTTAAGGCATTTTCGTTCGCAATGTAGCTGGACAGTGGTAGAATATGCCAAGCAAACAATTTTTCCCCATCTGGCGTGTCAATATAAAAAGGATAAACTTGGTTCTCTGCGAAGTCTTAGAAATAATGCTGAGAAACTTTTGTGTATGTGTACTTAGAAACCCGAACTGCTCAGGCTTATTTGGATCGTGCCACCAAACCGTAGGCACATTATGAGCATAGAGAGCTCTGTACAGATGTCAACTCTGTTACGCTCAAGTTCCAAGTTTCTAACTGACTGTCGTTGAACCCAACCATTTAGCAGAAACAATAAGAACACGATGTAGATGCCACCAGCAATGGCAAGGGACCAGTACGCCTTCTTAAGAATTGGCGCAATGGCCATTAAGTTCGATTTCAAGACTGCATCGGACAGCAAAGCCAACTACGCTGCCATAAATTCAGGAAAGGATTGTATAATACACATGTACAGTAGACGATTAAAGTCCTTTGGGATGGTTGGGGGCATGTGCTAGTGGAGCTCTAGGGACGCTGCCGCTAGAGAGAACAGCCGCGGGGCGCCTTTTGCCGCCACAGAATTGACAGTCGGGGTTAACGCTTGTCTACCCAAAGCAGTGCTTGCTAGCTCTGCAGATGGAATTTGTTGTTCTGCTCATCAGACATGTCTGAGAAGAGAAGGCTGTCTACTAGATACCGAGGGGAGCCTCCACTAAAGAGAAGAGCAGTAACACCACCTCCACCACCAGCTGCTCCCGCTCCACCACCACGGCCAGTCGAGCCCACAGAGCTTGGGCTGCCAATCCGAMTTCGAGACGGTCAGCCGTTGCCAACTCTACCTGAACCGCAGGAAGAAGACCTGCCAGATAGGACCTATCACTCTATCTCTGAGAGGTCAGTAACGCCCTCTCTACACAACCTCCGGTTATCTAACTCTTCTCATCCAGCGGTGTTCTATCTGCCTCGATAGATCGATCACGGCATAGATGGCAGGTAGATGGGGTTTTTGAAAGATACTGGTCAAAACCGACGAAGAAGAAGGGATCGATTGATGCGCCGAATCCGGCGTATAAGACCATGAACAAACTCGGATCTTGCACCATGACTATCGAACCCCACGCCTTTGATATCACTCTCTATACTGTCAAAGACCTCCCTACACCTTATGTGCCACCAAATATACATCCCCCTCACCTCTCAACCCCGCAATACAATCCCTTCACGTACAATGGACCACCGTCTTCAACACATTATCCTGCGTACCAAGGCCAACAACAGACACACCCACAACAAGCTACTCTGCCTCCTTTTCGCGAAGGATTTGGTCACATTGGCCCTCAGGTACCACCACCAAACTACCATGCTCCACAATTACAACCACCCACAAACTCCACAACTGCCTCAAAGCCCCCATCCTTGCCAAAATCGGTGAGCACTCATACTACCTCTCATAGCCAAGATGAAGAAACGAAATCAGACCCAGTCATTCAGATGTTAGCTACCAGGGCAGCTGCCAATCCTGATCTCAAGGCTCTCATGAAAGTGGTAGCGAAGGGGGATGCGTCTCCAGTACAGCTCAGAGAGTTCCAAGATCATATTGATGAACTGAATGCGATCCTGAAATCTCACCCAAACGCGCACGAGCCTTTTTACGAAGACAACTATCCTGAACCACCTGCGCATAGTCAGTTGTCTGCGCCACGTCCTTCGGAAGCTTCTACGGTTCGACCTGCCGCGTCAAGTACTTATGTGCCTCCTCCGGCGCCTGCTCCTGTGAAGATTGAACCTCCTTCCCAGAGCTATCCAATAAACGCTCCACCAGCGCAGCCAAAAGCCTATCCTGTAACCAAACCCGACATAACTGCCATTGTCTTCGATTTTGGAGGTACAGGGGATCGATTTTCTTTCCCCAGATACAGTATTCTAGAGTATCTTTACAGTAAAACTCAGGTCATAGTATCATTCTTGGTCATCCGGAGGGGGAGTATGGCTGCAACTGGGAACTATAAGAATAACCAGAACTACTACCAACCGGTCACCATGCGATTGATTGCAGATAATCCAAATACCCTCGAGCCACTGAGCCGCATCGTTGCCCCTCCCGATGAGGTGAGGAGTTATATGGAGAGCGTTTTCAAAAGTATGAGTCGCGCCGAAAATGTCTATCTTGCAACGAGGCTGCCACATACAGCAGATGCTTTGGAGCTTGAGAAGAAAGAAAAAACGCCACAGCCGGAACTTCAGCTTATACGATCGACTTATTCACCTCCTGATTCCATTGTGCCGCTAGCGGCCTAGGCATCAAATTATGGGTCCCAATTATCTTTAAATTTCACATGCTCAACAGAAGAGCAGCCACCGCCACTTCTTGGATTACAAGTCTGTTCTTCAATCTCACTCCGGTCGAGGGTACTACATATTGACCAAGACGGCGTATTAACCGAGGAATGAGCACATGCAATCCCATGCGTGCCTGGAAATCATGCCATTACAACGACGATTCATAGTTAATGGTACTATACATAGAAGTCCTTCAAAGCTTTGACAATATCTGACTGGTTTTAACATTGCTACCAATGATGTGGTCGCTTGAAGCACTCTTATGCTCTCTGAATATAGTCATGTTTTGCTTCTCAGCCTCGTAACTAACAGTGTGCTCTCGCTAAATTGCAGCCTTGCATCTAAGATGGTCGCGTACTAACTTCTGCTCCAGTGGAACCTTTCGTTGGGACATCAGGCGCTCCGTTGCTACATATTCTCTCATCAAAGGCCCCACTTTGAGCTTCCTCAACGTAACTTTCACCTGTTCCAAAACTTTACCAGTATGCCCAGACCCACATGGAGAAATCTCTTCCTCTTGGCGCAAGCCCTTCTTCACCTCCTTCTTTCTTGCGATGGTCCTTACCAACACACTTACATTCACATAATACTGCTTATCGAAATCTGCCATTGACACAATCCCTCAGCTATACCAGATTCAAAGCTCCACTATGGCCACCTACGGATTTCTCGACATGTTCTTGAGTTTCTCTCTCTTCGCTATCACAAGCTGCGCTGTCGTATGCCTCATCTTTTACTGGAAACCCTTGTTCACAGAAGTCCGAGACCACTGCCACTACGGAATCGCACATCCAATGCACGCACGTCTGCTATGGCTCGTATCCCTGACCATTGCGAGTTGGTTCTTAGCTGTGGTGGCATACTCGCGCAATGTCTCTGCTATCTGGAATATGACTAAAACTTTGAAACTTGAAGACGGGGGAAAGGGATCCGCTTTTACTCTTACGCAGACGTATTTCTTCGTTCTCTTGGTCTGTAGTTTACTGGCTTTTATGTTCACTGCCTGGTTTTCATATCATGTTTTGTGTGAATTTCCGAGCCTTATTAAGATTATTCGATTCCATGCCGTGAAGTCTCATTCCGATGACGACCTAGAAAATGGAAGGAACGATCAATGGGAGATGGGTACAGCGCATTCGGAAGAGGACGACCAGGCTGGCTCGGTTGATAGTAACCCAACGACAGAGGACGAATACGACCCCTATGATGGTTATTATCTCTGCAATGAAGACCACCGACACGGTTGGACTTGCGAGAAAGATTGGAATCGCTACCAAAACGAACGCAAGGCTGAATATGACGATTGGCCTATTGAAGTCGAAGTTGTAGACAACGATGGCAAAGGCGACAACGTGCCAGAAGAGGACGAGCACATCCCAGATCATTGGTGTTACCTCTGCAGGAAGTTCCACACACACGGTTGGTTGTGCTCCGACAACGAAGATGAAGACCAACACAATCCGTCTTTCTCCACCAAGGAAGACGATGAATTCCGTCTAACCCCGTCATCCTCAGGATCAGACGTGGAAGCCAATACCAGCACCGCCCGCCCTCCAGCCTTCGACAACTGGTACGCCGCTCCCGATGACACGCAAAGCTGTGCATCTTGTGATTCCGAGTCCACTAAAGACATTCCATGGACCAGACCAGCCGCGCACCGAGAGCCGCTCAGCCCAACTTCTCCTGCTGCACCTCTTCCACCCTTCGCCTCCGATGCCGACGACAGCGAGGAGTTGGACATTAGCGACAACGCATTAATTAGGAGGCCGGAAGGTGGACACTCTGACAACAGGAGTAATGAAGACAGGGATCTTTCGCACGGCGCAACACCGGTCCAGGGGTTCCAAAGTGAGCGCGAGGATACTGGTTCGTTGGAGAACATGCAGGAGCCAAGTGACCAGACTACTGGTGCACAAGAGCAGAGACCACGGCCCACAGGTACAGCATTCTCTCCTTCCGATCTCCCAGCCAGACATGCTAATACTGTGACAGATGAGAGAGGTCATAGTCAAGATCCCCCTGTTGCGGCGTTTCGACATGGTGTTACCAGGCCCTTGAGGTTAATATTACCTACTGAAAGCTTTGGGAATGCGGAGCCTAGAGCGCCGACAACACCTGTGAATACGGACTTGCCAGCGGAATGGCCAGTTGTCGAGAATACTAGGAGCGGCTGGTAGGATGAACGAGCGCCATATGAATGGATGCTTGGTATATGTATCTGAGACACTGATGAAGGGGGATAATTTGTGTTTGAGATGATGGAATGTATATAATGTTCGTTCGTGAAACTTCGCCTTTCAAGTTGTTTTACCGTGCTTCTAGGAAATCATCATGGCTGGATACCCCTCTGTGGATTGATATCGTTATTCATTGTACTTCTGTATAGCGAGGCTAGAATCTTCAGAAGATGCTGTTAATACAGACAGATGCTAGAACGGGGGAAAAGTGCAGAATGATGTAGATAATGTTGTCAAATCTTCGCTTGGAGTAGGCTGAATGAATACATCTCACCATCAAAAATCTTACTCGAAGTAGGCCTAACGCTATCACAAGATGTTGGAAGTTGTTGATCAAGGGTACGGTGCTGAGTCGTTTATTCCTCTTGTCATCATTGAGCATTTTATCTCGTTACTTGCTGAGGCAGCATTTGGCCAGGAATGGAAACCGGAAGTAAATTGTCTAAATTCTTCTTTAGATCTCCCCTTCGCCGCTTGCGAGCCTGTTCAGCGTCACGGCAGCCCGGAACGAATATAGCCTTGGACCTTTCCGACCACGACTTGCATTGAGCTTGCGTTATCGGCTGACCCCGTTTAATATCTGGGGATAGTGATCTACCGTTCCGAAGACCAGGCGCTTCTGGTAACTTAGTAAAATGGACACGAACATTCTTGAATCTCTTTCTCTCCATCCGTAGCTTCAGGTGGAACTGTTGCGTGTCCGCTGGCTCCCCAATGTCTGTCATGTCCTTTTTCCGTTTGACGCCCCTGACCTCTGCTGTGTGTCCGTAAGTCTCCGGGTATATGGGTGGACGAAAGGGCCTGGGCAACGATGTTCGAGCCAGATCAAACCATGCGGTACAGATGAGACTTCCAATAATTAGCTAAACTTGACACGGTATGGAACCATGCAAAATTACATACCAGCTCATACCGCCCGCTTCATTTGGCGCCACTCTGCTGGATCTGCAGTCAGGTCTTGGGCAGCGACTGAAAGGCCCCGATTTGTAATATTTGTAATATCCGTAGACTATTGCCATAGTGATAGCCATACCAGGCGTCAGACTTTGGTCTTCTGACAAAGTGACAGCCCTTGAACTGTCAAACGAATTGAAAAGTTCGTACTCGCCGGCAGAGATCTTTTGGTGTCCTAAGCCGTCGGGGAACTGGTCTTCGATGATGGCCTCTATTTTCTTCAAGCAAAGAACGTTAGCAAGCGTTCAGCTTGGAATTCATGACATCATGAAGTATGCCGCAGGCATGAATGGTGAGGATCAGCCGCTCCGCTGGATCGAACCCATGTCAAGATCAGCCTTTGGGGAGCTGATGCCCCTTGAAGCTGCAACATCACTGCTTAAGACGGGTTGAAAGGCGATCCCGCTAACATCGGGATTTACTATGCACGTGTTTACCACTCAATGACGCTGGATGTCGGAGCGCTCAAAGCTTCCATATGCAGTTCCTTTGCAAGACTATCAACGACTGGAATTGCTTACCCGGTAATTGTATTCCGAAGGGACAGGAATAACACGTCCCATTGCGTCTTCGAATTTGACTGGCTCTTGAACCCATGTAAATCTCGAGTCTGGACGATCGATTGAAGCTTGTATGTTGATCATGAAGCTAATAACCTGTAGATGCGAGTCCCAGATCTTGCTGGCCAGATCGACGAGCGTCTTCAATTGGGATACAATATCTCTGTATCAAAGTTAACATTGTAGTGAATGCCTACACTATTTGCCAATATACCGTGTAATGATGCTAGAAAGTTTATTGAGCATAGACGCATTATTCTGGACGACAGAATCGTGAAGATCAAGGCTATGTTGGGTTTGAGAGATCATCTTGTGCGCGTCGTCAATGCGTCCTTCCAAGGCAACCCGTCCTCGGTCAGCTTGCTCGGCGGCAAACGAGGTCGATACACTTTCTTAATCAGATTTTGCGATGATAAAGCATAGCAAGGCTAGCATCTACCTACAGTCCTTGCGTAATCAGCCTCATATTCAAGCTTCCTACGTGCATGAGGATATATGTCCTCAGCTTTTCCACTTCTTCTTTCATGCAAAAACCCCATTGCAGTTTCCTAGTCCAAATCCTCATGATCTCTAACTTCGAGCGTTTATTTCCTCCATTGAATTCCAGCCCCTCAAATTTTTTCAGCTTGGCACTAAAATCATCGAGAGGATACTGGCACATCAAGGCGGCAACTTTGATAGCATTGACAGCGACTTCCTGACTGGAAGTGCATTGCAAATGCTCAATTTCATGTAGCGCTCGCTGAAGACCATGGAGCTCAAGTATCAGTTCGCGATATTCGGCGATGGAAGCGGCACGCAGCGAAGTAACAATATCAGAGATTAACCTCCCTGTCATTAGGAAATCACCCACAGAGAAGCCGAATGACATGATTGATGGTACAAAGTTTGAATGACATGGAGAACGAGTAGTGATCCGATTCAGGCTGTCGAAGGTATCTCAGATACCTTATGGAAGCAGGAAGGCGCCGGACCGCAGCCAGCACAGCGAAGGTGGCGCAGTCCACCAGATCTAGACTTTAGTGGAAGGACGTAGATTATCCCTTCGAACCACTTGATCATCCTCTTTCCATCTCGGATGTAAAGGTATCAAGAAGCGTTTGAATCCAACCCCTCAGTAATGTTGAAGCGCATGTGTACATTGCCTAGGAAGAACGGCACCAAAAGTCGTGACTTTCCTACGAAGTAGACTCAGCGCCACGTAAAATATGAATCACTCCTGGGGCGGTTCCCGGGGGCTCGTCTGAGCTAGGGTTAGAAGAGTTCACCCATCAAGCAGACACACCTATCAAGCGGACAGCCCGATAGGGCTGGACCTAGAACTGCTGAAGGGGGCCCTAAAAGAGCCCCCGAAGACCCCCTCAGAAAGGTCCCCGGAATGGTCCCGGGGGGTCTCAGCTTTAGGGCATCTTTGGGGGCAGTTTCGCCAGCTCTAGGTCCAGCCCTGTAGGGCTGTCCGCTTGATAGGTGTGTCCGTTTGATAGGTGAGCTCTTCTAGGGCTGCAGCCGAAGACGATTTCGCCCAAATGCGAGCATTGAATATGTATTTAGATTTCACTATATTCATACATATTCTTTGTTCAGTTCAATCCTCTTACATAATCTACAAGTGCACTGTCACAAGTTTTGGGTACCTTATTGAACCTTGTTTGAGCATGTTCTGGTGCAACAATTTAAGCGGCGTAGGGCTGAAGGCAAATCTAGGAGTCAACTGTTTCGACAAAATTATACTTGGTCATTTCTAAATATATGGATTTATCTCGACATCAGAAGTGAACGAAGGTGAGCTTGTAGGTGGAAATGGCCAAGAATGGAGAGCTAGAGGTGCAAAAGGTCATCGTAGTGGGCGCGGGACCTGTCGGAGCCCTCGCAGCCCTTTACGCCGGAAAGAGAGGGGACGAGGTTCATGTCTACGAATTACGTGATGGTGAGTGATTCTAGCTATCTGTGACCATTTCAGCCGTTTGTTTTAAAATACTGTACCTCTTCGTGGTTTCGTGGTCTCCTGTTGATTGTCGTGCCTTTCGTTTGCGTCCTACAACGCTTATTTCTGGATATCTGTGTTTTTAACACCTCAATCTTTGCAATCAGATCATGGAGGCACGCTGTAAAAAAGGAGAGAGCTGCTTGTCCAACAGTCAGAGCAGCCTCAAAGAAGATCACGGGCTGACGATATTTTAAGACCTTCGTAATGCTTCAACAACCCCCTTAAACTTCACCAAATCCATCAATCTAGCGCTCTCCGAAAGAGGCATCAACTCCTTGAGGGAATCTAAATGCGAAGGACTTCTTGAAGATGTTTTGGCAGAGACAATACCCATGCACGCCCGCATGATACATGGACGGCGGAAAAATGGGGAGATTTATGAGGAATCTCAAGCCTATGATGCAAATGGCAGGGTCTGTCTTGATATCCCAGCGTGCGAAATACACCTAATTGTTCTGAACAGTGTATTCAAGCCGTGGACCGTGCATCTCTCAACAAACGTCTCCTAGATGCACTGGAGGAAATGCCAAATGTAAACTTGCATTTCAATCACAAGCTCACAGGCGCCGACTTCAACAAGAAGACAGCCTGGTTCGAAGAGCAACGGCCCAAACGAACGGATCATGCCCAAAACCCCTCCGGACAATTCACGCCCAAAAGAGCCACAGAAATCGCCGTAAACTTCGACCTCCTGATCGGTGCCGACGGCGCCCACTCCGCAACACGCTACCACATGATGAAATACGCCCGTGTCAACTACACACAATCCTACATCGACACACTCTGGTGCGAATTCCGGATCCCCCCCTCCCCCACCTTCAACTTCCTTATCTCCCCTCACCATCTCCACATCTGGCCCGCCGGCTCCTTCATGTTCATCGCAATCCCCAGCCTCGACCACTCCTTCACCTGCACCCTCTTCGCCCCCTCCTCATACTTCACAACCCTCGCCTCCAACCCCTCCCTCCTCCCACAATTCTTCCAAACCCATTTCCCAGGCGTAACACCCACCCTCATCCCCGAACAAGATCTCATCACCCAATTCACATCCAACCCCCACCTCCCCCTCATCTCTATAAAATGCTCGCCCCACCACTACTCCTCCAGTGTCGTTATCCTCGGCGATGCCGCTCACGCTATGGTCCCTTTCTACGGCCAAGGCATGAACGCCGGTCTCGAAGACGTTCGCGTCCTTTTCGACATACTCGACGCCCATGGCGTGTATCCCACCCCCCAAAACCTCACCACCAAACCCCCGCAAAATAAAGAATCCCGCACCCTCTCCCTCTCCTCCGCCCTCACAGCCTACACCGCCCACCGCATCCCCGACGCGCACACCATCTCCTCCCTCGCCCACCTCAACTACCTCGAAATGCGCTCCGGCGTGCAATCCCCCTTCTACAAATTCCGCAAATGGCTCGACCAATCCCTGGAAATCTGGCTGCCGGAGTGGGCGGATTGGCGCAGTCAGTATGAGAGGGTTAGTTTTGGGAATGAGCGGTATAGTGAGGTGGTTAGGAAGGTGAGATGGCAGGGGAGGGTGTTGGCGGGGGTTGGAGGGGTGCTGGGGTTGGGAGTAATGGGGGTGGGGG
>KE598559.1:305269-374965 GCA_000444155.1 Cladonia macilenta KoLRI003786
GGGGTGAGGGGGGGGGTGTTGGCGTAGTCCATCAACGCACGAGGACTTCGTTCGGAGGCTATTAGGCTAGGGCCCGCCCACCTGTTAAAGGAATCTCCACCCAACCCTCTCACGCTCATCCTGCGGCTACGGTTTCCCATTCCCATTCCCATTCCTCCCCCCCGCTCCCCCTCTCCCCTCAAATCTCCTCCCCAACGCCCTACACATCTTCCCAAACCACCAAAAATTCAACCCCCCCAACACCGCCGTCGCACCCACATACACCCCCGCCAACCACCCCGGCACCGGCAGCCCCTCCCCTCCTCCTTTTCCTACAACCCATAAATCCCTCCACATACATACGCTCTGATAGGTGCCCCACACGAGTCTGCTGCCTGCAAAAGTGGTGATGAGGATGATGCCGTTGAGGAGTTGCGCTGTGGAGCCTGTTAGGTGGGATTTGTCAAGGAACCAGTGGATGTTGAGGAAGGGGGTGGAGAGCTCGTAGAGGATGAAGGATAGGCCGTAGTAGTTGCAGAAGGGGCGCTGGAGGCGGAGATGGAGTTAGCGGCAGATTTACTTCCTTAGTTGAGTGTGTAGAGTAGGAAGGATGGAAGTGGAAGGAGGGGACATACGAAACCCAGGAGTGATACAGTCAGCGCCGCAGCCGCATGCGTCAACGCTCCCCACCCATGCACACCCACGTCGGCCATACACACGCCAAGATCCCAGAGAAAATACCCAGCGCTGAAACCCTGTACCATTCCCGTTGCGCCTGTATAACCCCATACCCTCTGCACGGGGCCCATTCGTCTCCGTTCCTTGTCAAGATACATCACGCTAAGGGCGAGGGTGGATATGAAAGTCGATTGGACGAGGGAGACGAGATGGATGTTCCAATTATCTTTTGTTCTAGGTGGGAGGGAGGGATAAGTTTGGGGGAAGAGGCGGGTGGAGATGGTTGGTGCGATATATATGTGCAGGATGTTATAGAGGGCGAAGGAGGGGAGGATTTCATGGGTGTGGAGTGGTAGGGTGCGGAGGGAGAGGGCGTTGGCTAGGGGAATGGTGGATTTTGTGAGGAGGGGCGGGGCGGGGAGAGGGTCACGCATTGTGAGGTGTGTAGCAAGCTGTGAGGACGGATTAGTGGTTTTGTAAAGGTGAGGGGGAGAAGATGAGAGCTGTTTACTGTGAGGAAAAAAAGAACAGATCGGATGGGCTTACCTTATGATGTTTACATTATGCGTGGCGGCATTTAGGGGCGGTTGTACCCGTAATCTTATCTGAGGTACCCGATGCATACCAAGATCATTCAAGATCGAGTATCATTCTTCTGCTCTGAAACACAAAAGATTGATGAGAGACGTAAATTCGATTACCAGGTAATTGCTGTCGACGACGGACTAACAGATCATGCGTAAGACATGATTGAATGCGTGCAATATTTGAAAGGAAATTGCCTCCAAATGCAAAGGTACGAGGCCATTCAAAGAAAGCGGAACAAGAGAGGACCCAATTGCACATGAGATCGTAAAATCGAGGCACCACAACATCGTAATACTCATAAAACCAAAAGTTTCTTACCTTTAATGCTTTCATCCAGTCATGCAAAGGTCGTTAAGTCAGAGCCGCCTTAACGACCTGCAAGTACGTCTTTCCCCCCGTATTATTCGTATTCAACATCGCCTCACTTCCATCCCACAGCATCATCCCCCCAACATTCTTTAATCCTGCCGAATGCACTGCCTGTATTGCTGGAGCCACAGCCGTAGGCTCCAAAAACCCATGTGGTCCACATGTCTCGCACGCCGGTCCTCCAATGTACAACTGCGGACCAGCCCCATTGGCGCTAAGATTCCCACTCCACGCTGTCAGTGACGCCATGAAGCCAGATTCACCTACATTGCAGTCGCCGTTATTGTAGAATTGCACCCATACAAAGTCCATCTCTTGCATGGCGTCCAGAGGGATGGACGCATCGGGAAGGGGGCATTGGGGTGCGGCGGACAAGTAGTAGGTTTTTGATGGGTCTTGGGTAAAGGTTTGGCGAAGGGCGGTGGTGAAATTGGTGTAGTAGGCCGGGTTCTTCTGCTCAGTATCTAGTAATGACTTAGTACTGGTGCTCCAAAAAAAAATTGCGCTCAGGACACTGACCAATATCAAAACCGTCCAACTTATTGTTGCCAAATGGTCTTCCAACGTCACTAGTACCGCCGCCAAATATATTCCATACTGTAGTTGCGAAAGCGACAGCCTGTTTCTCGCTAGCGAAAACTGTGGTACCATCGGCCCCTCCCAGACTCAACATTACTTTCTTGCCCAGGGTCTGACATATGGTGATATTTCCGGCAACTTCAGGGCAGTCTAAGATACCTGTAGCGCCTTTTGCTTGGGCCTCTGTGGTTGCGTCGCTTCCGCAAGCTGCACCAAGATTGAGAACCGGGTAGCCACCAGGTCCGAAGTACGTCTTAAGGAAGGCCAGGACAACGATATCAACCGAGGGGTCTTCACAGATTGCACCCAACGTGACGTTGCTAGTCTCAGGTGTTTGGCCATAGTAGACAGCTTGATTGGTGCTGGCTTTAGCATTGAATGTTGCAACAGCACCAGCAGAGCCCGTTCCAGTCGGACCAGCTACAGGGACATTAGCTGGGCCGGTTGAGTTGGCGTAGAGCGGCGAAGCAGTACCGCTTGGCGAAGAGAGGCCAGTAGGTGCAGACGAAGCAGACGCAGGTGGTGGTGAAGATACCAGCGCACTTGTGACAGATGCAGGTAGACTGCTAGTCATGGGTGCCCTAAAGGCTACTGGCACACTGGCTATGCCGGCTTGACCAAGAAAGTTCGATATCCAGCCATCGTAAGCGGCAAATTGATTCTGCAATGTAGCAACACCTGGATCACTGGCGTTGGCTGATGCGAAAAAGGTAGTCATCCAGCCTTTGAACTGTGAGTACTCGCTTTGGAGCTGAATAATCTCTGGCTGTGTAACATCTCTTCGTTGGGCCGCCACTGGTTTATGGTCGCCTAAGTGGTGCGCCCTCGAGCGGCGTTGATGATGCGAGGTCTGAGTGGATATTTGTGTAAGGAGTGCTATGGCGCTCAGCGCAGAAGCAGAAAAGAATTTGAATAACATAGCAAATGTAATATGTGATGCGAAACCTGCGCATACACTAGAATGGAATATGCAGAAAGATGTAGGGTTGAAAAGACGGTAAAAAAGCTTGAAAGAAATATGGAAGAATGGGGATGTTATAATATATAGTCTTTCTTTCCAGAATGCAAGCGCCCCTTCTCCTCGCTACGGAGGCGACCTTGCCACCATTCCACCCCTGAATGGCTGGTCCAAGCATTGACCCCAGGCAATGTGATTGATTATAAGGCGAGGCTAAGTGACAAACTCCTTCATACTACCTTGCACTGGGCGTGTAGCTCCAACGAGATCGTATATCCAATACCTTCTTTGAACATGATGCACTCTAGCGGAATCCCCTGCGCTGGGCCATGGTAGTCGCCAAGAGGGGTAGGTCAAACCTCTGAAAGAAACTGTCACTGGCTAGTGAAGGAACAATGAAAGGTAATCAACTAGATTGGCTGAATGCACAAAGATCCCAGAGGGTTTCAATGAATGAATGGTGACCATAGAAAGCGCTTTGCTCGAGCTGAAAAGAATGTAAAGAGGCCTGTTGTGCAAGCATCGGAAACAGAACAAGGCTGAAGCGCCTAAGCAAGACGTAGAATAGAAAATAGCCGGAACAAGGCAACGTGAAGGCCTGGGCTTGGGCTTCGAATACGCAGATAAAGAACGATATAATGTGTCAATTTAGGGAACCATGTCCCTTTATTGGAGCAGGGCAAACCGACTTACAGTTCTGCACACCATACAGAAGAGGATGTCCAGTAACCGGTCCGTGCTGTAACGTCGGTTGGTGACCGGTAGGGTTCCCCCAAGAGGGTTCCAAGGCAGAGGCGACATTGTACAAAGTGATTGCGCAGCTAGCTCATCTTTCCAATGTATGCTGGCATTCGTTCGTCGTTACGACTCCTACATGAGAGAAAGAGATTCAAACTCCGCTTCTTTGGATTACTGATTCTAGTGGTGAGGAATGTTACAAATAAAAATCGTTGGCGAAGGAAAAGAACTGCGACGGGTGGCGGGAAAAGCCGGCTCCTAGCTGTTATCTAGGCTTGGCAGTCACTGCTTACCTTACGTGGTCAGCAAATCAAACACTCACAGTTGACTTGTTACAAAAAGATCTCAAACTACGCTCTTCTACTTTGGTATATATTCAGGTGTGAAACTTTCGCCACAATGGCGGAAGTCACACCTACGAAGAAGCGGTGCATAGGCGTGGATTGCCCAAATGAGGCTGGCACCTTACAGTGTCCCACGTGTCTGAAGATTGGGAAAGAGAGCTCTTTCTGTTCACAGGACTGCTTCAAAAGGAGTTGGGTAGGCTCCCTTGTGCCCTCGTAAGGTACACGTATCTGTATACTGCTCCATCACACGGCTAACAAAACTCAGTCAGAACACAAAGCCGTCCACAAGACAGCCTGTAAGATCACTGTCTGCCCTTGAGCCTTGAATGTCATCCTGACGAGCTTGCAGCTACCGCCCTCTACAACCCTTTCCCCACCTTCCCATTTACCGGACCCTTGAGACCTATATACCCCCTATCGCCGCGAAGGCCTGTACCTGACTCAATACCACATCCCAACTATGCGCGAGATGGAGACCCAAAATACACGTACGCCGACCGAAATAAGATTAGGATACTGGACAAGGATCAGCAGGAGGGGATGCGGAAGGTGTGCAGGCTATCACGAGAGGTTCTTGACATAGCCGCACGAGAAGTCAAGCCAGGCGTTACGACCGATCATATCGACGAAGTAGTTCACAAAGCCTGCATAGAAAGAAACGTGAGTTTGTTCCTTCCAGCAACCTACTCTATGTCCGTCTCATAAATAATACATAGGCCTACCCCTCCCCCCTCAACTACGTCAACTTCCCCAAATCCGTCTGCACCTCCGTCAACGAAGTAATCTGCCACGGCATCCCCGACAAGCGCATCCTCCTCGAAGGCGACATCGTCAACCTCGACGTCTCCCTCTACCACAACGGCTTCCACGGCGACCTCAACGAAACATACTACGTCGGCCCCCTCGCCCGCTCCGACCCCTCCTCCGTCCGCGTCGTCGAAACCGCCCGCGAATGCCTCAACGAAGCCATCAAGCTCGTCAAACCCGGCATGGCCTTCCGCGACCCCGGCGGCGTCATCGAAAAACACGCCAAGAGCCGAAATTGCAGCGTCATCAAAACGTACTGCGGACATGGCGTAAATGCGTTATTTCACGGCGCGCCGAGCGTGCCGCATTATGCGAAGAATAAGGCTGTGGGCGTGGCGAAACCGGGGATGACGTTTACGATTGAGCCGATGATTAGTTTGGGGACGTATAGGGATAAGACGTGGCCGGATGATTGGACGAGTGTGACGCAGGATGGGAGTCGGACGGCGCAGTTTGAGCATACGTTGTTGGTTACGGAGGACGGGGTGGAGGTGTTGACGGCGAGGATGGCGGATTCGCCGGGGGGGCCGGTGGCTATGCCGTCGGAGGTGAAGGCGGATGGGGAGGCGGATGGAAAGGCTGGGAATGGTAGTTAGAGATTTATCATACTTCTTGGCTGGGATGCTGTAGAACGTGGGACAATTGAATACGCCTAAGGGCATTGAGCAGCTATTACCCACAATCCCAATTCCATGGCCGCACGTTGCAATTTTTTGGCGCTTTGCCCATCACCTTTCGGGCGTTTAGTTCCCCTAAATTCATGTTCCCCTTTGGTGGCGGAGCCAAATATCTGGCATGGCATTGGCATTGAGAAGACATTTGAAGAGGGCAATATCAACCTCCAAGCGCTCAGCTGCTTAGAATAAGTAGCTAACCTACTACTAAGATAAAACATTAAGATTAAGCAAAACATGCCATGAACAAAATCTGCTCGCCATGCTGCATATCAACAAGTACCGCTATTATACATACGCACTATCATTATTCAGGTAGGAGTGAGATCTTATTTCTCCGCATGCACCGTCAATCTCTGTACCTCCGAATGCGCATTCCCAAGCGCAATCCCATCCGCATCCACAGCAACCGGTCCATGTCTCGCCACCCACTCCGCATACACCAACTCAATAGCCTGGACCCATTCGCCCTTCTCTTTCACGATAACAGCCTCCCGCTCCACCTCTAGGACCTGTTTCCTGATCTTGGGAATCACGTACGCGAAGATGAGATAGTATACATATCCGAGCAGCAGGACAGAGAGACCGACAGTCGGGACTATATACCATTCCGGCTCCGTTGCTGATTTATGGAAAGGTGAGCCGACGGACGGTGGGAGGAAGGCGGCTACGATTAAGAAGGCGCAGGTGAGACTGTAGATGATGGGAGCGGTGGGACCTAGGAAGTTGAAACCTGCGTTCTTTTTCCAGAAAGTGCGGTCTGGATGGAAGAAGCGGAGATAGAGGAGGCCGGTGGCGACGAAGAAGCCGACTATGACGACTATGGCGTAGGAGTACAAAGACACGAGAATGTCATAGGCGACTTGGGGGATGTTACCGGAGGTGGCACCGATGAGGATTACGGAGAAGGTCCAGTGGAGGAGGAGGGCCGCCACGGGGGACTGTTCAGGGTGCGATTGTTGGCGGACGCGGGAGGGGAAGAATTTGGCTTTGAAGTAAGCGTAGGGGGTTGTGGTGCTGGTGGCGAAGAATAGGGAGAATGGGAGGACGCCTTCTTTGGCGATTTCTTGCTTGACTTTAGATATAATTAGTTTCAGGTAAGATTTGAATGGTGGAGTTTCTCTTGGTATGCCCTACCTCTGCATGCTGTGAAGGTCATGACAATAATATTACCCAAAATTGCCAACGCGATGATTCCTGACATGACCCGCGGTGCTGTATCATTGCCGAAGACCTCTGTGAAGAATAAAGTTGCCATATCAGTACTAGCCTCGAGCCGTGTATCAACCGAGACCGCACATAGCTGGTAAGATTATTAGACCATTCAAGATTGGATTAGAATGCTCATTGACTTACATATGCAACGTTCACCAGTATGAATAGTATGCATACCAAAACCATTGCCGCTATCGTCGATTTTGCAAATATCTTTCTAGGTCGAGACACTTCACTGAGCACCTATCGTCACATTTTCGTCAGATTTTGCTCGATCATCATCATTACTCTACTGAGAGATAGGTTGAATTGGACGTATGTAGCTTACATAAAAGGGCTGTTCATAGCCACTAAAAGTGTAGACAATGAAAAGAATTGCATCCGCGTAGCTAGCAGCATCATGTTGCGGGTGAGCGAATGACGACTTTGTGTCGAAGTTTGGTGTCACAGTGCCATTTGTTGAATCAACAGTCGATGCCACAGTGCCATTCGTTGAAACAACAGTTTCCCCATGGACATGTCCATGGCCGAAGCTGGCGCCAGCTGAGGCTGCAAAGCCAATGCCGATGACCGCCACGAGGATAAGGACTTTCAAGGTAGCCAGTATATTGTTGATCCAGATACCACCTTTCCTCCATACACCGTGGAGTAAGCAAGCGACCGTCAAGCATGCGACTGCTAAGCCTCGGACTGCCGCGTCATAATTATGATGGCCTTCAACATTGGCAGCCTCTAGTACATAGATGCCGAATGCAATAGCGTTCCCAGAGAGATTCCCAAGGATGACAAACATTACACCATACATGCATGTGGTCCGGAACCTAGGCGACTTGTAGATATATTCGAGCTGACTTACTTAGGTCTCAAGCCAATATATTACGGACGCTGGAGAACTCACGTAATTCTTTTCACCCCCGTTGCGTGGTACGCTTTGTAATGTCACCGCACCTTCTTCACCACCTTCCGCCGAGTCTGTGACAGGTAATTCATACTTTGGAATAGACAACCCGAGTTCGAGCCAGACAAAAAGAGCAGACATCCCAATAATGGCACCTAATGTCCATAATAAGAGTGAGACACCGACACTACCAGTGGCCTTCAGTACTATTGCTGGCGTGACATATATGCCAGATCCTAGATGTTGAGATAAGTAACGTCCAGTCATGCCTCCAGGGAGCACGAACCGATTGTTCGATTCAAGATAGTACATATGACAGTCAATGGGCCTAGCTTTTGGGATTCGTCCGGGTCCCGCACCACCAACTTCGATGAACCTTTAGAAGCCGCCTCCCTAATTGCATCGTCTACCCGTTGTTGGTCGTCTGCCTCTAATACCATAGTGATCTTAAACTAGGATTGATCGAGTGTGATCAAAACGTGTCGCCCTCGTTGTGTGATGCTTCACTATTCCAGTCTTAGAGAAAAGATGATAAGGAACCTTTTCAACCACTCCCTGATTACGCGATGGTGCGACAAGGCTTGTGTGAGGGAACGCATTATTTTTAAGGTCAGCTGCTTACCAGGATTAAGGCATGAGGCTCAAAAACGCGTAAGGCGAGAGAGAGAGACGAGCCGAGACCGCGGTAGATGTGTCATTTGATTCTGCAGCCTCAAAATTTCGGTAAAACGAAGGGCCTATGACATGCTAAGTTTATGCGCTGGTCGTCAACKTCGACTCAGCTCGTATACGCCAAACCAATCACATGGTAAGCTAGTGCACTGGCGTTGGCCTGAGGCTTGAGTAGGGTGAGGTTTACACTGAATTCCTTTTTGCATGGCCTCCAGTTTGGGCGCGGGGAGTATGCAAGAGGGTGTGGTCATGACCAGATAGAGGTAGCAATGGCGGGGGCTGTGCAGCTGTCTGTCCTACCTTATCGGACTCTCGGTGAATCATCCACTCTTTTCTACAAAATCTACCATCCATCCGGCTGAGCTGAGCCATCCCGTAGAGCTCGTCGACCATGTCTTTCGGATTCTCCCTCGGTGATATTGTATTGTCGTATCAGCTTGCCTTCACAGTGTATGATCGATGTTTTACGAGAGCGCATGGTGCTGGTGAGTAAGACGCGGAGAGAGTTCCTTCCCTTCGGTGTTCGCCGAAGGGTCACGTGCAATTCCTTGGCAAGGGTCTTTGCAGGCTCCAAGCTAACTTCTTGTACTTTTTAGATATCAGATATTTACAATTTGGGAAGCAAATCAAATTGCTAGCAGAGAGTCTGCGGACCCTAGAAGCAGTCATATCCAATGCCGACAAACAACTCCAGCTTCCGAGGCGGCCCTGGCACAATGATGCCGACCGCTTTGGTTCATCAGTGGAAGTGCTACCCGAAGTTGCAGGGGACTTCAAGAAAACCCTCGAAGATTGTGACACGCTATTGAAAGACCATTCGAAATTCCAGTATTCTCAAGCGAACTTCGTCGAAAATGTCATTTGGTGGTCGTCAGTCGAGGGTGATGTCGAAAATTTGAAGGAACGAGTACGCTTCCATATGATGAAATTGACTTTCATCGCCAAACCTTTTGAGATACAGCTTCTGCTGGGCATCAAACGGGAGCTACAACTGCTGAGAAGAGATGTCGACGAGATAAGAACGATCCTCATCCATGGCGTCCAGAGTAGAGATACATCTAGCGCTACCTATCTCCAGTCGCTTCAAGTACCGCGCGAGCTGGCGAACCGGTTTACAACGGCGTTACAGACGAATAAACCGCCATCATTGCAGGATCCAGCTAACCTGCCGCTCAAAGAAGGCTTTGATGCTCTAGTCTACCACTTTGCGAACAGTACAATTGAGTTCAATCCGCGGCCCGAACTGGGTGAACGAGCTCCGGATGAGGTCCAGTATCTTAATCTTGTCAAATCCAGATGGATTGCGCAAATGCTTAGACAGAGCGTGTTCTTCCAGTCTGCTGGGCCGGATTCATTGTGGGCAGATTACCTCAAAGAGCTTGAGGACGATATACGAGGCCAGTTCAGGCGGTTCGATACAGGCCAGCTCGTTGCCCCACCAGCTGATCGAATATCTTTACTTCCAGACAGCTGCTTTTCAATTTGGGTCATCGAAGCACCCCCAGTGCGTCCTCCAGACCTTGCAGAACAACGGCCTCTAGAAGAGAAAATCCTTGACCTTGCTCTTCCTGGTACCTATGGTACCCGTCAATCTGCTCTGACAATATTCCGCAAGAGCGACTCAAAGCTACGTCTAGTTACCACCACAAAAGATGAACAGAACCAATACTTCCATCAGGAAGAAGGCACAAGTGTCAACCTGGAGTCCGAGCGACTTATTCCGACTTATGCAAACCCCAATGAAGCCTCCACGGCTACCAATAATGTGATGCTTTGCAATAATCAAGGTCAGGATCCCATATGGTACTCTCTCAAAGATGCAGATGATGTTTTGCATTTCCAGCGAGCATTGACGGGATTTCGAGTCTCTCACCAGGTTCAAAACATCTCCTGGTCTATTGAAGGATCTTCTAAACCGAGCAAATCAGGCCGAGGGAGACTACAATTCTGGCATCTAAAACCTTTCCAAACTATAAAGCCGGACGGAGAGAGGTCTTCTGTGGACCGCAGCTCTATATCGACAAGAAGCCCTCAATCGCCGACGCCAAGTCAGAGTTTTGCCAGGCAGTCAACGGGACTTTCTACTACCACAACAGTATTTGGTAATGGGAGTATCACATCTACTATTAACGGTCCAAGCGGAGATGGCACCGCCCTCGTACGTCCAGAGATACCTAGAATTGTAATTTTCACGTTCTGCGAAGGAATGTATACTTTTCTGCAATTCAAAAGTGAGTCCTGCTGAAAACGACCACTGTTCGGATGGTTTAGACTGAAGTCCCTTCTAGTTGACTCAAATCTCTACATCAAAGCGACAAAGTTCAATACATCGGTCGTCGTGGAGACGAAAGCGAAGAAAATCGGATTTCTGAAGATGAGCGTCAGCCAACTCTACAGCTGGAATCTGGCCTGCCTTAGACACCCAAAGCACCCCGAGATGCGAAAGCTGGAAACGGTCAGCAAGAATACAGAGGCAACTAGTAAGATTATGGAATTGGTTAGTAAGAAGTATATTGTCTTCAATTTCTTAACGCCCACAGGTAAGCGATACAATATGATCCATCAGAGACGAAGCGGTCCCTAATCATCAACAGACAAGGATGATTTCTGCAGAGAGTTCAACGACCTAGGGAAACTAAGGGACACAAACCAACTCGAGTACAATCAAACCCTTCAGGACAAGAAATACCAGTCAAACAACCCTCGCAAACAACAACGTTAGCATCCACCAATCAACCACTTGATTCATCAGTTTGCTGACATGCGACAGCGCCACCGAGGCGCCCAGGCAGTGGTATAAGTAATTTCCCCCCTCAATTCCTTCGACCACCGAGCTCTTCCATTTCGAGTTATTCACCTTCGACCTACGCACCGTCGAGTTATTCGCCTTCTAGGCCCTCGAGCATTGCAGCGTCGAGCTATGCTCCAAGTATGATCTCGGCTCCTGAAGCTCCACAGCCATTTGATGCTTCAAGTATGATTTCGGCTCCTGAAGCTCCACAGCCATTTGAATTGGATGGTGCCAGCAAGGGCATCCCGGAGCTTGGTGGTTACGAAGTCAATCCGATTCCAGAGTTGAGTAGCTACAGGATACGATGATGCGAAACATATGAACAGCAACAAGGATATTCTATTAATTGGTCAATAATATTCAAGACGTAGAAACCCTCGTCTCTCAAGCTCTTCAAGGACGGGCACCAACTACTCCACAGCGAACAGCCTTGACGCCCCTACGCCATTACATGTCAAACATACCACAGAAATCATCAAGAAGGAATCCCTCGTTGCGCTACTTCATGAACCGAAAGCCCACACGCTCCACGACAACGCCATCCCCCTCAAGCTCGTTGGCCAGACGGACTTCATAATTCTCCAGGGGACCCTGATTCATATCATCAGTTACCTCTGAGTCGTGTTGATCGAACGTTTTTCTGAAGATCCTTCTGACATCCTGCGCGACCGCAGTGGCAAGGGAACGGGCACCAAGATCAACCTCGTACTCCTTTTTGGCTAAGTACGAGGCAAGCTTGCCGTCATCCACAAAATTCAAGAATGCGTGGCGTTTCAGGTCTCCTGAACGCGTGTTGATAGGGTTGCGAACTTTGTGCCAGATTTCGCGCATGAATTTGTAAGCTACTACCGCTGCCTCGGCCTCTGTAAATGGCAAGAAGGGAACCACACTAGTGATACGCCCGGTAAGTGGAGCCCCGATGGTATACTTGACCAAACGCCTGACGGAATTCTGTAGCTGCCTGAAAGGGGCCTTTTCGCGCTCTTGGTCACTTTGGTCTTCGATATACGTGGCCCAGAAATTCTTGATGATTTCGTCTGCGAAATTTGCTGCCAGTATCCAAATAACACGCTTGCAGTCAACCTCCTTGTTATTTTCACGGCGATCACGGTATGACCCAGATTCAAAGAGCAACAGCATTGCTCTGCGGACTTCGTCTGTGGTCTTGTCAAATTCGTCAAGGAAGATCACGGTTCTCTGACCAGCCATTTTCACCAAATGATTGTTTAGTGACGATCCTTTCTCGTATCCTATGTAAGGTGCCTTAGGGCCAAACATATCGGTCTCTTTCTCATGCGGTGTGCAGTCGACGTTGAAGATGTCAAGCGACAAAAGTTTACCCATATTCTTCGCTAGCTCCGTCTTTCCATGCCCACTAGGACCAGTGAAAAGGAGTATCAGTGGTTTATCTTTGTCGAAGTCGTAGTGATCCATGATGCAATCCATAACCTGCGTGGTTGCCTGTTGTTGGCCGATGATATAATACGGAGCTTCGAATAGGGACGTTATTCCGTGCACGTTTGAAGTCTGCTTCTCCCTGACCGTAGGCTTCCCTATCCTGTCAGCTTTCCAGAGGATGTACCGATGCAAGAGGGTCAGATTCCGACATAGGGACTCCCTTACTTCCTGGGTACACCACCGATGCGGAGGATTGGATGTGTCCAGGGGTTCCGCTATGTCTTTGAGCGGGGCTTTCACATACTCCTGCCACATGTCTTTGGGAATGTCCTTTGGGTCCGCACCCTTCGCTACTAAAGCCACGATTGAGTCCGTGGTGTCCGACAGATCATTTTCCGCCCTCAATACCGCATATGCCAACAGTGGTATCGTTTCTGTGGGCATACGCAAAGGTTCGTACCTTTGACTGGATCTGCCCCAGCTTTGCACAGCATGCTTACAATTTCGGGCGAATTGCGCTCCACCGCGAAGTACAAAATGGGGAAGGAATGCTCGCCAGGAATCTTTATCGTGTTGGTCAGTTTTGCACGAAGCAATACAGGGTCGTATCTTTCGATAAACCGTTCTATGCACTTGGTATCCACCATGTTCTGGATAGCCCAAGCCAGCACCTTCAACTGAAAGATGTGATGATCTCTCATATTATCAATGAATGCGTCCTTTTCACTGGTGTCGCAGCAGTCATACAATGCTGATAGCTTGATCTTTGGCGGGGAACATGGCAATTTGCTATGTTTGTCAGCGATGTAACAATAGTCAAGCCTGATGGTACAGCATACCTTGGGGCCATCTCTGCTTTCTGTGGCGCGTCTAGTCTGACAATTTTCATCTATGATACTGCTGAAACTGAGTGCTCTAGATAGAAAACGATCTAAGGGAAGAAGACCGCTTATATATCAGAGAAATGCAAAGGATTTGGTCCTTCTCCACCATCAAACCAACTCCTTATAGCGATGTCAAAGGCCTATTTGCATCCGCTTCCCGTACAAACAAAGACCGTGCGCCTGTTGCGGTTTGCGGCATGAAAGATTATGCACATGTGGAGAAAGCTAGAATCTGTAGTGAGAATTCGAGCGTGGACGTTAGGTACTGTTTTCCTGTAGTTCTGATAGTTGCTGTGACTGAGTGAATGGGGAAGTGTTGGTTCCTAGTTTGGAGGTTTCAAGGATACGTAGATGAAATTAGCTTGTATAAAGACAGGTGTTTGACCTTCGCAGGGGTTTTGTAAGCAGTGGTGAGGAAACTGTTGTGTGATGGGGTGTTTACTGCTAGGTTGAGATGGTAGATCAAGCTTCACTGTCCTGCAGTAGGCTGGCTTGGTTTGATATCAAATGTAGTGGTAGAAGTGAGCTGTGGATTGATGTGGAAGTGAGCTCCCAACTGATGAGACCAACGCAAGACTCCGTTCTACTTCGGCTTTCGACATATCGATGAGACCACGTGCTAGTTGAGGACGTCTCTTTGATGACAGTGCCATTCAATTGCCTAATTTGTCAATATCCCTTCGCGATGTGCGTGGAAGTAGCTGTATATGAATACACTTCTAAGCTGAGCTTATGCTCTAGCTTCCCTCCTTCCCATACCAAATAATATCCCAGTCACCGCTTTACCTACTATTATCCAATTTCCCCCCCGTAAGCTCCTCTGCAATCCTCCTCATCCTCTCCCTTGACACCCCCGCATTCCCCTCCGCCGAATCCATCGCCTTCCTACCCTGATGGCCCTCCTCCTTCCCCAAAAGCTGCTGCACCGTCTCCGGGAAGCCCAAATTCCATATATTCAACCCTGGCGTCGAATCATTCGTGAACTGGCTGTTGTCATCAAACGCTTTATCGATTGTAGCATCGAGTTGCGACGCGGTGGTTATGAAGCTGCCGGCGTTGACATAGAGGTTGTGTAGTGCGGCTCGTCGGTGCTCGACTCTCATGGCTTCCATGTTTGCTACGTTTTGCCTCTTGCAGGCGAGGCGCGCTTCGCGGTTGGGGTCGGGGAGGGCGTGGTGGCGTTGAGGTATTTCGGATTGGAGGACGGAGGGGTTGGTCAGTCGTTCGTCTTCTCGTTCGGGTGCTTCTAGTAGAGCTTTGCGGATTGCCTGCTTTTTGGCACTCCGGGCTGCGACGAAGCGGTCTTTTTGCTGCTTCCGGCTGCTGAGCTCAAGCAAACTTTGCCGTAGGTTTCGCCTTCGTGCCTCTGCTTGACGAGCTTTCCAAGATACGAATTCTGCGGTTCGTGGGTCGAGAGTGCTAATTGAAGATGCTTTGTCCACGATTGGTTCAGGCGTTACATCAGCTAGGTATTCGGCAGATGCTTTGTCGGTGTCGCCTGGTTTGGGGGTTCGAGGGAAGATGGGGCGAGGTATGGGGAGAACACCTTTGATAATAACGGGGAAGGGTTGCTGTGGCTGCTTAGGACGCGGTATGTCTATAAATTTGGGCGATGTCGGAGGTATCTGAGCTTTGCGAACAGATGATGTACTAAAGTATGGCGAGCGGGTATGGTGAACGCATTGTCCCACGCGTGCGCACCATGTTGCATCAGATAATCGAGGTGGCATTATAGGTCGTCATATACGAGAGCAGGTGCCTACCGAGACCTGTCAGTGCTGTACGTCTGTCGCTGTAGTGAACTGACTGCCTCAGGAAGAGCGACTTTTGGGCGGCGACAAACGCGGGCCGACTTAGCGCCGGTATATCCACAGAGCCTTTGAATTAGTCTTGAACATTTTGCTCCAGCCACCATCGAAGTCAGCGAAACCTGTCAGTAACTGTGGATTGCAGTTCGAGAACACGATGGGTACCGGCAAGAAAGAAAAGACAAGGAAGGAGAGGCAGGGAAAGGTGGGAGACGGAATGAACAATGTTAAGACCAAGGGCGAAAACTTCTACAGGTCAGCCAAGAAGGCTAAAACTCTCAATATGTTCAATGATGGCAAGGCACAAAGGAATGCCAGCGGAAAGATCACTAAGGCTGCCTCGTACCAGTCTCGTGATAAGCCTAAGGCTCGAGTCGAACCAAACCGAAAGTGGTTTGCCAACTCACGAATCATTTCCCAAGATGCCCTCAGTTCTTTCCGGGAAGCTATGGCGGAGAGAGCGTCAGATCCGTACCAGGTGCTCCTCAAATCTAACAAGCTGCCAATGAGTCTCATCAGGGATGGCGAAGGAAAGAACGGATTGAAGCAACATCAAGCAAAGATGCAGGTGGAGTCAGCTCCCTTCGGTGACACATTCGGGCCAAAAGCACAGAGGAAAAGGGTGAAGCTGGATGTTGGATCCTTGGAAGATCTCGCCGGAGAATCAGCAAAGATGCACGATACATACCTAGATCGACTTGAGCAAGCCCAACTTCTCAGTGGTATGCTTGGGGTAGAAGAACAAGCAGGCGAAGCTACACCAGAGGACGCTGTTTTGACGAAAGCGAAAGAGCCCATCTTCTCCAAAGGGCAAAGCAAAAGAATATGGAATGAACTCTACAAGGTCATAGACTCCTCGGATGTTGTCATTCATGTGCTAGACGCGCGAGATCCCCTAGGCACTCGATGTCGAAGCGTGGAGAAGTACATCAAGGAGGAAGCTGCGCATAAGCACTTGATCTTCGTGTTGAATAAATGCGATCTAGTGCCTACAGGTGTTGCTGTAAGTACTGCAACATTCCTAAGTCCTATCTCATCATCTACTGTTTCCATCGTTAAGTCAAGACACCTTCCAGCAATTTCGCTCTCTTACAATGGATGGTTGCTCTGTTACGACTTTGGTAGATCAAATCCCTTTCCGCCGCACTTTGCCTTCGGGTATTGTCTAGACCGTTGCTTACCGTTTTGGAAAGCTGGTCGTAAGGATTGGGGAATGTTGCGTTTGAGTTGAAGATTTCAATTGCTGCATGTGTAGCAGATAGATGGAGGTCTTCTTAGTAATGCATCATACACACAGACGAGGTCACGCAATGTGTTCTATCGGGTCTCTTACTGACAGTATTACTAGGCCTCGTGGGTACGAGCGCTGTCCAAAGACTACCCAACCCTCGCCTTCCACGCTTCCATCACCAATTCTTTCGGCAAAGGCTCTTTGATCTCGCTGTTACGCCAATTCTCCGCGCTACACTCTAATCGGAAACAGATCTCGGTTGGTTTCATTGGGTATCCAAACACTGGAAAGTCGTCCATTATCAACACGCTCCGAAAGAAGAAGGTCTGCACTGTTGCACCAATTCCTGGGGAGACAAAAGTCTGGCAATATATTACATTAATGAAGAGAATATACCTCATCGATTGCCCGGGCGTTGTGCCTCCGAGTAACAACGACACACCAGAAGATATCCTTCTACGAGGAGTAGTGAGGGTGGAGAATGTAGAAAATCCAGAACAGTATATTGCCGCTGTTCTCAAGAAGACAAAACCATCACATATTGAACGCACATACGACGTTAGGGGGTTTAGTAATGCCACCGAATTCCTGGAACTGCTCGCTAGGAAGGGCGGGAGACTGCTCAAAGGGGGAGAAGCGGATGTGGACGGTGCTGCTAAGATGGTGTTGAACGACTTCTTGAGAGGCAAGCTTCCCTGGTTCACCCCACCTCCAGTAGTGGAAGGAGGCAAAGAAGAGAAGGGTATAGAAGGCAGGCATGGAGCTTTGGGAGAGATGAAACGGGTTGGCAAGCCAGAAGCTAGAGACTCTACCATGGCAGAAGGACCAGCAGAAGGTGACGAGAAGGAAGACGGTGATTTCGAAGGCTTTGATGATGAGAACGACGAATCGATGGATTCGTCAGAGGAAGAGCAGTCACTGCTTTCTCCCAAAAAATCTATGGACTCCAGTATGGCCGATGATTGAATGGTACTTAAGACGAACCGCCTCGTCTGAGTACGCTCGAAGCAAATTCTGCCAGCATCTTGATCGGCTGCTGTCTTGGTTGAGTTGCGCTAAGGTCGTTGCGAAAATGCCACCGAGCCTCCGTACAGGCCATTGAGAGCTCCACTACACCGTCTCTGAAGCAAATGGACCTTGTTGCATCAGGAAGAAGTCTCGAAGCTATGCTTGCGTACAAGATCTTGACACTGATAACAATAAGGTAGCTAAGAGTAGCGGTCTGGTGACTCCGGCCAGCTGCATTCATTCGGAGCAGGGGGAAAGCAGATCGTCAGCCGGGACATCTTGTGGCAGACGTGCGAATGCTAAATCTGTTGTCTTCTCTGCAAGGGCTTGACCCAGCAAGAGACCGATTGGAGCATGAAGGCCACCCTTAAGATCCATTCATGCACTGCATACACCCTGGTTGGCGGCTCATGCCAGGCCCGTGTCCTGCAAGCTATGTGCTTAGTGACATGTGATTATGTCGCAATTTTCAGACTGATGACATCGTGCAAGGACTTCATTTGTCAATTTCAGGGTTTCGAGACCCAGATAACCATTCTGTCCAAGTGTTTGCACATTTCCGGTATTCTTGCAAGTTCCCCGTACCACGTTTCGCCTCCTATAGCTCTTGTGCTGCTTCTCCAATGCTCTGAAAACCCATATACTTCAACCCGTGCTTTTTCGTAGGCTTTTGTTATTGTCTCACTGACAATTGCCTTTGGCCATGACTCTGTGAGCCCTTGGTGAGCGGCTAGGCCTGCTTCGGGAAAATCTGTGGTGGTGAAGTCTTGGTTCAACGCTTCATCATAGGAGGAGGGTCCATTCCTTAGGGTCTCGGTCGAACGGGCACTGGCTCGTCTCAGCGCATGCAATGGATACTCTATCAAAAATTGTGGATATTCATTAATAGCTCATGACCAAACAATGTCCATTCTTGTCCAAGTCTACTTTGGCACCCGCCAAAGTAAACTCCTGTGGAGCTCTCAGGTTTGGGGATCGTGCTCGTTTGTTTAGAATCCATCTTTGGATGGCCGTGCTTCCGAGAGGCGGACCCGAAGTGAGGAGAGGATATTTGACTTAGCGGGCAACAATAATAGAATGAGTTGAGAGTGCAGTGGGTCTTTTGAGCCTACTTTTGGCAACGTTGAGGGCGCACTTAGTTGCTTTCCGTGAGTCTGTTCATCAGACCCATGCCACGGGCAAGAAAGAGTAGCAAATGGTGGGTGGGGTAATTTCGCGACGACGAATCGCCTTCGTGACTTAGTGCAGCCTGCAGATTGGGCGCACGCAGGACGGCCCAAAGAGAATATTCGTCATGCGAATAAGGCACTTTGTATCCCATACCGCAAAAACTTCTGATGTATTCTGGACCTTGCGTACTATTGGGGCTATGCAGAAGCTTCCAGACCATAGTCGAAACGAAACCCCAGAAGGATACTCAATCATCTTGCTCGCATTGATGCGGACTGCATCCTTAGAGATACCGATCTTTGCAAGCGAGGGAAAGTCGCAAGATGCCTTCATTGCTCCTTCTCCAGAGTGACTTCACTACTTTCTCAATATGTTTGCAGCATTCGCAAGCTGGAACTATGATGATCTTCCCACCATCTGGATCTCATTGGTCTGACAATTCCCTTCTTGCCTTTCAGGTGAATTTGCGAGCTCGATGCAGATCCTCAAATGCTTTACGACCATCATGTCCAGGTTGAGTTCCAACCTGGAGCCAAAAGAGATTTGACAACCGAATAGGGAAGAGGAGACTAGTGAGGACCAAAGCTAACTGAGCATTTCCCTTCTCCATCCTAGCTTATGGCTTTCCCGCTCCACTTTGCAGGTATGGATCATTCGTAACAATAGCCCGCGACTAGAGCCCGGGCTTCTCCATGACGAGCGCTTTATCTACAAACTAGTCCCTTATATGCTAGATGATTACTGTACTGTCTAATAACTAATCCAAAAAGTATTAAAATTAAATCCGTGGTTTCTGACCACGGGGTCAGAGCGTCAGGCTATACGCTGTACCAACTCCATCCGGACTAAATAATCACGGTTCACCGTGAGAATGACGAGCCAGGCAGAGGCTTTTCAATTCGTAAATCTAAGCGTGCCGAAGGAGGGCAAGAATGAAGATCTTCGAAGATTAGTTCGCTCAAAAGCTATGCGTAGTTACCGGCAGAAACAGAAACAGAAAGCCGAGAGCCATTCAATGCAAGTGGCATCACGATCCTCGAGAGAACAGGGATACCACGAGTGGACAGCAAAACGCCCCAGCGAATCACTGAATGCTCCAGCCTTGGTCCAGGCGGTTTCAGTAGAAGTGGATCGCGAGGGAAAAGAGCACCAGGAAGCTGGGCCCGCTACTGATCGTGCACGGTCCATACCAGGAACGAAACCGCCGTTAAACCCTGGCAATCTATCTGGCGTCGGATTCGATGACCCTTTTGATGTGTATCCAATCCATGGCGACCCAAGCTACAATAGCCGCATGCTATATCACTGTAGGTGCTGAGCGTCATGATCTTCTCTCAACCCTCGGTCCAACAATGATTTCCCACTGATATGCCACCGCAACAGTCAGATTCTGGGCGACACGGCTCTTCCCGATTGATTCTTGTGACGGCCAAGACCCTTTGACGACTATTTGGCTTCCGAATGCAATGCAGGATCGTCTTCTTTTTCTTGCCACAGTTAATTATGCTGCTGTCCATCTTGATGCACGTGACGGGACGTACAATAGCCCGTCGACTCTAGTGCACAAAGCGGAAACCATTCGTTGGATTAAAGCTAGACTCAAGTCTCCGACCGAAGCGGTGAAAACACCACGATAGGGGCCGTGGCCATGCTCGCTGCAACCGAGGTATAGTAATCTCTGGGTAGGGCTTGAAATAGCTTACAATCTACGCAGGGTCTAAGCAGAGATTGCAAGGACCTGCGAGTCCACATGGATGCCATCGCTTGGATGGTCAAGAAGAGAGGTGGTCTGGGGGAGCTTGGGTGGAGTGGGATCCTCCAAAAGGTGATTTCATGGTAAGTAGCAAGCAATGATCTGTCCACTTACAATGAACTCTCATCATTCTTCTGTTCTTACAGGCAAGATCTTGAACATTCCGCGACGGCGGCCTCGCGTCCTTATTTCGCTCACAATTACTCCTGCCAAGTCATTACTTTGCCGAATCGGGGCATTGCTCAGAGCAATGCAGGTTTTGACAACACGACCGGCCTCTGCAACATGATGACAGCCATCCTGCGCGATATACACTACCTAGGCGATTCTCTAATTGCTTGGAATCAATCAAGTAGCATGAATGATCTTATCTCTTTCTATGATCAGCGTTCGGCTCTTGAAATCAGCTTGACCTCCCTCTCGATCCGCAAATCAAAGGAATACATGAGAGAAATTCACTACGTGCTCGAAAGCTGCAGAATAGCCGCTCTCATATATGTCAAATACGTCCTGTATAATGCCGCACCCCGCTGCCCGATTCTCCAGAAGCTCAAAACCCAACTCATGAATGTCACCCTCGAGGCAGATGATAAACTCGTGGACAACGAAAATCGACTACAACACGGCTCGGTCATATGGATCTTAATCATGGGTGGCATTCTTTACCGAGACAACCATGAAAAGGAATATTTCGCACAAGCTATCGCCCGGACTATCAGAGGCTGGTCGAGTCTTCCGGGTGCGAAGACTTGGGAAGTCATAGAGGCATATCTCAAGAAGATCGCTTGGGTCGATAGGCTGCGGACTTCGGAATGCGCTTTACTGTGGAGTCGAGTGGAAGCACTGTCTAACCAGAACTCGAGCGAGTAGCGCCTTGCATCACATTGGTACAATTCTGATTTTTTTCATGCTAACGAGCTCGGCATGTGTGTCCTATTCATTTGATACTTGCTTTTTATGGTCCTCTGAATCATCTGAAAAAAGTCCTTGAGCCTAGCTTGGCGAGAAAGATCTCCTGATCCACGTCTTTGCCCTGATCTGACACTGAATATCAGGTCATGATTCTTAAACAGTATTCGAACAGCCCAAGAGAATCATGCCTACTTGCATACCTCGCAGATCGTCAATTAAAACGGAGATCACTGTGAAACGGGCAGCTCATACTTCACAATGCAACACCCTTATCGTAGCCTGTAGGAAAGGGATGGCTAGTCGCTTCATATATCTCTCTGCCATGAAGCTCCAGTGGATTTTGCTGACTATTGCCTAGTTCGGACACTGTAGGACCATTGTTCAACGTGAATTTTCTTCTCTCGCGGGCCTTAGCCTTCTCCTTGCTCTTGTCACGCACATGTATCCAATTCAAGGCCTTTTCAGATGATTTTCGACGTCTATGTTCCACGAGAAGGAGTAAGCTGAGAGCTAAAAGCAATAACACACCCAATGGAACTCCAATTCCGGCGCCTAAGGTTACATAGTCGTTCGATTGTGACGGTGGATCGCAAGAAGAGGTGGTCAATACGAGTGATCCATTGGCTGATAAGGTTGTCGTAGTTGAGAAGAGCAACGATTCTGTTTCCGAGTCTGAATTCACGTTCGATGGAAGCGGTAGACTTGATGTCAGAGAGTTATTTGCTTCTGAAGGACGTGGCGGTGCAGAGGCACTGGAGCTATTGCCGCCATGAGGGGAGAAGAATGCGAAACCTGCGCCGAAGACGTCATAGTTGATGATTTTGTCACAACAGGTATTGTGCCCCGCTTGGGCGCAGCAGAAATGGGTCGTCTGCGTACCATTGACAGTGGGGCACGGAAAGATGTTAACGAAAGAACCGGTCTGGGCTTCGCTCACATTAGCAATGCTGCGTCTTAACCAGATATTTCGGTGCTATACCTCCGTCTAGACATTCTGAAAAGCATACATCAAGATTCCAGGCTTGATTTGTGCAGGCTCCTCGATACATGTAACCAACCTGATTGCTAATGCAGAATCCCCTGTTGGTACAAATATCTCCTGTTGCACAACAACCGCTATCAGCGCCATCTACAGTTGAATTACAAACTTGAATGCCATTCGGCCATTCCGCTTCAGTAGCATTAGGCCAATAGCACGCTGCAGCCTTGACGATCAGGACTTTACAACAAATGATTAAAATAAAACCCTCCATGAGTACATGACATATACGCATGATGAAAGATGATTGAAGCGAAGAATAAGTAGATCGAACAGTTAGGAATGTCGGGAAAAGAGAAGCACGAGCTATCAGCACCACCCGGGTTCTTAACACCCATACCTGGATCCAGAACGTATGTGTCTCCAGTAAAGGCGCGCTATCTGTAAGACCCTTCAATTCCGCCGTGGTCGACTCGCATGTCAATTTATTCCTATCAATACTTCAAGACGGTACCCATCAGGCATTGCCCAACGCCCGAGGATGGGAGCATGAAATGAATTGATAAGATTCTGGCCGGAAGAGGTTCCCTTTTCAAGTATTTGTGTGAGGATTGGCAGCGAAGTCAAAAGAACAGATAATTACATTTCGCTGGGGTCAAGCGGCGCTGACTGCAATATTTGGGCGTGCGCAATTATGTGTATGCGAGAAGATATCGTGGCCTCTTTTGAGCGTTTCGCCCCTTTACGGAGCAGTCACGCTACGGTGGCCCCTATGATGTACGGCACTATGCGGACACCGCCAGTACACTGTCAATTGACAGGGTTGCAGCGCGAAATTTTGCCGCAGGGCGCACGGTATGAATACATGCAAGCTTAGCATTGCGGCCGCACCGCTCCCTTCCTCTACAGCCTCATCGGAGGCGGGTTCTGGATTGTTTGTAAGCAGTCAGTGTATGTGTCCCCCGGATTTTGAGGTTAATGCTAGATTAGCATGCCGCCATCTAGGATGACACGGATCTATTCTTATGATCCCGGCGTTGAAGGCCCAACATGTTCTCGTATCTCAGCTCCGCCTCATGGCAAAATACAAATGCAGGCAACGGTCATAACATCGACCATCATCGTCTAGGAGCTACTCGGACGTGGAGAACCTAAAGACAATAGACAATCAACATCGGTTTCGTCAGGATCGTCGATGCTCTCGCTTCCGGTGACCCATGTGTACACGCAGAGGTGGAAATAAGCCTTACGCTATGCTAAGATCGAAAGAATTAGAGCAGCCTTGTGGAACACTAAATCGAAATCAAAGCTTCTTKGTGAAGCCGAGGCTAGGATCGTTGCCGACTAGGTTACAAAGAGGAACTTCTGTCCCTCATAAAGCAGGTATCCAATCATTCTAATCAAAAGCGCTGCATGTTTAATCTCCTGTCTTAGAGCCCACTCAACCACATAACAGATACGACGCACAGAGGCAGCTTGATATTCACGCCTCGCCAATCAAAAGCAGGAGATCCGCTTCCACTAAACGTCGTTGTCGCATTCAAAGCAGAAGGGCTTGTAGTAGAGGACGTGGAAGGAGACCTAATAGAGGATGCTGGTGTGACTGGCGATGAGATAGCAGCTACGTTCGTCAAGGAGGCTAAACCCCCGGAACTGGTGGAAGCCGTTGCTCCATTCGTTATGGAGACTACATCCCCGGCACTGGTGGAAGCCGTCGCCGGAATGACTATAGGCTGTGCTGTACTGATAAATCCCGCAAGACTGTGTGTGACGCTAACACTGTCACAAAGCTGCATGGCGAAAGTGCTGACCTCTGAGCGATGTCAGTGAAGAAAGGTATCTCTAGAAAGTGCAACGTGCTTTGAACATCTGCTGGAGAGCAATCTTTTTCAATGGCAGGAGCGAGAGACCCGATAAATGTCGAGTCTTTGCAAATACAGGCAAGGTCTGTGAGCTGGCAACCGGTCGAGGTAAAGCTGGAAATTGCGGGTGCTTGCTGCGTGTTCAAGTCAGCTTTTGCGAGCCTCGCATTTAACAGGACCAAGTGGTAGCCGTACAGCACATGTTGGAATCCCCGATAGATCTTGGGCCTTGATGTGTAAGATGATCGTTACAAAAGAGAATAGGATGTGAAAGTGATGCTGCATATTGTACTGGTGATTTCTTAGGAGTTGACTAGTGATAGATGCTGAAATAACTATGGGTAAGAGCTTGCGAAATATGATAGACTGACGCTGCGGAGGAGTCGTTGAGTTCCAACTATATAGGAATATCTGTCAAATCCAAGCCGCCACAGGGATGCATTGCTCCATCCCTGTTGCACCATCAAACAGTATACAGTAGAGATGAAAGCGTACACGCCCCATCTCTGCGAGCCCGGCATACAGAGTGTCTATTTCTTACATACAGTCTTCTATGCCTTGCATACAAAACCCAGCGCCCCTCATTGCCTACGGAGAAGCCTCTGCATTCTTCCGACTCTCAGCTTGGTAGTGGGCCGGATTTCACGAAACTCTGAGACTCGGCCACAATGCTTTGTTCCAGCTGAGATCGAGCTACAGTAGAGCCAAACTAGACGCGAATTATGTTAGTTGAGCATCAGACGGCGTTCTCGTTCCATAAGGATAGGTCAAGAAATTGTAAAGGACAGGGTAGTGTAAGTCCTGTCCTCTTAAAAAATGGCGATAAGTTGTTGTTATGCTATTCAATAGTTCGTGTTCACAAGATTGGGTCGATCTTTTTGGAAAAGTGAAGACTGTCGACATGGAAGAGTCCATCTGTCGACTGCTTTGGCGCCCTAAAAGTTGGTCCCCTAGGCAGCTGATTAGTCCCCGGAGCCAGGTTTCTTCAGCGCAGATATCGTCCCCTAGGGGATATGCTCTAGGGGCCTCGGTATGGCGGACGACGGCTGACAGTAAGACGAAATCATACCACTAAATTGATGTTTCAAATTTCGGTAAATCATGCGCTTAATACCTTTTGAAATCTATTTCCCTAAGGTAAGCCTCTTGAAGGCCCCCCCAAAGGTGCCCCTGAAGACCCCTGTAAGGATACCCCTAAGGATAACCCCTAAGGGTACCCGTGAAGGGCGCCCCTAAAGAGAAAGAACCCCCTGAAGGTGCCCTTTAAGGGGCCCCTAAAAGTGACCCAATAATTTTCAACTAATAATACTACTACCCTTGATAAGGTTCCTAAGAGCACTTTTTAGGGGCGCCTTAAGAGGTACTTTTAAGGGTACATTTAGGGTGTCTTTAGAGGCACCCTTAGGGATACCTTTGGGGGCACCTTCTAGGGTATATTTATTTCCTTGTAGGATGTTAGGGCTATCTCTTGGCAAGCCCTAGCCCTAATTGGAGTAGCTAATGGCTAAGGAGATAATCTTTTAATTCAATAAATTTAGGCCTAATAATCCTAATTTAAGGTTTATAGAACGGCCCTTATACCTTAATGATGTAAGGGGTAGGTATAGAGGCCATCTCGAAGCGTAAAAAGTATTAAGCGCACAATTCACCCAAATTTGACCACCATACTCGGGGATCGGCCATGGGGCTGAACGGTTGATGGGTGACTCCTCGGGGTACATTCGTCGTCCCCCATCTCTTGACAACGTCACTGGAAACACAGATACAGACGTCACACATGGGACAATGAAATGGCACAGCACAACCGGATCCAAGCTAATGACTTTGCGCATCTGCACAATGTTCGTCTAGGTATGTATCGTTTTATAAACAAGAATGACATCCGCACAAATATTAGTGGTCACCACTCGTGGGCCTGTTTGCCCAATCAGGATCACATCCGGTCGTAGTTCAAGGTACTAAAACGGTCTTTACTTCAGGTAATGTTGCGTTGACGGTGCTCACGTCTGAAAACTACCTGATTGCAATTGGAGATACGCCGTCAAGAGGCTTGTGACTTCCTTGCTTTGCCGGCATGAGTCTTCCGCATGAGGCACATGCTGCGAATACGCATGACTGACTCGTTGATGGTAACCACTTGGAATCACCTATATCACGCCAGCTGCGTACTCCCCCCACATATACCACTCAATGTTCTGATTAGTTTGCAGATTTCACCGTCTACCATCCGAATCAGCGGAGAGGTACAGTAAATTGCAGCCCACGTTGCATCCCGCCAAAGTTGCTCGATTGAGGTGCAAGCCTATCTTTGTGAAATGACCGGTGGTTCCAAGATGGAGCTGAAAGGCATCAGCCAATGGACAAAAATGCCTCGCACCATTGCATTCGCTTAGGAGTCCCTAGGATTCGGCGCTAGTGCGTAGCAGCCAGGGAGAGAAGGACTCTATACCTAATTCGACGCAACCAGCCTCTCCCGCAATCGCACGGCTAAAAATTCCATTGTCCATTCTGGTGTTCGAAAGCTCTCCTTGGATCCATCTGGCTTAATCGCAGACTATCCTTGATAAGCTGCTCAGTTGGATCAGACGTTGCGCGATGCTACTAGGTGCCTAGGTATAGCTCTGGTAGATGTTCGTACTCTTCMCCAGCCAATATTATGGCAGGAATCCAGTAAGTGACATTGAGGAACATCTGCCGGTTACAATTACATAGATCAGTTCAAATTCATGCATCTACCTCAAMTATGTGGCCATGATCCTTCCTGTAATCGGTTCTGTCGAGAACGGGGGAGATTGATGGCACAGCTGTCCAATAGGTCCAGGAGGGTGATTTCGCAGGCGTACAGTGGCGACTTTCCTGGGGCGTGAGCCCGACTGATGGGAATAGGAGTGTTTCAGAGCAACCCAATCCTTGAGGTTTCTTGCAATCCATCCTGAAGTAGTCCCAATGCGACACGATATGAAACCAGAATCACTATGGTTCGGTACGAGACCCGCCTCGTTCTTTACCAGGTCGGATTTCAATTGCCCCATGCATTTGTATGGCCGTCAACAGAATGCCAAACTGCATGCAGCTTGATAAGTATAGTGCACCGGAAGTCATAAGGCACACCTAGATTGAAGGATTAATTTGCGGATAACGCCAACGGCGCAGTGATTCGGTAAGCACTAATGCACGTCAAGACATATTGACGTGCAAGGCGCAACCGATCTACACCTAGCGGATGCAACCGGTACACGTGTCCACGGAGCTGTAATGCATCCCCTTATCTTGTATTACAGCGTCCAGTGATTGAACTGCAATTTTGGCGAAGGAGACGATGGAAGCTAGGGCGCATATACGAGATGTTGAGGGCCTAATTAGCGTCCGTTAGAGCGCAACGTACCGACACATTCATGATAGTGGAGATTACCTGCATGGACAAATAGATGACAAGATTAGTCATGACACTAGAGTATCCGGTGATTGATTGGTATGATTCGATTGGCATGGTTCGATACTCTGATGCAAGGTAAGCACATTGCGGTAAATTTCGGACACATGCTCTCTCCGTGCCTGCCTAACGTATCCAATCCCGTGGAACCGGTTTGCGCAGGAACATAGAGGTTTGCGAGTGGTTAGAATCATCGTAGGTCTGGTACACCCAATTTCACGCGCATATACATGGACTCTTTGCGCTTGTGGTGTGTTTGTCTATTGAACACGTCTGCTGAAATCTCGAGTCGCAGAGAGAAGTATATTCGAAGACACAATGCCATTGATGTATACAAATGAAGTATTTAAAAATACGTGGATCGCTTGGAACAGCTATTGGAGTCATGACATTTTAGCAATGGGTAAGATCTTGCGAAGCCAGCGACCCTACTTCACTCTCAGCGCTCACGAACCTCAGCAATGGCTCTTTTCTTCTCCCAAGAAGTTCCCATTATCACCCGATGGCTTTATGGACTACCCTACGGTCGGCATTGGAAATATTCCCTGGGAACAGACCAACCAAAGCGAGCATTTCATGCCCCTTTCGACTGGCTACGCGATTTGTTGCTCCTCGACTATGCTGTGGAGTTTCCGTTCATCGTTGCGTATCATCCCTTAACTCTCAATTGCCATGCTACAAACCTACAACACCCACCCACCGACATCGTGATATTTACCCAGGTACTACTCTTCTTCGGGGCAGATTGGGTCCTATATCAGCTGTTCGTCCGATACTGCCCGCTTTTCACCATCGAGGGTTCAACTACTGCCTTTCGAATCGCTACTGACTTCACTGTGGCAAGAACTACTGTGCTTGTTGCAATTTCGGTAATCCAAGGCCCCTCACTATTTGGAATTGGGTCTCCTTTGGGCGATTTTCATTTTGTGACTGTGGTTGTTTGGATATTCTTGCGGAGATGGCTCAATTACGAGTTGACAGCACGTTGAAAGACAGTTTTTGGCTTTGTTTAATAATATACTACCTATATGAGCTCTATGGGTCTCCTGATTATGCAAGTGTTGTTGACATTGCAAGGCTCGTTTGACCATGAGATTTCGTAACATCAATGGTTGAAGAAGCGCAATTGAACGCAGTCAATAAGACTGTCAATCATAGGTACAAGGGCCCTGATATATGTTATCGTGTTGGCATAATATTGCTCCCGCAGGGGCATAGCGCCAGCGTACAGAACCGTGATCCACTATGTTGCGAGTACGGACAGAAGCACCACCCCTTAATGGAATGCCATACTCTTGTTTCCGAAGAGAATAAGCTTGAGCGCTCTACTTTGTCCTACGCAGAAGATCCCTTAAATAGATGTTACTCTTCGATGCGCGGTCTAACTTGGATCTTCACGTCTTCATTCTTTGCTGGTCCCATGATTCCTAAACAGGGCTTCATCTCCTCAATCTTGGGAAAAGGTGGAAGGTCCCAAGGCTTCGCGGCCAGATCATCTCCGAGCGGACCTAGGCAGACCTCAAAGCGACATAAGAAGAGTGCGACGAAAGTGACAACCTCCCGTTTGGCAAGAAATCTACCAGGACAGTATGTCGTACCGCCTCCAAAGGGTTTGAAACTTGGACTTCGACCCAGGTCTTTATCTTGAATGAACCTCTCGGGTTTGAACTGTAGAGCGTTGCTGCCGAAAATTCTCTCATCGAAATGCAATTGACGGCATGGAATGAGGACGACCTTGCCAGGGCTGAGAAGCTTGCCATGGATCAAAGTAGGGGCAGTTACCGTGCGGACTGAAGATGATGAAGCTGTTATTCGCAAAACCTCATTGTAAACAGCGTCAAGGTAAGTGCATTTGTTCAATAAGTGATCGAGGTCGACTTCCTCACCGCAAACTGCGGGGGCGACCTCGTCGCGAAGCTTATCGAGAACCTCCTGGTCATACAAAGCGTAAGCAAGAACCCAAAAGCAGAGCTTATAGGCATTGCCGTTGATGCTGTGGTAGATATACTTTAGTCAGTGAAGATATCTCGCTAGTAAACTCAAAAGCTTTTGGTTACGGCTTCTTCGAGGAATTGAGAGCCGTGGCTGACGTGGACTTACACCCAGTAGATCATCATGACGAATGCAGCAATATCAGCTTCACCGATACCAACGTTCCTCATCTCCAATTCTAGATTCCGAACAAGCCATGACTCGCCTGTCCTCTCTCTCCTTGGAAGTATGAAATATCTTCTCAGAGCTTCGATGCCAGTATTCTTAGCTGAGTACATGTCCTTACACAGAAATGGTGGCAATTTGTACGTTAGTTGCCAACTGTTGTCATCGAAATCGAAGAACTTGTCGAAGAGATGTGGTTGGATGTCCAGAAGCCGATCGCCGAAAAATGATCTCGTAGCCGCATCAAGTAATACGTTTTGGCACCACGCAAGGAGTGAGACTGTTCTCATGGTGGGCTTGGACGACAAGATAGCTTTCTCAGAGATTCCTTCCCACGTTATTGACTTGTTGATTATATTCAGAAATTTTCGCTGCACATCCTCGAGATTCTTGCCTGGATGGAGTTGTTGTCTATAGAAGTCCTCGGAAAGATGGGCAAGCCTCTTGTGTGTGGGGTTGGGATTGACCGTCAATGGACTGTTTTCCCCAGGAATTCGCCACATCTTGTCCACTGCTGCCGGTGAGCCGCCGAAAGCGACCATCATATCACGGGTATAGTCATCAAATGTAAGGGATGTGATATTTTTGTATGCAGTTGTTGCATCTTGTGGTGAGGTGATGACATATAACGTGGCTCCTGCTATTGTAATAGCAAACGGCTCTCGAGTGTTCCCAAAATGTTCTCTACACTCGCGTTAGCCAAATAATTATGGTGTTCCAGCATATTGGGTACGCACCGTGCGCGGGAAAGAGTCCCGTGTGAGTCCCGGAAGAAACTGATAGCATGACCTTCGCAAACGAATGATGTCAGGACGGAAACGTCTTAACGATAGGGAAACTGACCCAGGACTATTTCGCGTTATCAGTATGTAGCGTAACTATAACAGCTCGGTTTTGGTACTTGGTATATAGTAAGGCAACAATTTCGGCCTCTGTGGAGACCAAGCAGGCACGATCGTGAAGGTCCAGATTCGCCACCCAAGGTAGGTGGCAGACGCGAATAATAAGACCAAGACACTGTAATGAATATCTGAAAACTTCTCTATTCCACACATGACAATCCCCCCGAAAGCTTTTTGCAACAGACCAGAGAACATTTCGATATTGTGATTGGTAGTATTGATCCTCGGACGAAGGGATCAATGTTCAAATGTACAAGTCCAATGGATTCGATATCAAAGCGGGCCCAAATATTGCGTTTTTTCGAACCTCAGGCCAGGTACATCATTGGAATGGGTGAGCCAAGCGTGATCAAACAACGATTGTTTGTGATATGGCATTATGTTCGAATTGTAAGGCTAGGACAGTGTGGCAGTATAAGGTAATCAAGTCATTAGGATCTGGTGGGCGTAAATTCCTCACCGTGATTTGTGCGAAAAGGGAGCCGTAGCGTAGGTGGAAGGATTCGTGGCCCAGCACGTTGAACGGCAGAAAAGAGAAAAGTAGGACTCACACCTACTAGATCGCGCGGTGTCTCAGTTGACTTGTTCAGCCTCAAGGATGCTACGTGTATGCCTCGAAAGACGTAGGATTTAAGCGCTCGAATTGCGTCATATGACAGCTAGGCGACGGCCCCACGGATCACTGTCTGACACATGCATCATGCATGCACGGTCATCAAAGATCAGCATCACGACGCAATATGGAGTGGGTCGTGCTGTGCCTCCTTTCACAACCATGTCCTTGTGGCTGTATGATATTGCGCCAACGGCCAACAGGAGGAGCATAATGCAATCTCTGATCCTTTCGCTACCTCGGCCTTCCTTCGCCCTCCAACCGCCTGCGGCATATCAGCGCAGTACAACCATTCTGATCAGCGATCTGGTTTCATCCAGTGCATGACGCATGATCGTACACTCTGTACCTGTGGGGCGCCGTTACTGTGCCGTAATGGTGCAGTCACCGACTTTATTGGCATTTGACCATACACGAAACGCTACTCAATGAAGACTTCATATCGTGTCAGAGTCAAAGCCTCGTTTTGTTTCAAACACCAATGTATGAGGCGTTACATAAGCTCCAATCGATACCAGCTTATAGCTTGTCTTACAGCTTATGCACAATGTCAACCACATTTCGAATTTTTCTTCACCCATCTCACTCCGATATCTTCGGGCTTCAACATTTGAAGCAGAAGAATCATGCCACTGTCCTTTACGGCTGCTAGAGTCCTTGCTCTAGCGGATTCAATGGTCTCGTGCTCACGTGGAACAGGCTCCAATCTATGATCCCTGAACAATGTGGCCATAATAGCCACAAACTCCACTTGGGCAAACTTTTTGCCAGGACAAACTCGCGGACCGCCAGACCACGGCGCGTAGGCACCCTCTGTAGGGGTAATAAGGGCCTCGCCTTCAACATTTGACTTGCCGTCTTGTGGGGCAAGGACCCAGCGCTGTGGCCGCCATTCCATTGAGTCTCTGCCCCAGTACTTTGGAAGCGTGTGAATGGCATCAGTATGTAGGATAACACGAGCACCGGGAGGTATAGTGACTGTCTTGCCCGTTATTGCGAGGTCTTGGGGATATTCGCCAGTTGACTTGATGATACCAGTCAATGGATTGAATAGACGAAGTACTTCGAGCTAGAGCCATAGATTTTAGCATGTATCAAGCAATTAGGAAGATAGTCATCATATCTATACGTACCATGACTGCGAAACAACGTCTCAACTTAGGGAAAGTTCCACTATAGTCCCATGGGAGTGTTTTGGTGTATTTGTTTATTTCTTCACCAATCCAGTCTTGCACTTCAGGATTTGCTGCAAGCAAGTATAACGTCCAGCTCAATGTGATAGCAGTTGTGTCATGCCCTGCGAAGTTATACACAAATGTATTACCATAGACCTCAGACTCTGAAAGTCCCGTAACAGCAGACTTCGTATTCTGAGACCCCCGTGGCCCCTCATCATCGACTAAATCGGTTTGCACATCACTTGCACGAATTAGAGAGGCCATGATGTTGGCTGTTTGCGTTTTACTGTCACCCATGGACCGTTTCTCCTCAATGTACATATCCTTCATATAGGCTTTGAAATCTGTCGTTGCCTGGCCTATGCTGGACAAACGTTTTGGCAAGAACTGATTGCTAAGCAGATTAGGACCAAAGATTAGTATGAGCATGATATTGTCCAGGATATGAGCGAGAGCGTCTCTGTAATTGAAATGATGGCCTGACTTTGGTGGCTCAGCGGCCTTTTGAAAGGAATAGAATTTTCCGAATCCTGCACCGGAGAGCACATGTAATGACAGCGTTCGAGCATGTTTAGCCGTATCAGTAATTGGAGCTTTTTGGGACGTCCAATATAAGAGGACCTCTTGGGCTTGCCGGAGCGACTCAGTCCAGGCCAAAGCACAATTCTGCTCATTGAATGGCCCGCTAGTGACCTTGCGCTGTCGCTGCCACTCTGCGCCTTCAACCTGTGATATAGGCGTCAGAATGGTAGGGTGGAGTCTGTTGATCATAGCTCACTGTTGCTACATTGGGCCCAAACACATTCAGCATCTCTAAAACCTTGTTAGAAATACATAACCCCCATCAACGGTGAAGGAACCCTGACCGAGCATCTCCAGCGGTCTGCGAAAGTCATTGCGGCGGCGGATCACTTCGTTCAAGCTCTCGGCATTGCAGACGTAGAACCAGATCTTGCCGGGGTCCACAATTACAAAATGTTCACCAAGTTCAAGGGCAGCTCGATTCTTGTCGTAGTATACCCATCCACGGATGGAGAACCTTGTSAAATGACTTTCACCAAAGACTTTCTCAATGACGGCGGCTATGCGGTTGCCAAAAAGCATCCAGAATGGATTTTCTTGACTGATCGGAATTATCACAAGTGGTACCCCAATCTTTCGGGCGTTACGGACATTCACCGCAAGGCAGTAGATGCCATAGAAGACATATAGGCCCCCAAGAAGGAAAGGAAGAGTATAGCTGGATATCATTTCTACAATGATATGTATATCACGAACGGAGAGCAGATATGGTCACCAAAAATGCAGTCACGCTGATGTCCCGAATGACTTAGGCATTTCAGAAGAAAGACCGTGATACTCGAATCAGCGTAAATTACCTGCATTTGTTACTCGTTGTATCTGTATGACCATGTTACGATCCCGCGAAGGCAGGACGAGCTTGTAAAGGGGCGCATGCTGTGCCTCTCCGTGGGAGCTGAGCGTAGGATCAATCGGAAAGCTATGCACCAGGCAGACACGTAGGACATAGTCAAATCCTGTTGGCTGGGGATGGTCCACAGTAAGCACTAACCAACGTAGGATCCCTGAGACTTGCGCAACCCGCGTCCTAGTTTTTCATTCGATAGTAGTGTGCCGGGGTGCCGGGCGCGGCAGTCACCCCTAGAATTTTAGCCTTTGGGCTAGGCCACTAACTTAGGGTACCGACTCCCTCCCGTTGACGCCTCGCTTTGCGGGTACCTTTGGCTATTATCAGCTCCTAAAAACCTCTCGCGCTCCCACGCAATGTAGCAGCTCACATCGCTCTCTTTAGCCCCCCACAGCTTGGTTCTCGGGGCAGCTCTGAGCAAGCTTACACACCTGCCCCAACTTTGCCCTGTTCGAACGCCATGGCAGCCGCTCTCCCAGGTCTCAGTCCGGTTGTGATCACAGGGGGCTGTGGATTCATTGGCCACCACCTTGTCAGACGTCTCCTCGAGGTCGAGCCAAACTGCCAAATCCATGTTCTAGATATTGACATTTCACGAAATCGATTGCCTTCGGTAACATACCACCAATGTGACATAAGCGTATTCGAACTTGTCGACAAAGCCATGCAAAAAGCTCAACCCCGCACCATATTCCATGTTGCCTGCCCAGACTCTATGATTATCCTCCCAGAGCTATTTGAGAAGGTCAGCGTGGGTGGCACTCGTAATTTGCTCTCTTCGGCGGCCAAGCTTGACACGGTGCAAGCTCTAGTGTACACGTCAACTTCGTCCGTCGTCCACGATAATAAAACGGACTTGATCAACGCGGACGAAACCCTGCCCGTCCTTCGTCCACCCGTCCAGAAGCGCGTCTACACCCTCACAAAAGCCATAGCCGAAGAAGAGGTCCTGAGGGCTAACCGTAGGTCAGGCAACAGCTCAATGCTCACGGTGTCCCTGCGTCCTTGTACCGCTATTGGCGAAGCCGATACCATCTGCTTAGGCAAGATGATACCTCGTGCAGAAGAAGGCAAGATGAAGTTCCAAATGGGTAACGGCAAAAACATCTACGACTTTGTCTACATTGGCAACCTTGTTGATGCGCATATTTTGGCCGCGAAAGCCCTGATTAAGGCCTACGGTAAACCGCCACCACCCGCTCATCAGAGAGTAGATGGCGAGAATATTAATGTCACCAATGATGAGCGCGTGCTGTTCTGGGATTTCACAAGAAAAGTCGCGGCTGAGGCGGGCCATCCGGTTAAGAAAGAGGATATCGTCGTTATACCTGCTTGGGTGGGCTTGTTCATGGCGTGGTGCAGCGAGTGGGCGGCTTGGGCACGGGGATCAAAGCAACCGGCAATGTCGCTAGAGGCTATCCAGCTAAGCACTATCAATCGAACTATGAGTGTGGAGAAGGCAAAGACTTTGCTAGGATATCGACCCACCACCAGCCTAGATGAAGGCATCCGCCGAGGGGTCAAATGGTACATGGACAATAAACCGAAACCAGAATAGATTTGTATCTGCTACGACCCTCGTAATCGTTCTGTTATAGGTCGAGGCCTTGTCTACTCTTTCAATCAATAGATGCACGGAGCAAACATAGTCAATAAACCCCATTTGGGAACGGGAAGCATTCATTACTGTCAAGGTCACGGAAGGTAACCCACTATAACTGCTTTGATTCGTGTGATCCTTCACTCTCTCGGGCGAGATTCAATGTCATAGTCCATAGTCCTCAAAATCCCAGGCTTATCATAGAGCACGAACTCGTTCTCAGTGCCATTTTTGTCTCTTCCAATAGAGTCGCCTACGACAGAAATTCCACCAAAGTCCTGAGTATCGCGCAGTTCGAAGTAGGCATCGTCCTTCAGCCTTGCTTTATCTCCATACCACCCATCGTTGGAGGCCGATGATTTCTTAGCGACTGTCGAGTCGTGGGTAGTGGATGGATGAGCTGAGGCATCGGTCGCGCGCGTTATGGTGGTAAAGCGGGACCGTAAAAGCGATATGACGCTACCGCTGAATATCTTGGTTTTGGCAGCAAAAGCTGGAAAGAAGAAAGCACAGGCGACGATGATAGCCACATATATTTCGACAACCCTGGTTGCCGAAGTGAATAAGCATGACGATGTGGGTAGCTTGTTGCACTGGAAGAATCTACGGGAAGCAACATAGAACAGGTAGAGTGACGTACGTAAATTGAGCGTTTCGCCCTTGGACCCAGAGTATGTCGGGATCGTGATAGTGAATGCAGAAAACGACTAGACGGGTCAAGCTGACAGCGCAGGTCCTGGTGCTAGCATTAGCCCCTTATATAAATGAGCCAGCTCATATCACCTACAGGGCGCCAGTAGTAAATACCAATAGTAACCCGACTCGATGCTTGTTGCTTAGCTGTAGCTTCAGTACCCGCGGGATAGGGAGGAGAAGAACATAGATATCGGTAATGACATTGACCACAGCATTCAGAACGACGACCGACCTGCTGTAATTTACGCAGAATTGTTTGGTGACCTCGGTAGAAGTACTGCACTCGACGATTGAGCCGATCGCAACACCTATCATTGCACTATAGAACAGAGCTTGAAATAGTATACCAAAATATATGGAGAGGCGTAGTGCGCGGTTGACACTGAATATGCGTAAGTAGAGAAGCATGATAGACAGCTTGACGAAGAAGATGGTAAACGGGTAGACGATGCCGTCAGAGGAGAGCAACTTTGCTCGTTAGCCTTCCTCTTAGACTATGGGCATGTAACTCAGGAGGACTCACTCGCGCATTGTGAGGGTCGACGAGAGTGATTGCCCTTATATCCCAGAGATGTCGCCCAAATCCAACTGAGAACACTGCACGCCAATCAGCAGGCGTCGAAAATGATTGCCGAAGAGCATGCTCACTTTTAGAATACATGATCATATGGGCTAATGCCCCAATCTTTGTCATACGTTAATACAAATTCGCCGTTCATTGAGTAGGTACGAACTGCAGCAATAATGCATGTATCTACGAAGATTCAATTTCAGCCTCGTAGTGAACACCATCATGCCTGACTTACAGTCATCCCATGCCACCATCTTCGTGATTCGTGCGCGCACGAAGATCCGCATGGAGACGGCCAACAGCATCAAAGGAAGGAAGACTCCTTCTAGAATAATGATTTTATGTTCATAGCTCGGTGGGTTGACAAAATTTGGTTGCACCCCTGGTGGCGGTGCCAGGGCAGGGATGTCCTCAATTGGGACGTTTGGGTCCAACGATGCCATGAGATTCAAATACACCGGTGAGTAATGTTGCTAGTGTGGCGAACATGATATTAAAACCGAACAAGGGAGAGCAGGCACTTTTGAATCTTTTCGATGAGGGGTCGACTGGCACGGGAGTACCCACTTAGCGAGGAGGTGGGCCTGGGTTCAAAACAGCATATGACTAGCTTTGGCGATGTTACCCACCCAATAATCCTAAGAATCTGCTGGCCAATGCTGTGGTGACCAATTCTGTAGGCATTCCACTTAGTTTGAAATCAAGGCATACCTTAGCACGACTCAAAGCGAATGTTGTGGTGTTCGGCCCCAAACTCGAGCCCCAGATAGCTTAGTGAGCCATGAACTTATGCAGTCAGCTTCCATTTAAATCCCAGCTTTCCACTGGTGCGCAAAAGTGCGCGCCCTCGCCGGAAGGCCGATGAGAATGTGCCCAATCCTTACCTTTACTGCGGCGCACCCTTGTTCTGTGGCGGTGATCCCACGCCAGGTATGTAAGTAACCTTGTATCAAATATCAGCCTATTATTGTGAACGTCAGATACGGTGAATTGGTCAAAATAGAAGCCTCGTCCCATTCCGTCTATAGCGTGGTGGTGAAACAAGTAATTACTATGTTGTGTCGTGTCTAATGAGATCACTCATGCCGTAACCTGAGGTCTCTCGCTTGTAGTTCGGACGGTCTCAACGATCGTCTCGTCTTACCATCTTGGATTGGAACTTGCCGTACTCTGACAGCCTACATTTCCTCTTACTCACTGAGAACCTTCTAACAAGTTCATCCTAGTATTCCATACTCCCAGTATTGACTATATGCAGTTTCATGCATCCAGTATATTCTCAATGATCGTTTGTGCTTGGCTGAAAACAAATTGCTAGTCAACGTTAGGTGCCTACACTTCCAAGGTCTTCGATATGCAGAATGCGGTGAGTTTTCCCACTGAGATTCTGGAAATAAGTAAGTCAATCTCTTCGTGTTCAATGCGCAAGGGCAATTGCTGATGTTTTCATCGAAGCAATGCTCATCATTATGCTCACTACTTTACTCTGGGGACTCCGGAGAATTCTTCCACTCCCTCAACCCATCACTCCATTCTGGATCCAGCTCTTGTTGGTGCTGGAGCCGGCCCTAGAGTTCCCGATGATCTTCGCTTTTCATCCTACGGTCATGGCCTACGACATCCGCTTGAAAGCTCACCTACCCCACGTTGAGCAATTGATATCCCAAGTGGGTGTGTTCTTTGCTGTTGAGATGGCGTTCCAAGAGTGTGTTCTCCGGTTCATCATTGCGCCCAAGACGATGTCTGGGGCTTCGTCCGACTTGCAGGACGTGAGTGAACACTCGCCACCAGAGGGCCCACATTATCAGGAGGCGGAAAAGTTGGTTTTGGACTTTTCAAGGCCAAGAGGCGCACTACTACTGGCTATTGCACTTCTGGGGCCGCCCACACGTCTGAACAGGTATACGGGACAGCTGCACCCAATAGCAATGGTCATTTGGGTTGTTGTCCAGCAGCTCCTGTGAGCGGTCAGAGGCGCTTTGAAACGGAAGGTAGTCGAGAGAACCCTCAAGATAACTTGTACTGGTACATCTAAAACACTGTGCAATCGATCTGCAACAATTGAACTGTGCATGATTCTAGAATGAGGGATTACGCACCACTAGTTTAGCAGAAGTGAAGTTTGCCTTGGATAGTCTACAGGAGTAAGTACTCGTTGGACGCATTCAGCTTGCGGCGCAGCAATCAGGACAATCCTCGAATCCTTCACTCCAAGCAACCAACTCCGCTACGCTAGTGGAGAAGGAGCTGAACCAATAACGGGCCGCCCCGCTGTATTGCTATGTAGATCACTAAGCGTAATTTACTGTTTGAAAACAAGCTCATTAATTGACAACGCCACGTACAGATGCTGGGATTGACCTCATCGACAATGGTAGCGTATGGATTGGAAGCGAGGTGCTCAACAGGAGACTTACATATGCGTCCACCGGTAATATTGCTTCGGCCTATTGCGGCTGCTTCCACCCACCATCGGTTTTCATGCCGGCATCTCCCAGGAATCCTTTTGGCTCAGACCTATGCATCTTAGCGCTGCGGCAATAATCCTCCAGTCTTATTGCTGACAGGCTCGGTAGTTTCGGATAGGTAAGGTCGGTAGCAGAAGAGTGTGGTGTAAAGGAATTGGACTTGAATACCCCCACTTCGGGATCAGCTCAGCGGAGATGCTACACCGCTGAATTTCCAAACGCTGAAATGGGCGACTATATGCCATCCGAATGCTCAATCTGCTTCCTACTCACTCTGTAGTCTTTGCATTATACGCCGACGCTCTACCTCACCATGTTCATTACGCGTGTTGGCATAGAGCCACAAGGCTTTTCTCTCGGACAGCTACTCATGTTTTTTTGGTTAATTTGGAGGCTCCAAAATATACTCAAGCATTCTGCGGCTCTCATGGTGTGTTTTGGTGTACGAACCGAAGAGGCTTTGGGTGCTAAAGTAATTCAAGAATCGCAAGAGTACCGTCATCGTCGAATATCCAACTTGGATTGGTCGATGGATTAGTGGGATACGCTACCTCTGGGCTGGCCCATTCATAACGCTTCAGTCCTATGTGGGTATAAAGAAAGTCAAATCTAAGGCCCCGTGAAGACTGATATAATTCAGAAGTTGGGAGGTCCCTACGCTATTCGAACTCCGGAGACATACTACGTTCACCTCTATTCCACAGATCATGTTCAAGAATTAATACATGCTCCGGAAGATCAACTATCTTTGCATGCATTATCTAAAGATGTACGTGGCTCAACTTAAAACCCCTAGATTTTGAAGCCGACTCATCCCTCGGGAGTAGATGTTCCAACCAAGATACACTATGGACGGTCTATCAGTAGAGGATAGCATGAGCGCCAATGGCAGCCTTCATTCGCGTGTATTGCGTATCACTCTTCGTTCTCACCTTCGCTACCTCCAACCATCGCTATCTCGAGTCATACACGACTCGTCCACCCGTCTTCTTGAGGCTGGCGGAAAGCTTCCAAATGGTTGGACACAATTGCAAAGTTTTACGATGGCCAAGGAAATTGTCGCAGCGGCTTGTAGCCACGCGTTCTTCGGTGAGAGTCTGACTGATGATCCCCACTTTGTTCAAGCCGCTTTGGAGTATCCAGAAGATCTGTTCAAGACAGCTGAGGTGCTCAGGCTTTTGCCATCCATCATTGCACCGATTGTCGCACCGTTTCTTATGCGACAGCACCGTGCATCAAAGGTATTGGTGGAGCACCTGACACCGGTCGTTGAGTCACGTTTGGAACAAAGTAAACTGAGTAGCGGTATCCCAAAAGCTAAAGCGGTCGACTGCATCCAGTTCTTCATCGATGCAAATCTTAAAAAGGACACGTGGTCAGCTCACAAGCTCATTCAAGTGATTCTGGGGATCTGGTTCGCATCCGTACATCAGCCGGCGCTATCCTTGGCATACGCTCTGGATGATCTCTGCAGATACCCTGATTATGTTGATTTCCTGAGAGAGGAGCTAAAAAACTGTGATCTCACGGATGAGAATATCGAGGATCTCCCCTTATTGGACAGTTTTCTCAAAGAATCCGCACGCCTTCACCCTTCTGATTCTATCTCAGTCCGTCGTAAAGTACTTCAACCGTTCATATTTTCCGATGGGACGTCACTCTCTGTTGGAGATGTGGCATGTCTACCGCTACAGGCTATAATGCGTGACTCATCAAACTACCCTGATAGTATGCGCTTCGACGCATTCCGGTTCGTAAACAAGAATGGAGCGGGTAATACGAGCAGGTTCACCGATACAAGTTCTACATATCCACTTTGGGGTCTTGGGAAACGTGCTTGGTACGTCCAAATTCGCATATTAGGCAATGAGCTTGATCGCTGTATCACTAGGATATGACTGATTGAAGTAATGCAGCCCAGGTAGATACTTTGCTGCTAGAGTACTGAAGCTAGTGCTGGCCCATATTATCCTTAATTACGATATTAAGATGGCCGAAGAAGCAAAAGGTGGAACTCGAAACTTCAGCTGGAGATCTTCTATCATCCCCAAAGCAGGGACTGCTTTGCTTTTCCGGAGACGTTCTTCAGTTGGCATCAAACCATTGTAGATCTCTTATGAAGCTCTATATGTGCGGTACTCGTATCACTAAGTTTTGAATACACGCGTGGAGTACAATAATCGTGAGTATAAATACGCAAACAGCGTATTTTATGACTATATTGGACGTGGTCAAGATAGGCTTCTCGCTGTCTCAATTAGTCCGATGCTCTAGAGAGTCCGGCGGAGATGGTCAACTGGACGCCTTTGAGGAAGCCCAATTAGGCCCGGATTAGATTTAGTCCAGGCTCAGCTTACGCCAATGTTAGGCAGAATGAGAGCCTCGTACATGAAACGCTTTCTGGCTAGCCAAGTCCATGACGTGGTGTGAAACTCTACCCCGCTTGTAAGAGGTCTCTGAGAACGAACCTGCTACATCAAAGTGTTAAAAAGACTTGCGGAGGCGCTATCCCATCATGTCTCAAGACCTATCAAGCTTAGCTGAACAGCGAACTGGTTGAACAACCACCTATGAGCGAGAGCGTAAGCATAGAAATAAGTCAGAAGATTGGGACCCCGAAGAACAAGAATGAGAGGGAGGATGATAATACCCAGCGAACACGTGATCGCGGTCCACCTACTACTACACTCCAGCAACCACGATGGTTCAAACTCTTCCGCAATTGGATCCAGTTTAGCTGGGGGTCAGGCCGCTAGCAGTGCCGCCGGCGACATGCCAGGAAAAGGGGGATCGACACAGCAGCATTAGTTGGGCGCATCACCCATTCTCGCTTCTCTTTATTTTGTCTCCACCGCATTTTCCGTCTGCACCTGCTCAGCAGCTCAACAAGCTTTTGACGCCATCTACTTGGCCCCCCCACCCACGGCTGTATATGTCTATCCTAGCTGGCCATGACACCCCAGATATCCTGTCGTTCAGACGGAGGGGTTCTCGGCGATAGGCCTCCGCTCTCTATTACTGCCATTGGCAGCAGCGCCGGCTTGGACGTCCGCTGCAGCAGGGGGGGGGGAGGTGGGGGGGGCTTGTAACTGAGGTTTTCGGCCTACCAATAGAAATATATACACATCTTGCACCTCCATTTTGCAACATCTGGCCTCACTGGATGAGCATTAACAACGCATTCTACTGATGCTCTTACAAATATCCCATCTTCGTGACTTGCAGCTGAGCTCGTTGCACATGGCCATTTGGAACCTCATCGCTCAGTATCTTCTATTATCTGAACCTAAGATAAGTAGCATAGGAGTAAAGGGTTTCAATAAGCACCATGAACCCACACAAGAGGATACAAAACAAGAAGTTGACACCGGACAATCTCGTCCATATTTCAAGATAAGTGATCGGAATACCTCAGCTAAAGGGCCCCAAATCTCCCAGCACTAAGTCCAAGGCCTCTTCAACGCCGTTAATAAAAACCCAACTTCGAAGGTGTTAGTACCATCGAAGTCTATGTAACCAAATGTAGGAATTGCTAATGACATTCCTAAGTCAAATTGGCCGCAATTGTTTGGCCAGAGGCTCAGACCATCGTGTGAGTTGGTTCAATTGTTGCTTTCGCACCTTGTTCGGGTGCTTCGAAGCTGGATCTTGAGTGATGGCTTTGCGTCATGGGGGATAAGACATACCCATCGTCGTCCCCTGACTCGAGGTGCGTCTTGCTGATCATGGTTCTCATACCCGTCAAAGTAGCACCAACCCCGATGCTTGGCAGGCTGGGGTTCATCCTCCTCCAAAACCTGCCTCGAGTAGAACTCTGGCCTTCATTTCCATGACCTCTATTGGGGGAATTTTTCGAATTATGGTTGAGCAGAAAGACGCTCCTAAAAGCAACCGGACAGGCCGCGATAACACTGACGGTGGCCTCTACTTGCACCCAGAAGGAGTTCCATGTCTGATTGGTTGTGCCTATGATGCCTGATGAAATCCCACGGACTAAACCGATAGCAATCATAAAGAGACTCAAGCAAACCACGACGGCGATACTGAGCTTCCGATGCAGATTGAATGACGCGGTGCGGAGCACGATAACAGGTATAGATATCACTAAGACGGCACATCAGAGGGACTCTCGTGAAAACAGTTCAGGCGCTTACGCAAAAGATCTGTCACGATATCTACTACGACTGAGTAGTACAGAAAGCCGTGCTCGCGACGCAGAAACGCAGGACCGGAAGCGCAACTTTCTAAGTGGGTATCAGTGAGTTTTCTTGTCTGAATTCGAGGCCGAGCCTACCAAGTACTGATGGGCCTGTATGTGGACAGACAATGAATGTTCCCGCAATCGAGATGGCCGCAGCCGGCACGAGGACCGTAAGAGTAAACCACCATAAGACTTCCATCTTGTATAATCGGTTGACAAGAGCCCGGAAGTAAAAGAGGAAGGAGAATTTGACTGAGAATATGGTCGTCCAGCAAAGAATCTCTGCAGTCGTAGCATACGTCGCTGCATTGTCAAGTCTTTGTATGAGATTTGGTGGGGGTGGAGCCTTTCCCTCGATGATAGCCTGGAGCTCGTACGAGGTTCTGACGTAAGAGAAGAAAAGCCCAGCTCCAGGGATGAGTGCCAATACCGCAATGAAAAAGAAGTGGTCGTCCACATTGGTCCGCTTGAGGTAATGGATCCGTATGAAGGCTCTCGCCGCAGCGGATATGACAGCGATTCCTAAGAAAGTACTTGTCGTTGCCTTTTTGGAATGTCAGACTCAGTGGATTAGATAAGGGCTAGCTTGACCATACAATGTACGCATTTTGACTGATCAATTGGTTCGTAGATGGTGGAATCCCTGTCGACATGAMGTGGTTTAGTGCAAAGGCTTAGTAGCCCTCTAAGACACGCAAAACGGATTATACATTTATAAAATTTTGACGGGCACACAGATCTAATATGCGTTCATACCCACAGCGTTGCCTTTAGCGGAGGACCTGCCATTTGAAGAGCTGGATATATTTCGTTGGAGCGCGTGATTATGGGCCACAGCACGCCTGAAAGATTCATGACAGCATACCCGCGACTGCGAAGCAGCCATGGGGTGTGACGATATGATAAGGTACGATTGTAGACTTGATGTGAAGGAGGGTACAGTACCTGCAAGTTTAGCCACACGGGAGAGAGAGTACGCTAGAGACTCGTAGCTAGTGGCCGATCAAGACGAAAGCGGTGAAGGAAAGTGTACAGGGTGGGTGAGGGAATAAGAGTCTTGGTTGATGATCGGCACAATTATGCACCTAAACAGCACCTTGAGGAAGGGCTGAAGTCTTTTGAAACACTCGACAACATGCTTGTTAACTGCTTCTCCAATGATCTTCATAGGCAAGGTTACGGTTTGAAGACAAACGTTGTTTTTAGACGTAGCGAACACATTTTACCTGATAATTGTCCTGACTTGGGATCCAGCACCCCTATTGTAACGCCAGGGTGCGGACGCCTCTTATGCGAGTGCTACGTAATATGCCGCTTGCCCATACAGCTCTGTCAAATCGAAACTAAGCCTGCACCACCACCCATATGCAGTCTGGATTACACTGAGCCGTCTGACTACAGCAAGTTCAAAATTGTGTAGCACTAGAGCCGTCTGACTGCAGCATTAACGCATTCAAATCGCAGGTCTACATTGTGTAGCATGCACGGAAATTCATTATGGACTACCACCACTACTGTGTCGTTTGCAATTTATTCTCTGTAAATCTATGCTTTATGATTCTCTTTGTCAAGGTCTGGACGGCCCAGACCCCTAGACGCTTTCATTTGCATCTGTATTCAGGTATACAATAGTGGTGACACACCTTTTCCTTAGTAGAGTCTATGATAGACATCCTGGACAACAAAATCCGCCCAATTCTAGTCACAACCCAAAAGATGGGGAAACGAGGGTAAGGGAAGCAGATAAGTGGCTTGCCTACTTCTGAGCACTTGACATTGCATATGCAGCTAAATAACTTTGCTGTGCGTAGACAATGCACCCTTCTAAAGTGCAAATATTTTGCTCTTGGTTTGCACCACACTCTCAGCCTCCTTTTCGCCCATCATTACTTCCACGCGCACGACATGTTTCTCTATTCTCCTTTCTTCCAAGCCATCACTCTGATCTTAGGAGAGATTTTAATTACTACTCTAGGCATCGGCTTTACATCGGCATCCTCGACACAGATCCGCTCCTATGGTTTCCCGCTCGTCATTGCGAGTGCATACGTTGCGAACCTGCTAATCATCCACCAGGTCTCGAGTACGCTGTGGGCAGGTGTGCTCGCAGGCAACGCGTCGACCTATGTTCTCCGATATCTTGAGTTAGTCTTGATTGACAGATGGAGTTTTGAGGATGGAGGTCCCACCAGGTTGCAAAGCTCGCCGGATGAGAAAATACGGAGGAAAATCATTGAAAGTAACAGAAAAACTGCAGCGTCTCTTCAACCCGCAACCTTATGGCGGCGCCTGCGATTTGGCCTCGGCGTAACCCTCAATCCTCGCCTGGTAAACACCGCTTATCAAGTCAAAAATGTTCCACGCTGGTCCCAAGGCGAACCCCAACAGGTACCGTCTCGCGGTTACTTTTTACGCTACACGATTTTCATCGTCTTACTCAACTATCTAATCGTCGATTCTTGTAGTCTGGCCGCACAGCCTGAGCGTAATGCACTTCTGTTCTCGGACGAAAAGGTAGCTCTTTTAAGGCATTGGAACAGCCTCGGTATCGAAGAGGTTTTTGTCAGAGTTCTAGCTTCCCTGATGCTTTGGCTCAACATCTATTGTATCTTCAGAATCTTCCATGGGCTTATAGTTCTACCTGCTGTTGGCTTCGGCTTGAGCAACGTTCAAGATTGGCCTTGGCCTTTCGGTCCACTGTCCGAGGCGTACTCAGTACGACGATTTTGGGGGTGTGTGATCTCCATTCATAGCTACTCCGTTTCATTTGGCAATGATCTTCGACGTCTTCGGGTCATGGCGTGACTGACTGAGGTTTCCTCGCAGTATCTTCTGGCACCAAAACTATCGAGAGACTTTTGGCGGCCCGGCTCGATTTTTTGTCCATGATGTCCTTCAACTACCTCAGAGCACATTGGTGGCACGCTATGCCAGGATTCTTATAACCTTCTTCATCTCCGGTGTCCTGCACATGTACTCTGACTTCGCGGTCGGCATGACTTTAGATGAGTCCGGCTCTATCCGTTTCTTCTGCACCCAAGCTGTTGGCATTCTCCTCGAAGACAGCGTGCAGGCTCTCTACCGTCACTTCGTCCCAGGGGTGGATAAAACCAAGTCCAACAGAGTGGCAAGGTTAATTGGATATGTCTGGCTGGGCGTATTTCTGACCTGGTCGACGCCGGTATGGGCGTACCCAGCAATGCGGAGGAATCAGGAAAAGGCGAAGGACATCGTACTGCCATTCAGCATCATTAAACCCCTTGTCAGAATTGCATAAGTCACCTATTAAGTCTTGTTCTCGAGCACGGTGTCAATGATGTCTCACATATAATGTAATATAAAAATAAATGAATAAGTTTAAATGTTTATTAGAATATTAAGTAAATTAAGATCAAAATCGTTAGTAAGGAATGAGTAAAAGTAAGTAGGTGACGCGCCCTACTAATATCACTACGTTAGTCCCGCTTTCCTTAGTACATCGCCGGTGGTACTGCTAGCGGTCACCGGCGATGGCACCGTCGAGCACTAACCCCCAGCTAAACTGGATCCAACTTGGCACTCGAACAAGCCTTAGCCGCGACGAGGAGAATGCAACGATACTGCATCGCAAAGAGGTGGACGTTTACACTTACCAGGCGAGCCGTCATCGTGGAAGGGGAGGCTAACAAGGTGGTCGGCTGTTTGGACCGATTCAAGGTAGTTGGAGACATCGTGGCCAATGTTGATCCCACACATGTGTGGGCTGGCATTCGCCTACTGCTCGAGGTAAAAGCCCACGCTTCCAAATGGATCACCCAGGGATCTTACGCTTTGATTTATAGGCTGCCGTATCTAAGGTGGATCATATGACTGCGCTGCTCCTCGGATGCGAGATTGCCCTGTGTATGGCGAATAGACTCAGGGCGTACATTGAGTTTATCCATCAGCTGCCAACATATTGACCCGAACCAAATATAAGACGGCAGTGACAGAGCTGTATGCGCACATCTTCTGCTGTTCGGATATATCAGGTTTCCACCTCTTATCGTGCGCTTCGTGCCCTATGGACAAAGGGCGATATTGTAGACTTTGAAAAAACGTGCAACGAACTCGGAGCTAGGGTCCGGACTGAGGCGAGCAACTGCGACCGCACACTCGGTGCTCAAGAATGAGAGCGGACTGGACGAGAATATTTTTTATAGGGCAAAAGTTCATCCGCGACTCCAGTGTGTACCTACCTTGCTTACACAGTGCAACATCACTTTAACGGGTCTTGGCGCTCGAGGTGTGCGCAGCAACCGATTCTTCGACGGTTGAGGGGCTCGTCCGGAGGGCTAGCTCTTGGTTTATCCGGTCCGTCGCCTTTTGACGTTGACAGTCCTATCTGACGATCACTTGTTATAAGACCTTGCGTCGAGCTTTGTTCTGTCAGTGGATCGTCTTCGTCATGCGGTTCACTGAAATGGTATTGAGTACCACGGCCCTTGGACCTCCGCAATGTTGGTGAACTTTGTGGCGCCCACATGTAGAAGTCTTCTCAGATCTAGAAGCCTTACAAGTCATGAAGAACAATTTTGCCTCTTGTGGAGCATCATCCTTGAGTGCCCTGTCGGCAATTTTGTGGAGTTATCGGAAATTGCATATGCCGGGAATCGGAGTAATCGTATCAAAAGTGGTCTGAAAACCCCTATTGCATATCCGGCGAGCCGGGTACCTCGAGGAATTGAACATCTATCTCAGTTACCCTGTGTCTTCAGACCTTCGTCCTCGTCTCCCTGCCGCCATAATGGACGATGACACCCAAGATCCAGTCTTCTCTAAGCTGATGCATGGCAAATCTGCTAGCGAACGCAATGCTTTCTTATCTATGCTCAAGAAGGACGCGGCGTCTCACAAATTGCTTACTGCAGATTACATCAAGCACTGGGAGACTAATGGAGTGAGTGCAGACAATGACGACGCTCGGGAGGTCAGGAAAAACAGCTACATGGCCCTCGTCAATAAGTGAGTCTTTCGTAACCCGTGCCAAGTCCACGCACTCGAAGCGCAGCTGAAAATTGAGCAGCTACTACGATATCGTGACCGATCTGTACGAGGAGGGATGGGCGCAATCGTTTCATCTCTGCCGCATTGCTGTCGGAGAATCGCTTCTCCAAGCTCTCGCTCGTCACGAACACTACCTCGCGTACAAGATTGGCATTCAAGAAGATATGACGGTACTTGATGTGGGATGTGGTGTTGGGAAACCGGCTAGAGAAATCGCTACTTTCACTGGTTGCAACGTGGTTGGATTGAACAACAATAGCTATCAAATCGAACGCGCAACTGCCCACGCCAAAAGAGAAGAGCTTTCGCACAAAGTGTCATTCATCAAGGGTGATTTCATGGTATGCTTATGTCGTCCTCAAATTGATAAGCGCTGACAAGGACGTCCAGGAGATTAATCTTCCTGAAAACACCTTTGACGCCGCCTACGCAATCGAAGCCACAGTCCATGCACCTTCTCTTGAATCAGTCTACACGCAAATCTACCGCGTGCTTAAGCCGGGTGGTACCTTTGGGCTGTTCGAATGGGTCATGACTGACAAGTACGACGACTCACTCGCCTCTCATCGTGCCATTCGTCTGGGTATTGAGCGCGGCAATGGCATATCGAACATGGTGCCACGTAAAAGCGCGCTCGAAGCTATCGAGGCGGCAGGGTTCACGGTCGAATACGAAGAAGACCTTGCCCAGCGGCCCGACTCAACGCCATGGTACGCTCCATTAGATGGCGACTTCAAGAATGCGCGCACAGCTTGGGATTTTCTCACCGGACTAAGGTTGACCACAGTGGGTCGCTACGCCATCGGGTCTCTCTTGCGCACCTTGGAGGCCGTCCGCGTTGCCCCACCCGGAACGGCCCAGACAGCGCATGAGTTGTCCTTAGGCGCTGATAGCCTAGTCGCTGGGGGGAAGCAAGGTCTATTCACACCCATGTATCTGATGATTGCAAAGAAACCCATGCGATGAAAGGGTCGCAGGATTGACAATCACGGTATGCTTGGAAAAGACAATGGTCTTGAATCAGAGCTTTGAGCTTGCCAAATGCATCTGATTCCCGGCGGTGTGTAGAGAGGTACTAGAGACGTGCCCAAGACACCTGGGCTCATACGGCGGGGTTATACTTTAAGTAAATCGCTTATCAATAATGATGTTGCCTCTCGTTCACTATTCAAAGCTTACGTACCTGTCACAGGGAAGGCATTAGCTATGAGGCAACGATGGCTAAGATGCTCCAAGATAGTGGAATGCTATGCATATCGCAATAATCTATGGTGGTGGTAATAATGATGATGATGGAAGGATAGATGGCAGGAAGCAATGAATATGTGCGGACGCTCGGCCCGACGTCGGCCCGGGCACTGGCCTGGCAACATGCCATTTGCCTCAGTTCTCAGACGCCTCCCTAGCCCTTTCTGGATAGCTCCATATCTTAGCGCGAAACTAATCCATATCGGGATTAGCTGCGACAAATTCCGCGCTCGGGCGGTGTCCCGCCCTACTACTGGTTAAACATCGGAAGCTGCTGAATAGGGTTAGGCGCGACGCTAATCTTTTAGCCGAGAGACTTATGCGGGACTACCCCGAAGGGGTAAAGACACGTCTGAGGACTGAGGCAACATGCCATGGCAATCCGTGACAGTACTTCTACCCTTCGCCCAGTCAGGGTTTGAGTACCTCACCCCTGTTTCAATAATGCCTTTTGAGGCTTTTGGTAACCACTGGGGAAATTGAATACCATACTTCCTGAAATAACTTCATAACGACAACCTTCTGTGCTCCGACTGGGCTGCTAAAAGTTAATCGAGGTAGCTTTTGAATGAACATATTCTCCCAATACTCCGTTGCCTCAACTTATGTATCTTAATCACAATTTTTGGAGTCAGAGTATGCCAAAATTTGAGATATCTATGATTCAGGATAGTAAGTAGAAGGTATTTGTTTCTTAGATCACACAAGCCTAGGCCCACGAATGTATTCGTGGAACGAGTTCTGAGCATTCTAGGGGCTGATTTCAGGGCCGCCTTCCGGGGGGCCCCGACTTCCTATGGCGGACGATAATCAACAGTAGGATGAAACCAAACCACCAAAATGATTTCTAACATTTGGGTGCATTATACGCTTAGTACTATTAGAAACGGCTTATATGCACTTAAGACATATTGCTTAAAGGCCCTGAAAGCCCCCTTAAAAGCCCCCCTAAAGGCGCCCCCGAAGATACCCTCAAAAGTGACCCCAGATTTATTAGTAAATAATACTACTACCCTTAAGAAGGTTCTTAAGGGCACTTTATGGGGGCCTTTACGAGGCATACCTTAAAGGTATATAAGCTATTTTTAAGGCTATTAATTTGAAAAATTGTTTTAGTGATTTGGTTTTGTCCTACTCTTAATTATCGTCCGCCATATTTACCACCCGAAGATCATTTCCGGAACTCCGGCGACGCTAAATTAGCTCCCACCTCCTTCTTTCTCACTTTTTCTTCTTATTTGTGAACGCTAGGTAATTTCTACCATGGCTCGCAAAAGACCTCGCATGGGTCATAAACCTCGTCCATCTCGTGTAGAACGTCTTCCCCAATGGGAACGCCTCCAAGCCCTCCTCCCACGGGAGCTGGTCCACATTTCCCTCATAGACCAGGCCAAGAATGGGATTCTCCCCATATCGCACGGGTTCGACAGGCACATAGTGACGGAAATCAGCCTTTGATGTAAAGCAAGAGCTTAGCATTCCTCCTATCAGTTAACGACGTATGCTTAAAAAGAATCCCCACAGCGATCGCCGTCCTGGTCACTTAAATCGTGATCGTTCCCCCAAAATCGATCTTGACACGGTACATAAGATGGAAAGACATATACAAGGTTGCTACAGAAAGCGCAATCTTGATTGGGAAGGTTTAGGCATATAGACTGGTGTCGAAGCCGCTGCGCATACAGTCAAGAGACGAATGAATTCTCTCGGCTATAGAAAGTGTCGTGCCTGTCAAAAGAGGTGGCTTTCTCGAGGACAACATCGAGAAAAGATGAACTGTCTCGGAGAAATGACATCATTTGCCCAACTGGCAGTGGGAAGATTGGCATTTCTCGAATGAGTCTCCTACAGAACACAATGCCAGAGGCGCAGAATATGTGATACGTCTCCCAGGGAACAGAACTGCGGAGACTGTATGCGGAAAAAGCTGATAAGAGGCGCGGCGGAGTGGCATTGCTGGGTTATGATTGGCTATAACTACAAAAGCGACCTGATTTCCTACGACTCGGACGAATTGAACCCCATTGACGCCGTTCCACGCACGAAAGCGAATCCCTTAGGCCGTGGTGAGGGGAAGACAGGGGGCAATATCAATCAAGAAGCATATGTCAAGTTGATTCTTCCCCACGTCGAAGCCCGTAAACGTGAGTTGGACGCCCAAGGAAAGTGCTTTATTCTTCAGGAAGACAACGATGAAGGTCAGGGGGCTACGACAAATCTCAAAAATCCAGCACGAATGGCCAAAGACCAAAGGAATCTTGATTACGTCGATAATTGGCCTCCACAGTCACCCGATCTAAGCCCGATTGAGAATGTTCGGAGGATTCTAGAGCAGCGTGTTCAACGTAGAAAGCCTACCAGCAAAGAGGAGCGTAAATCTATGCTTCTGGAGGAGTGGGATCTCATTGCTTATAACGAGATCAACAAGCTGATTCTAACAGGCCTGGCAGCCATTGTGCGTGGCAGGGTGATGATGTATTAGAAGGTGGTAGGCAAACCTGCTGCCCTGCAGGGAGACTCTTTGTACACTACCTTGTATAGTAATGACTGGGATTTCAGTGGCAAGTATAGGCGACAAATATAGCCAGTTGGCTGTTAAAGTATTCTTGGCATGACGGTTGGAGGAGAATGCCTTCTCTATTGCGAGTACCTCTAGGCAACGGCGGAGATTCGAAATGCCCAACGACCTGCCCATTAGCCTGGGCTGCAGGCTCGTGCCTTGGTTAAATATTTGCAGCTCCATTCGTCCATTGACCGCCTCGACGGATGGGAAAAGAGCTCGATAGCCAGATGAATAGCGCAAAGTGGAGGGACATGGTTGGCTGAATGCTGTTCTAGTGATTATGCGACTAGCGTCGTCATCGTCTGACATGACTCATGTCAGATGAACGGGAGACTCGGACATGCCTAGGCGAGGCAATGGATAAGAAAAGAATCTGGGTATCAGATGGACCCTTTGTCTTCGGTCTTTTGCAATTGGAGGATCGAGGGATAAAATTATTTCTCATTCGGCCTTTCCCGAACCGCCTTCAGTTTATCAGCTTACCGCAGTGGACACATAGATAGCGATAAAAGATCTAGGCCTCAAGGGTACGTTTTGGTCAAATTGCGAATGGCTGCTTAAGTGGTCATTCCATGAAGGCGCATGAAGGCGCATACGCTGCCACTGCAACGGCAATGTAAGCACTAAGATACTGTCAGAACGATACCGGGTCTTCAAAAACTTTCTCCTTTTGATCCGTACCGATCGTCAAAGGGTCTACACCATCTCTACATGATGTGTCGACTACTCGGAAGAGCCGGTGCGGGCCAAATTATTGCCAGCCTACCTTCCTAGCCCAGAATCCTCTCTTTGCTCGTTTTCTTAATTGAGCGACCAGAGATTCAACCCTTACTACTCTAAGGTTTCCCACTTAGTCGAGTGTCCGGAGATGTTTGGAATAATTTCCTTTCGCAAGGAGGGCACCAATGCCACCTTTAGTGACCAGACTTACGATTTTCTCAATGACCAGTCCATAGATTCGCATATCGCTTGCGACTCTTGCCGCACGCATAGGGTAAGCTGTATCACTGTGGAGATGCTCTTCCAAGAACAGTGTGCTTAGACGATGATAGGTCAAATGTGACGGCAATAAATCTGGGTGTGCGCGCTGTATTTCACGCAACTATGAGTGCAAATATGCTCCTACTATCAGAAGAAGACCATATCGAGCCACGAAGCAAGGTGGCGCTGATCTCCATACCGGACCTAGAGGATTGTCCGCTGATTCAATCGGGACAACGGTGGAATCCCGATGGCCCGAGGGTTGCTTGCCGACCGAAGAGAGGGCTGCCCTCGCATTGCCTGACAGTGTCCCTCCGCCCAGTATGAACCCAGCGCCCAGCATAAACGATTTGGACGGAGACAAGTGGGCGCAAGCTGACAGCTGGACCTTGAGCCCCTTATTGATGTCAACTGATGCTGAGAGTACACCCAATATGTTCGAGACAGAGTGTCTCTTACTCGACAATGACAATTTCGAGGCATCATGGCCGCAGAGCCAGAGCACGGACAGATTAACTAACTCCAACACTGCTTCAGCGTTCCTGTCGCAGCTTGACGAGCTGTCAGACTTCTCTGAACTCTCTGAAGTCACACCAAATTCGACGTCATCGTACGAGTATCCAAACGTCAATGGAAGCTCAAGCTCTATCGAAAGCCCGTTAAACTCATTGCCATGTGCCACTAACGTGACACCCTCTGCTGTCCCTTCACCTGCGCGTCCTAGGAAGGTCCAAGGGTCCAAGACAACCGTACACCGAACTCAATTCTACAACAACAGCAGTCAGAGCAGCCCATGCTCTTGTCTTCACTTACTCACATCATCATTAGACGTGTTAGAGGGGCTACGCCGTGAGAACGAGGACAATTGCACGCCCAGCAACCGTGTAGCAGTTGATGACTGGAAGCTCATGCTGCAAAAGACGACCATCGATGAATGCAACACGATCTTGCTATGCAAAGAGAATTGCAAGTCCCGCCAAGAGTACGTGCGGCTGCTCCTCATCATCATCGAGCAACTGACCGATGTTTGTGCAATGTTCGTATCAGATTGTGTCATGACTGGTGGTGGTCACAGTAATACCGACTACGACATGTTCACTAATAACGGTGGTTCTGTGCGGGAGAAAAGCCGCAATTTTGAGCGCCAACCGGACGTCATCTTGGGAAGATATATTATTGACGACCGGCACGAAGCTCGAAGCGTCATGAAAACGCTCGCCTTCTGGCGGTACCGTGCTCTGGTGGCCCTGTACTCGAAAGTCGAGCATTGCATCCCTATCATGAGTAAGAGCAACACTCCGGCAAGACTTGCCATAATTGAGCGGAAGCTAGAACGCGTAGCCTCACAGCTGCGACCAGAGGATATAAATGAACATTTGGAGGTTCGCAAATAAAATTCTAGGGAAAAAAACGTCGATACTGTCACCGAGGAAGCTCGCCTGCGTCTGGAAAAAGTCATGACTTATCTTGACCAAGCTGACCTTGGAGATGGTACACAGTAGCATATATGAGTCCAGAAACGTGCCATATAATTTAGTGGAGGCTATGCTTTTGACCACTCCCTTCCCCTTCCAGGAGCTAATCCAGAGAAGCATCACCAATATTCCTGACTTCCAAATTCATCAACCCGGCGACTAACCAGATTCAAATGTCATTGATCTCGGACCATCTGCCGAAATTGGCCCAAGTCATGTCATTTGCTACACACCTCACGCAGGTAAGGAAGAACCGGCTTTTAGGAAATTGTATTCCTCACTTATCGCCTCGTAAGCGCTCTTGGTCATTCTTCTTTGGGCTGGCAGAATTCGCATATCCTGCCTAGCTACCATGAAGGCTCCTCCGCCCCCGCCCCCCACCCCCCCTCTCCTACCTCGGAACAACCCTTTTCGTTATCAAAAGCAATACCTCTTTATACCATCCACCTCATCTATCTGTCCGCATGTCCTCATCGTCCACCTGGCGGGTATTCCACAAAACCAAATCAACAACGACAACGACAACAATGTTGCCCCACCACTCTCACGGCTCCTGCGTGGTTGTTGATATCCTATTCCCAGCCACTGCTATCGTTGTATTGGGGACCATATTCCCATCGTTTCACCTCTTAGTGGCTGCCCTCGTGGTCTCGGCGCACATGGTGTGTATGTTAGTATTGAGGCGTGAATTTTCGATCATTTATAGGTTTATGCAGTCCATTTATGAATAGACTAGTTCATTTACGAGTGGACTGGGCCATTCGCAAATGTGTAGTTCATTTAAACATGAACCAAATTCACGCCTAAAACATAACATGGATAGCCCTGTTGTTGATGCTTCGACGTTCATGCTTCCAAATTTACCGCAGCCAGCGCTCCTTCTTACCGCCCTCTTTGAGGTATCGGAGGGGTTTTTTCGGTTTTTCCCTTTGCAATGTTGGGATGGGCATCATGGAGGATTGGGTGATCGAGAGGATTTGGGGAACATAGCATGCGAGGGAGGGCGGGCGTTGCACTCAATAATCTACTCACCGAACGTCGGCAGAACGTGGCCTTAGGGATATAGATTTTATGCTCGCTTTACCTGACCTGGCTGAGTGGTGCCAGTTGTGGTGGTGGGACAGGCGAGGGTGTATGGGATCGTCTTCCTATCTGTCGAGCAAGTATTGGATTCAAGCAATACCAGTTTGGAACATGGGTTTCTTAAATGGAGGAGTTGCGCCAAGTAAAATTGCTTGCTCGATTGTGTTCCGAGGATCGATAGCTTGGGATCTTGGAGTGGATTCATTTGAATTCGCTGGTTTTGAACAGTCTGCGAAAATTATGACACACTTACTGGAGAATTAATGCGCGTTGATCATAATTTCTATAGTACTTAATGAATATGAGGCTTAAAGCAGCTAGCGATAATCTTGTCCGGACAGTGGGACTATGGAATCTCGGTGAGTCTTTTGTTTGGTCGCTGTGTCCTCAAACACCTAACCCGTAATCAAGCTGAACTTTCCTTTGCCTTCTGTCACACTGAAGGACCACGATACGTCCGCATACTCCTTTCTCGCGGAAAGATTGACGGGATACGACTCGACCGGTGGGGTCACAGAGGCGGCAATGGCCCAAGCGTTCAGCTTCGGAGTCCACCATTCCTTCGATGTTGGTGTGATGTCGTACCGGAGGATAATCATCGCAGCTAGAGCCAATACCTCGCCTGCGGCGAAATGCCGCCCTGGACACAAGCTTGGAGCAGCACCAAACGCCATGTACGATGTGGCGCTAGGCTTTGTAAAATCCCTGAAACGAGACGAGTCGAATTGCTGCGCAGAGGGTCCCCATACGGTTTCTTCTTTGTTTACCGCTGGCGCCAGCATCTGAAGCACCGAGCCCGCCTTCAAAAGATATTGATCATCGAGCAATATATCACTATAAACGACACGTGTGGGAGCTCCATTCGAACGGACCCGCAAGACCTCCTGAAAGGTAGAGACCAGCTTCGGACAGCTATCGCGAATGCAACCGAGATCTACAATATGTTGTTTGCTGTCGGAGTCGATTATAAGCGCATTTGCCTTGAGTTCCGTTCGAATATCCGCTAAAAGCTCATCTCGAGAATAGATATCGAATAGCGTCCAGAATGTGGAGGGTACGGTATTGGAAAGTACCCCAATACTACTGGCAGTTTCTAGACGCGCAATGTTCTCTATGGTAGCCCCGGCATCGTACTGCGCCTTCCAGCGTGCCATGGTCAACGCTGATGAATTGTAATGACCGTCGCTAGCATAGTATTCGGTGAATGCTTTGACGATTTTCTCGCGTGCGGTCCAGGCGGTTCTGGCCGTGTACTTCGGCCAAAGGCCCAACATGAGCATACTCAGATTTGACTCAAATGACCTGGATGATGGTTAATCATGTAGCTTGACTATGAACGAGAGCTGAAAGACTGACCAAAATGCAGATCGTAGATCTTCTGACTCGTACGGATTTCTTGCTCCCCAGACTGCTCTTGTGCTCGCGATGGTAATAGCATGCCTACACCAGGCGTGTAGATCAATCGAACTGTCCCCGGAAAGGGCATCGACTGACGAGCACAGCCCTGATATCATCTTTCCGTTCATGACATCTAGAGCAGAGCCAATAAGCGCTGGGTGCATCGCATGGATAACCTTTTCATTGATGCCGCCACCCCCTCCCCGCTTCTCTTGCAGCAGCTTGAGTCCCTTGCCGCTGATACCGGCCATTCGATTTGCGGCGGCCGTTAGAAATGGATCGAAGGAAATGATCTTGTGATTGCGTTGTATCGCTGATACCAATTTACCCGAGTTTATAATATGCATTTTCGTTGCATAGAGATCAAAAGTATAGATTGGTGAGGGTTTGAGCTTCCGGCTATGTAATAGTTCAGAAGATGTTCCGCGAGCACTGGAAGAGTAGGTCCACTTACGTTGCCATAGCATAATATGGAACACCATATCGCAGTAGCCCCAGCGCATGGCCAAAGATTGGGATACTCGGAGTGACTAGAGGCGGCTCACGGGTATCGATTGCTGGTCGAAGCATGCATAGTAGTATGGGGAAGACCGCAGCAAGCACAGCAGCGATGGCGCTGCCAATGAAGACCAGGCCCGGAAATTGTCCTTGCGCAGAATCCATTAGTAATTCGTGCAATATCGCGGGATGTGAGGGTTGCAGATTTAGCACAAGGCTCTTTGGATTACGATCAGGTTGTTGACATCAGAAGGACGTTAAAAGCAAGTAACGCATATCAATATACTATCTACTTTTTTGTTGTTTCATTGTTATAATTATTGATCTATCTATCTATCTGTCTGTCACTTAGCTATTACTCTACCTTACGTGCTTACTTACTAGATCCAGTCGATCGCATTCCCGCTACTAGCAGCCAAGTGTTTGTCAACACACGTGACGTCTCGGAGCTTGGCCGAAAAGGGATGTTATTCAGCTTCCGGAGTTCCGCTCAATGAAGCATGCCTCCTTTTGGCCAACAGTGCCAACAAAAGGCGGCATCAACTCAAACGGCGAATTTACGGAACGCGCTTCAAAAGCTGTCTTGTATCATGTACTAGTGTGGAGAGTACAGTCAGATATCGTGGTGGGTGCAGTCCTCCCAGCCCCCATCCCATGCTCATTAAATTCAACCTTTCGACACATGTTTTCTGAAAATCAGGACAATCCTGTCAAATTCACCAGTTACCCTTCGAGAAGCGACGATGGATTCAAACACCAGGGGCTTTGGAGACTTCCTTCGTGTACAATGTGTATTAACTGCCAAGGCCGTACAAGAATTTGTGACGATCCATTCGAGGCGCCTCAGGGATGGCCTCTTCCATCATATCTTATATTCCATTGCATGTCTCATGATGTTCGTTGCATTGATTCATATTGTCCGAGTCCTTGTAACCCGTTTCACTCACCTGACAGAATACCGAGGCCCCCCACTTGCGGCGTACACGCGATTTTGGCTCTGTAAGATGATTGCTTCGGGTGACTCGGCCCAGGCATTCGTCAATATCAACAAGCAGTATGGCTCTCTTGCGCGCATAGGGCCCAACCATCTCATCACGGACAGTCCCGGGCTGACGCAACGCATTCTTGCCGCGCGTTCCCCATACACTCGAGCACCGTGGTTTGATGCTATAAGGGTTGACCCACACGTGACAAATATTGTCTCTGAACGAGACCCAGGTAAACATGATCGCATGCGACACAAGATGTCCGCTGGATACGCCGGTCGCGAACTCGAAAATCTCGAGAGCGAAGTCTGCGAACGCATAAAGGAGGTCGTGGACCGTATCGATAATCACTGGGCAACCAACCCAAGTGAAAGCATGAAGATTCTGGACATAGCGAGAATCATACAATTCTTGGCTGTAGATGTCATTACACAATTGTCCTTTGGTAAGCCCCTGGGCTTCGTGAGCAACAACAAAGATATGTTCAGCTTCCTCAAGACCATCGAGACTCAATTGCCTATTGTTCAGCACTTCACAATCATTCATGAGGTCAACACCCTGATACGGCGGCTTGCGGACGTGCCGTTTCTGAAGCGATTGATAGCACCATCGTCACGCGATTGGACGGGCATTGGCGTGATCATGGGGGTGAGCCGATCCCAGTACACTGACTTAAATCGAAAAAATTTCGCTCACAGGTAGCACCTCGCAGATCTGCCGGAACGTTATCGACGAGCGTTATGCAGTAGGAGCAAAGCCTCAAAAAGATTTGTTAGGATCCTTCAAGAAGCATGGAATCACTGCGGACGAGGCGGAGACGGAACTATCCATATCACTGTAGGGGCCCTTCTTGAGACCCCCCGAACACTTGAGCTGTCTCGTCCGAACACTATCCACCGCAATGCTAATGCTGGACTATAGAGTGGCCGGTTCCGACACTACTGCAACATCAATGAGAGCGATCCTACTCATGATTATTTCTAACCCAAGGGTCTATATACGTCTGCAGCGCGAGATTGATGATTACATTGAGCGGGGCCTTGTTTCGTCGCCGATTCTTGACGAGGAATCCCGCAAGATGCCCTATCTCCAGGCGTGTATCAAAGAGGGTCTCCGCCGATATCCGCCAATTACGCAACTGCGTGAACGCATGGCACCACCGGAGGGGGATACGTACAATGGCCAGCACATCCCACCAAACACTTTCATCGGGCTGAACGCGTGGGGTCTACAGCTGAATCCGGTCTTCGGTGCTGATGCAGACGTATTTAGACCCGAGAGATGGTTGGAAGCTGATCCTCCACAGCTGAGGGCGATGTCACAGGTTCAAGAATTGGTGTTCGGATTTGGAAGCACAAAATGCTTAGGGATCCCGATTGCAACCATGACTCTGAACAAGATTTTTGTTGAGGTGAGCCTACCTGTTGCTCCCCACCGCTTCGTTTGCTAACACCGAGGGATAGTTACTTCGACGCTTTGACATCTCAACTGCAAACCCAGCTAGGCCTTGGAAGAGTCTTTGCTATGGGATCTTTTTTCAGAAGGAGTTTAATGTCACGATTACGCGTAGAAGCCAAGCGAAACCGAAGGTATTGGTGCAGTAGACATAGAATAAGCGAGCTGTCTTTTGACGGTCTTGAAGTAGATGAGTTTACCGAAACGATCCTTATCTCTTACCTTGGTCGCTCTACTCTGTAGATAACTTATTCGCAGTTTCAATGGCAAAGATATACATGACTGACTATATCGTCGCCGCAACTTGGAATCATCAAAAGCACTTCCGGTGTGGCAGCCAACGCAAGGTGGCTAGATGGCCTATACAAACATCGATATGGCCGTCTTAGTTGGCGTATGTTCTCAAATAGGATCACCTAATCAGCTTACGATTTCTTCGTGAGATTCTGACAGGAAGAGATCGCCGCTCCCAGGTACTGTAGACTTTTTGCGCCTCCCAAACCAAAATATCTTGATCGAGAGGAGGATCAAGCTCAAAATTCAAAACCAGAGCCGCCAAGATGAAGCGTATCTCTGCCCACGCAAGATTCAAGCCCGCGCAATTTCGTGGGCCGACAGAGAATGGCTGGAAAGCGGCCCGACAATCATTTGCAAATGTCATCGCACCACTTTTCGCAGCGTCGAGAGGAGCGGTCTGGTCTTGCTGCTTTGCGGGGTCGAGCCAACGCTCGGGGATGAAGCTGTCTCCGAGCGCAAAGTTGCGGAGATTACGATGTGCAGCAAATGAGCTAATGGATACCGTAGTCTGTCATCTATCGTTTGAGTGGTACTGTAATTTGACAGCTCAGAGACAGCGAACTCACTCCTGCTGGTAGCCACTCGCCACATACAGTACCCCCACCCAAAGGTACTACGCGGGGAAGACTCCCCGGGATTGGAGGCGCCAGACGTAGAGCTTCCCGGATCACCGCATTCAGGTATGGGAGATGCTTGCAATTTGTGAAGCTGATGTCCGCAGTCGTTTTATAAGAACGGTCGAGTTCGCGTTGCAGGTTTTCCAAAACCCAGGGGTTGCGTATAAGGTAAGAGACCGCGGCGGACAGGAGAGAACCCGTTGTCTCAGCCCCAGCAAACATGAGCAAAAATCCGTTGGCTTCAAGCTCTGGCACGCTTAGGCCGCTTCGAGTAGGACTAGGTATTATATATGACATGATGTCAGGTCGGCCGACTGTATCGCTTTCGAGTCGTTGTTTGATCTTGGCAATGGCAATCTTCCAAAGTCTTCTGGCTTTTGCCACGATGTCGGCAGGCAGGACTAACAAGAGGATGGGTTTCAGGACCTTGACTGAATTCAAATTTGCTGATAGTACTCCAGCTTTAGGGAGCACAAAGAGCAAGTCCACCAGATCTCGGTATGTGGATGAATCGAGGCAGTGGAAAGACTCACCGAAACCGAGGTCGCCAAGTATATCAAAAGTCAGCCAACTGATGTAGCAACCGATGTCCGTGGTGCAGCGAGAATCTGACGTAAGAGACATGATGACGTCCAAAAATTTGCGTGTGTGACCCTGGATGATGAATTCCTGCTCCTGAACAGCTTTTTCCGAAAACGCGCGACTTATCAAGTTTCTCATGTGGGGATGAATCTCATCGGGGCTAGTAGACAAATAGTGGGCACCATTCGGGGCCCTTTCATAGAAGTCAGGGTCTTTGGGAAATGGATACAAGCCGCCCTTCCTACGACCGTAGATGTCTTGAAAAGCCTGTGCATCAACAAAAGAGAGCTCGTTAGGCGCGACACGAACGACGGGTCCCCAGACACTATGTAGGAGGTGAAGGTCTCGGTGGATGGTACCGGAATGGATTGACAGCATCCACGGTATTCTGCTCACCCTCCAAAGTACAGGTCCGGGGAACCGCTTCAATGGATGAAGAAGCAGCATGTATAACGCGCTTGAAAAGATGAACTGCAACAGCACGATTTGGTTAATCCCAAAGAGCTGAAGAACGTTGGTGATTGACATTTTCATGCCATATTCTAGAAGCGGTCATACTTACAAGAAGTAACGTTGAGACAGCTGAGATGAAGTAAACCCACAATGGCAGGGAAGCCATCTTGAAGGAAAAGGCCGTGGCATATATATTGGCTGGCGAGGTCTTGGGCTCAGGATATTCAACAAGCTGGATCAAGGATTTTGGACGTCAAGAAATCAGGCAAGGACTACATGTATAATGTTTCAATACTGGGTGGAGGTAGAATGTGGTGTAAGGACATGTGCCAAAGTGTATAGGAGGGGCAAGATCATCAATGAAGCGGCCATCATACTTAAGTGTCCTCTTATACGGAGATTGACACGAAAAGTTCTGCTTTGCGCCAAATTTATCAGCGTGCCAAGAATCAAGCCCTATGACCACATCCCTAGGGAGGGATGCTGGTCTCCCAAGAAACGCATTTATCAAGTAGACTAGAACACCATACCTTCCTGATCCACTAGCGTAGGATCACTACATGCAGTAAGTCGAGCAGCGAGCCATGCATTGGATCAGACCTGATGTTACCAATCTGGTCCGAATGATCTACAAGAAACACAGCGGTTTGAGATGATTAGAAGCGCACACCGATCCGCGCTCTTCGCAAGCTGCGACTAATTCGGCAGCCATGCCTTGTGCGCCAGTCTGTACGCGACCCTACGTCTTACATTCCTGCCGGATCGAGTAAGCCGAGGCTCGAAGCCTGTACGGGGGTATGTATGCAGACTGGATGTAACAACTTTTCAAGCGTAAGTGGGGGTTGCCGGCTATGCTTATTGTTGTTGGATCCTATTGCAGAAAGATCGGCGGGTTACAAATCACTCTCTCTTGCATTTAACGCTGCTTTACATAAATAGTTAGGCAAAGGACCACCAAACATCGGGACGGAGCGCAGTCACGCAGAGTCGAGGCCTTCACCGGCACCGCAAGCTAGGTTCAGATTTTGAGCAACGCATCACATCGGCGGATATCCTAGCATCAAGGCCCGTTACCTGCTCAACACTGTCTTTTGAGGGGTTTCACAGTGAACCATTCTATGAGAGGCACGGGACATGCGATGTGGTTGAATTTAGGGGGATATTCCGGCCATCTGCTGCCAGTGCATGTTGAGTAGGTCGGCGAAGAGAGCCGCGAGACCAGGTTGACTTAGAATCATTGGCAGCACGAGGACTAGCTTGATTCTTGCTTGCGGCTTGTGATATCCTGTGAGACACGTGCTTAAATGCAACAGCCTTTTCTTGAAGTTTGCCAACTCGATCTCAGACATGCGGCATCAGCGTGGAGATCGCATAGCTCGAGACGCTGGTACAGGCCAACCCAACTGCATGCCATGATTCTAAATGCAAGTAAGACGCTAGCGTGATAAAGCTGCTACGATGGGCAACGCCGAACGCTATGGTGACCAAACAGTATCGTATTTTTCTTGCATCCTCCTTTTACGTTTCCCAGGCTCGTATTTCAATGTCCATCATCAGGCTTGACAGAAACCTTGTCTCTTAGCAATTCTCGCGCATTCAATAGACTACTACTCCAAATATGTAAATCTTCCTGCTAGTACTCCTCCACCAGGCGTTATCTTAAACTTTGATAATCCTTTATTGCAAGTGCTTGATGTGTATATGTTGCATCCCACTCGTGGATACTACCATCCATGGATAGTAGGGTTTTTCCATGGATGGTAGGGGTTTCCATAGTTTCCACCATACATCTCATCGCCACTATTTATCCACCAATGGGCCTACCATCCATGGATGGCATATTCCATCCATGGACGGCAATCCCGTTCATAGATAATAGGCACTGTCTATCACCGCTACTACCACCACCACCACCACCACCACCACTACCGCCACCAACACTACCACCGCCACCAACACTACCAAGCTCCCCACCGTCAGCACCTCATTGTCTTTAAAGGCATATCGCTGTATTAGATTACCATCATCACTACTAATTACAAAGTGTGATTTGTCCCTTAAATTGATAGGCCTAGTCGCTAGCAGTGGCCCCTAAGATGGCCCTTAAAGCGAGCTTTAGGGGGCAACTCCGGGGGCTGTTACCCCTATCCAGCTACGCGATCGCTGGATCCCCATTGTACTAGTAAGGCGTTAGTAGTAAATTACTAGTAACAAAGTGCTCGCATTAAGGTACTGATAGTAGGGTGCTTAGTGGTGGTGGTGGTGGTGGTGGTGGTGGTGGTGTTAGTAGCCGTGATAGACAGTGCCTATTATCTATGAACGGGATTGCCGTCCATGGATGGAATATGCCATCCATGGATGGTAGGCCCATTGGTGGATAAATAGCGGCGATGAGATGTATGGGGTCAAATCCATGGAAATGCCTCCCATCCGTGGATGGGGGGAATCCACGAGTGGGATGCAATCTCTAATCTATATTGCTAGGATTAGCTTTCTTTTAAGGGATGCTTTTTGTCCCTGCAAGCCACCTCATGTTGACAGCGGAAGGAAAATCGAATGAAAGGCTGAGCATACATAATGTGTACTACCAGCAGACCTTGGGGTACTAGGGCTATACTGGCTGGCTCTACTATTCACTGGCCGATCAGCTCATCACTCAATCTCGCATTAAATACCAGTCCGCAAGTCCTTCAGGTGTAAAGAAGACATTAGCGCAAAGCTTGTTGTAAGTTGGCTCTGAAAATAGGTAAGGAAAAACTCATGAACAACGCTATTAAGATGCATTCTATGACTAAAAGACCCAGCGACGAAGTTGAAACCCAGGGTAAAAGACATAGATACCGAGCACAGCTGCAGATATATGCAATAGATCTTAGTCGGCACTAGCTGCAGAATAGTGGCCCAATATACACCATGGTTTCAAACAAGACCAAAAATTCTAAAAATCTGATGTACATATTGGAAATATCCTACACGAGTTGTTTGTTCAAAGCTCCATCGTGTGTTGAATCGACCTGATAGAAATTAGCGAAAGCATGCCCATGTTTACCAAGATGAGACCTCACCCTCGTAGATCCTACCGACCAATCATGTCTGACTACAATTTTATTGCGGTGAACATCGCTACTTTCCATAGATGTTACATCATTTGTGCATTCTTCGAGGGTGAGATCTAAAGTAGAAGTGTTAAGAGTAGAGTCAATAGCCTGGCTTCTGCCCTTCCTCCAGATCATTGTCCGCATGCCTCTTAGCGCAGGTCCCGGGACAGAAGGAAGGTTCTCCAGATTTTGCTCGTCTACAATTCCCTTTTTGAACAGCTTCTTGCTGAATGAGTATGAAGGTAGCTTCTGCTGAACATGGCGTTTGCGGCCATTGGTGACGTATAGGGAGCGAAATGCCGAGGAACATGCCGCAAGGATGGCCACGTTTGACTCAAAGAATTGAAAGAAGAGTGTCCAAGTCAAGTCGAATGTACTCCCTCTCTTGAAAGACGTTACACGAACCAAGGCAATGATGATCAACCAGATATTCATAGTAAGGAAAGCGCCGATACCAAGCTTTTGATTGATGCCCATACTAGCTTTCCAGAGGATCATGACAGGGATCGAGAGGACTGTGAGAATAAGCAAACACAAGCCGCACTTGGGCTGTACGTTACATACTCATGAGATCTGTCAGGATGTCTAAAACCATGGCAAGAACAGTAAGGGCAAAAACATGAGGCACATTCGACGGAGTACATTTCGCTAAGTAGCCAAGATCTTTAGTAATAGGGCTATCACCATACAGGGGTATTGAGACTTACTCAACATTGATATACCGAAGTGTGGACATGCTAAAAAAGGCTCGCATACAAGGACGGCCCACACCAAAGCGGTGGTCCCGATCACAATCCTCACATATAGGATTAAGGGTGGAAGACGCTCTACAAGTAATCTAAAGAAGAGCAACAGCGACATCTTAACGGAAAATTCTGCCGTCCATGCGAAAACACCGAAGACATCAGTAATTTGCATGTCACGGAGGAGCATCGGCAGGTCATTCTGGGGCATGGTATATCGCCCTGGCTCAAATGAGCTGGCTTCCTCGAGGTAGACAATGGAAGCGATCGAATATGCGAGCCCAGTCGATACAGCCATGCATGTGAGTCCAAAGAATAGGAAGGCATCATCAGCGTACAGTCCATGACGGGTTTTGATGCGAATAGCGGTTCTCGCAGCGACCGCCAAAGCTGACAGCCCGAGAAACGTGCCAAGACACGCCTGTAGGTAGTTTAGCCAGAAGTTGAAGACATGACATCGAATAGCAACGTACTCTGAAAGCCGGCTCTGGTATTCGACCGGCGTGGGCTATACCTGACATCTTTCGCTACTGTTACCGCTCTTGACTCTTACAAATCATGAAGAATTGATTTTGCTAAGTCGTAGAAGATATGTGATTAGGGCAAGTTTGGTGAATTCTCATGTGTTACCCTCCAAGAAGCAGTGTTCTAGTATCTGCAGTCGTTGGGGATGTCATGATGATTTAACATGAGAAAACTTGGTATCAATACGGAAAGAGGACACCTGACCTTGTAGCTCAAACAGGATAATGTCCCCAGCTATTTTTACAGATGAGACCTTAGTATCCTGTACTGTCATCACATCCTTTCCCTGGATCTTATATGGTGGGGTGGAGTTAATGGGATGCCTGCTCATGCATACATTGAAGGCGTAGTAAGACGATCGACCTGATCATCAGCTTGTCGACCTATGGGTGATAACCTGCCCAACGAACGCCAGGGGCAGCTTGACAGGAATAGGATGAAAGTCGGTGATTGGGGTGGGGTAAAGGCAGTCTTGTGGATTGATTCGGTACCGAGGGGCCGAATCATATGCGTGCTAATTGAGAGGCGCATACAAATCCTGCCACCTACACCGCAATGCTACCTTAGCTGTGTAGCTCGGCGATGATTGCGGCATGACTCGCGTCACAACGCCGCACTGAGCAGACGTGGGTTACAATTCATGGATTAATTAGACATTTTACAAACGGTCTCCTCAACATCGACAGATCGAAATTGTCTCAGGCGTTAAAGGCGGGCATGCGGTGGTAACCAGTCTTTTCTTCTGCCTTCCGTTCATCCTGACCTATTGAGTAATATGGAGAGCCTTTGCCGTCCGGAACCAGAGCAAGAAGACGACGGCAGTACCTCCTACGGCACCATATATTGTTCCATTACTCGGACATACTTTGTCTTTTGTATGGAATACGCTGCCTCTTGCTTGCTCCGTCACGTAAGTACAAGACCATGCCTCCACTCTCCAATGATGGACGGTGACGCTAAAGAGATGATAAAAACTATGTACCCGTACGATTGACCTTTGTTCGTGGTCAGGTATTCCTCGTACAGGGCGCGAACAACATCGTTTCGATATGGAAGTCATCCCAAGTCTCCACTGCAACTGCAGTTCACAATTTATACCTGAAGCAGATCTTTGGAATGCATGAAAGACCCTTGAGGTTATACGCAGCAAATAATTCCGGTTGTTATGACGAGCCGCACGCTGATAGTAGTGTAATGCCACAAAGTCGCATCAATCATATCACACATGGGGCGCTGAATAGATTCCTCCTGGGTCATGGTCTTGATCCATTCTTCGGTCGGTTCACGGACAACCTGATGGACAGCCTTCAAAGTCCTGACATAGGTGAGCAGTGGGTCGATATGGAGGACCTTTGGGGCCTTCTGAAATGCAAGGTTACTCCAGCTGCAGTCGAGGCCATGTGCGGATCGTCCCTTGTTTTCCTTTACACAATCTCTGTGTCGGTACAAGAAATCAGGAGGTGTTTTCTCAATATCGAAAGGCCTTGTTCTGAAACTCCCCTTTGGTGTGTCCTTCAGATGAAGTAAGAGGAGCCGTCGATTGATAGGGCATCTTGAACACCATGTCATACGTGACTAAATCGGTTGGGAGGACGAAGGCCTTATCAGAAACTGTACCCTATCATAGCACCTTACATATAACCCTTAAAGCTACGGCTTTGTAAAAATTGTTCTAGTTGAAAGATGGATTTAATCCATTGACAACACACCAGGATCATAAAATCCCCCGGGTGTAGATCCAGGGGGCCGCTCAAAGGAGCTTTCGGGGATGCTATCTTAATGCTCATCCGGTGATAATAGGAGCTGAAAAATGAAGCTGCAAGATGTAGAAATGCATGTTTTCTATTGGTTGGCCGAAAACCTCAGCTGCAGGCCCCCCACCCTGTTGCAGCGGACGTCCAAGCTGGCGCTGCTGCCAATGGCCGCAACAGGGAGCGGAGGCCCATCGCCGAGACCCCCTCCGTCTGAGCGACAGGATACCTGGGGCATGGTGGCTAGCTAAGGTGGATATATATACAGGCGTGGGTGGGTGGGGTAAGCGGATTGCTTTTGAACTTTGAGTAGCAGGAGCAGCAGGTGCAGATAGAAAAAGTGGTAGGGATGAAAAAGGATGAGGAGCGAGAATGGGTGATGGGCCCTACTAATATTGCTGTGTCGATCCCCCTTTTCCCTAGCCGTCGCCGGTGTCAGCCCGCTAGGGCATTAGCGTTGAATTTTAAATCGGCAGGGKTTTCCTGCCAATTCCCTCCTAGCATAGACATAGACCATCCAATCAACACCCCAGTCTACAATGCTCTCTATACCCCTACCATTACCATTCTGATACCCTTAGATCCTAGCCTAATATTCTAGAGCTTAAAGGCGGGGCTGGTTTACTCAAGGTATACGAGGTAGGCTGTAAGCCTAAAGTAAAAAGACAGACTAAGTACTTAAATAATATAAGTAAATAAAGTATAGGTAGATAAAACTCTTTTACTATTACTATATCCCTAACTAATCTTATTATAACTATAATTATTACCCTATATATATATACTATCTATATAGCTTTAATAGCTATTAACTAGCCTTATTATCTTAAGGAACCTAACAACTACTATTACTAATTATTTAAGGAAAAATTTCTATATTCTAAATCTAAGAGGAGTGACTAGGACCCCTAATAAAAAAGATTCTTAATAATAAATTAAAAGGAAGGTCCCCTTCTATAATAAAAACCATAAATTCTATAAAGTTAATATAGAATTAAAAGACTAGCTTTAATAAATACTCTTTAGAAGTTAATAAGAAGAAAAATATTACTAATTAAAAAAAATTATTACTAGAAGTAATTAATAAGGAAGGATAAACTCTAATATAAAAAATAAAAAACTTAATAATACTACTTTATCTACAAAAGTTTTTTACAGATAAGTTTTAGATAAGATTAAATAAGATTAAATAAARTARYTATATTTACTTATTTAAACTTATCTAAACTTATCTACTTAGTATTAAAAAATATATTAGCCTTTCTATAACTACTATAGCTATTATAGAATATATTTAATAACTCTAAAATTATTTAAGAATTCTTATACTAATAATATATTAATTATAATAGCTAGTAAGGTTACTTATAAT
>KE598559.1:375115-397598 GCA_000444155.1 Cladonia macilenta KoLRI003786
TAATTATATTAATTATATTAATTATATTAATTATAACCTTATTACTAATATAAGTTTAAATATAAATTTAAGCTTAATTACTTTATATATCCTATATATAAGATTTACTTAAAGTATTATATTAAATATAAAAACTACTATATTAAGTTTTATTTATTTTAATTAAATATTTTATATAGTTACTAAGCAAATTTTTCTATAATTTACTTACTTTATATCCTTTATATCCTATAATTATTAGAAGATATAATATAATTTAGTCTTATATTTATTTAGTTTCTATAAGATTAAAATAAGTATATATTATATTTAATTTATTCTAATATAAATCTTTTTCTTTATTATTAAGTTTTTTATTAGGTTTTATTAGACTTCTAAATCTAAAGGCTCTACCTATTTTTTCTTAATACTAATATTTTTATCCTCGCTACTAGTTTCTTATAATATAGGGTTATTATTATTCTTCTTTCTATATATAAAGTTAGGTAAGTTAAATTTAGAAGGGCTTTTAGCTAGGTAACTAGCCTAGGTATAAGCCTAGGTACTAGCCTAGGTATGAGCCTAGGTACTAGCCTAGGTACTAGCTAAGCCACTAGCCTAAGTATTAGTCTAGGTATTAACTAAGCTACTAGCCTAAGTACTAGCTAAGCTACTTACTTAAATATTATATTAGTATCTATAATTAATTTAATTATTTATTAACTTAAATAATTTATAATACTCCTATTACTCTAATTATCTTTATTTATATTTATATTAATATCTATAAAATTACTTAGATTATAATAGTTTAATTATTAATAATTTAACTTTTTTCTATAATCTAAGGGAACCTTTTATTTAAAATATAATATTACTTTCTTCTAAATAYTATTTATAATAATAGGCTATATATTTTTAGGGAAGACTTCCTACTTATTAAGGTAATATAAAAATAGTTYTATAATYTATTARYRCTATAATATAAAGTAGTYTTARATATATTATAAAGAACTTTATTATTAATAAATTTAGCTTTTTTAAACTTTATTATAACTTCTTAACTAAGCCTTATTTTATATATAGTATATCTAATTATTATATATATAAAGTTAATTATACTTATTCTAAGTAGCTTAAAATAATATCTTAACTTTTCTCTTTTTATTAATAATTATTCTTTAAACTTAAAAAATATCTTATTTATATACTTACCTAGAATTAGGATTATAAATATTATTTTTTAAACTATATTATTATTAGCTATTATTTAAATAAATATTAAAAAGTATATTATATTCTTATCCTTTATAAGAAATAAATTATTATTTAAAAGTTAGTCTATATATACCTACCTCTTTATAGGTATTAGTTATTTATAATAATCTCTTATATATATCTATACTTTAGATATAATATTAGTTTAGAAAACCTCTAAAGAATTAAATAATTATTAATATTAATATATAATATATTATATTTATTCTTTAAAATACTATCTTTCTTATCTTATAATTTTTTAGTTACATCTACAAAAGTTTTTTAGATGAGTTTTTTCATGTCACTATAAAATAGATTATAGGATAGAGCTATTTTAGAATAAACTTATTTATGTTTATCTAAACTTATTTAAACCTATCTAAACTCATCTAAACTTATCTAGAATTAGGTATATTAGCTGACTTTATAGCTTTTATTAAAAATATATATTTATCCTAGTTATATTTAAGTAATATAAGTAACTAAATTTTAGAATATAAATAACTATTTTAATTTTAGCTTATAAGTAATTTAATTCTAATCTATAAATAATCTAACTTAAGCCTATAAATAATTTAATTTTAATATATAAGTGATTAAGATTTAATTTATAAGTAATTTAATTCTAATTTATAAATAATCTAGCTTTAACTTATAAATAACCTAACTTTAGTATATAAATAATTAAGCTTTAGCTTATATACTAACTAGTCTATAANTAGTTTATAAGTAAGCTAGCCTATAACCTAGCTTATAACCTAGCCTATAAATAAGCTAGCCTATAACCTAGCCTATAACCTAGCCTATAAGTAAGCTAGCTCTATTATATATATAAGTTAGTCTATAACTTAATCTATTAACTAGCTTATTACTACCTAGCTTATTATCTAGCTGTGTATAATTCTAAGTATAAGCCTATATAATTTAGTATATATCTTAATTTATAAGTAAGCTAGCTTATAACCTAGCTTATAAGTAAGCTAACTTTATTATATATATATACTAGCTTATAATCTAGCCTATAAGTAAAATAGTATATAATCTAGCTTATTACCTAGCTTATTATTAACTATATAATTATTTTATCTAATTATGTGTATTAGTATAATCTAGTTATTTATACTAGAAACTAGGTAAGGCACTTATTTATTATTAATAATATTTACTTTAATATATATTACCTTTTATTTATATAACTTATTTATTTATCTTTTTACCTTTCTTACCTATCTTATATTATACCTTTTTATTATATTTTTAATAATGTTTAGATATTCTGATAATATATATAACTATAGTAATTATTTAATAAATAACCTATATATAAAGTCTAGTGTTATAGGTATTAGAAAAGTTATTAATCTTTTAAATAAGAAGTTATAAAAGAAGGACTAGAAGCTWATCTTTATAAATTTTATTAAGAATATTAATATAATCTTTATTAATCTAATAAAGGATAAGGCTAGAAGTCGGAATAAACTAATAATAAAGATATAAGGGTTTATAGAGTTARTATAAGATAAGATTAATAATAATATCTTATTTAACTTTTTTAAAGCTACTCTTTTTATACTCTTTAAAGATCTAAGAACTTAAGCGAGAGTAKGAATTAAGGAAAAATATTAGAAGTAAAGTTTATAACTTATCTTTATTATTATAAGTATACTAGTACTAGCCTTTAGATCTAAGTATTTAGTAATATTATTAATATTAAGTTAAATAACTATCTTATTATAATATACTAATTTAAATAGTCTTATTAGATTTTAAATAATATTTTAGGATAATCTTATAGTATTTTTATTAGTAGTATCTATACCTAAATAATTACTAGAACTATTAGCTTAAAAGCTTAGTATTTTATAATAAATCCTTAGATCTTTATTATTATAGAATAATTAGGAAACTATTTACTAAGTTAACTTTATTAGTAGTCTATTTTAGCTAATAAATAACYTAGACTTATAAAATATAGTATATACTTTATAGATCCTATAAATAATAGTTATAGCTTATAAAATTATTATTTAAGGCTCTAATAATAAGCTAATTTAGTATATATTATTAGATGTTTAATATTTATTACTTATACTTACTATACCTAGTTTTATAGTTATTAAATCTAAGCGGCTAAGTTATTATATATAATATAATTAAAATATAGCTATTAGTCTTATTAAAGAGACCTAATAATATTAGTAAGTATTTCTTTATAAAAGTTTATAATATTAGCTTACTAGTAGTTCTTTTATAATATTTAATAATAATATAGCTACTAAGGATTTATTTATTAAAGTTAAAAGGGTTTAGTTATTTAAGCTAACTTTAATTACTTTTAATAGCTTAAATCTAATTATTTAAATTATTAATAGCTATTATAAAGATATTATTATAGGCTCTAAGACTAAGCTATATATATTAGGCATCTTACCTTAAGTCTTAGAGGGTATAAGTAATAAAGAGACTAGTAAGAACTCTTTAATTATAAAAATTAATAAGAACTCTTTAATTTATTAAATATCCTTATTAATAAGGCTAATAAATATAGAGCTTAGTTTTAAGATTTAAGATAATTTTACTACTAAGGTCTTAGAGGGCCTAATATATAATAAGATAGACTATTAAATAATATAAGTTTCTTAATAATACCCTTATTAAGCTTAAAGACTAATAGTTTATATAGAATATTAAATATTATTAAGTTAGAAGCTTATACCTAAATAAATAARRATAATATTAATTAGRATTATATATATAAACTTATTAAAGCTAATAAGAATTAAAAAGGCTTATAAGATAATATTATAATATAAGAGCTTTCTATAATAATCTAAAAATATTAAGTTATTACTATATATTAGATATTCCTTACGGAGGTGAGTAGATATAAAGGAGGAATAAAAAATAATAAGATAAAATATAATAAGATATACTACCCTTACTTAATAAGTTATTAAGTATTAATTAATATTCTTAGATTATAATCTATATTCTTTAATCTTACCTTAATTATTGCCTTATATAAGCTTTATATGATATAATAAGCTTTTATAAAGGTAAATCTTAAAATAGTTTATCTTACTTAATAGCTAATACTAGTAAAACCTTATAGATATATAATATATAATATTTATTATAGGAATATTATCCTATATAATATCTTTATTAAGAGTAGGGGGTAGTAGCTATATTTATACCTAAATTTAATATAAACCTTATTATCCTTCCTATAATATTAATATATACTTAGGTAAGGAAGTTTAATAAGATAATTATATTAAAGGAATCTATACTTAAGTCTCTATTTAATATAAAGCTTAGGATTATATAATATAAAATAAAAAAGTTAAAGAKATTAAGAAATTATAAGCTTATTAATAAAGAATAAGAGGCTCTTATAATAGATAAGAAGTAATATATAAAATAAAAATACTCTTAATAATTTTTAATTACTAGTTAATATATAGTAATATTCTTAAAAATTAAACTTATAAGGGATTAGATTTATATTATACTTAATAAATAAGAGTAAGACCTTTTATATACTTTAATCTACTTTAGTAATATTTATATTAATAAGATATATTATCTTAGAAGTATAATAAACCCTATTATATAATTATTATATAAAATAAATATTTAGTTTTATATCCTAAACTATTTAGAGTATAGAATAAGATTAGTTTTATTTATTTATATATTATATATTCTAGTAAAATAGTTTATTATAGATATATCTTAGAAATATTTATTTAAGGATTTTTAATAAGTATTATTAACCTTAAAGGAACTAGCTTAGAAGGAAATAATAAGTTATTATTATATCTTATATTATAAGTTAATTATAAAGCTTATAAAGGAATATATTACCTTTATTAATAAGGCTCTAAAAGATAATAAGGTAGATAGGACTACTYTAAAARCCTTATAAATAATTAARAARATTAAAAATATTATCTAACTCTTTATAATAAGATAAATAGGCGATAGTGTTATATATAGGTATAAGATAATTATATTACCTAAGATTATAATAGAGTAAATTAGCTTTAAAACGCCCTTTACTTTAGCTAAAGAGATTAATAATTATAAAAAGTTAGTTTCTAAGAATAAACGCGAATAATATTATAAGGTATATAGGAATTAGAGGAAGGCTAACTAATATAAATTATTAATTAAATAAAAAAAAGAACTACTATTACTATTTAATATTAGGAGAAAGATATTACCCTTTTTATAATTATTAACCCTTATTAATTTTCCTAGCTTGATTTATTTTCTGTTTAATAAAAAAAGAAAGTTATTAGAGAGCATTTTTATAATTAAAGATTTTAAAAAGTATTAAAATCTATTTAAGAAGAAATTATTTAATATTCTTATTAATTTACTAAAATATTAGGTATTACTAGGGTTATTATAAGGCTTTTAACTAAAAGATAGAATTAAGAAAAAAAGTTAAATAAAGGTTAATAATAAGCTAGTTATTATTACCTCCTTCCTAATATATATTTAGTTTATTAATAAGGTATAAGATCCTAGYTCYTYTTTTTYYTTATTTTATTYTAATATTATTATYTTATTAATTATTTATCTTTCCCTTACTAATACCTATATATATAAGGACTGTCTAAGGCTGGTTTTAAGATACGTTATATTTATAGTAAAATATTAATTAAAGAGTAAAACTATTAATAAAACTTCTTTTAAGAAGATCCTAATATATTATTAATTTTATAGAAGGAGAATCTAGATTCTAAACTATTATAAATCTTTATTATATTAAGTAACCTCTATTTAATAGACTTAACCCTCTATAAAGCTTATTATTTAATTAAATTTAATATAGACTTCCTTAATAGTAGTGATTATTAAGTTATAATATAAATATATTATATTAGTTAAAGAGAGCTATACTATATATAGAGATTCCTTATAAAGGATAATATAGAGAAGTATATAATAAAGAGGAGATAAGAGCTATAAATAAGGATTATTAAGAAAGCTTTTTAGCTACCTACTAAGAATTATAAAATTAATAATAATAATAAAGATAGTAAAGATAATAAGAATAATAAAAAATTAGAGATAGTTATTTAATCTAAGTTATATTATATCTTATATTATATTCTACTATAGTATATAGGTATTAAGTATATTAAARGRYACTTTTAAGTTTATTARCTTTATATATATTTATAATTTTATACTTATCTATTATRCTTTAAAGGGATRATTATATTATAATTATAAGGCTCTTACTATATAACCTCTATATTATATATATTAAGGTAGTGTCTTATATTTATTAAGTCTAAAAATTAAGTAGCTAGCCTATAACCTAGCCTATAACCTAGCCTATAAGTAACTTAATATTAGTATATAAATAACTTAATTATAACTTATAAATAATCTAACTTTAATTTATAAGTAACTTAACTTTAGTTTATAAATAATCTAATTTTAGTTTATAATTAATCTAACTTTAGCTTATAAGTAATTAAATTTTAATTTATAAATAACTTAACTTTAGCCTATAAGTAACTTAATTTTAATATATAAGTAATTAATATCTAGCTTATATATAAGCTAGCTTATATCCTAGCTTATAAGTAAGCTAGATTATAACTTAGCTTATAAGTAAGCCTTAGTTTATAACCTAGCTTATAAGTAAGCTAGCTCTACTATATATATAAGCTAGTCTATAACCTAGTCTATAAGCGTGCTAGCTCTACTATATAAGTAAGCTAGCCTATAATCTAGCCTATAAGCGCGCCCTAGTCTATAACCTAGCTTATAAGTATACTAGCTCTATTATATATATAAGCTAGCCTATAACTTAGCCTATAAGCGCGCCTTAGTCTATGACCTAGCCTATAAGCGTGCTAGCTTTATTATATATATAAGCTAGCCTATAACTTAGTTTATTAACTAGCTTATTATTACCTAGCTTATTATCTAGCTGCATGTAATTTTAAGTATAAGCTTATATAATTTAGTATATATCCTAGCTTATAAGTAAGCTAGCTTATAATCTAGCTTATAAATACACTAACTCTATTATATATATAAATTAGCCTAGGTATAAGCTAGCTAGCTTTAATCTATATATAAGCTTATAAGAAAGGCCTTAATATAGCTTATAAATTAGTTTAAGAGCTTATATATATACTAGTTTAGGCGCTGGCTTATTAAGCGCTTATTTATTAGTAGATTATTAATAAACTTTATCTTTTACTATTTAATTTTATATTTATAATCTTCTTCTTACTATTATTTAGCTAGCTTTATATTTACTTTACTTACTTATATTTCTTACTTATATTTTACTTACCTTATATTATACTATTAGTTACTTTACGCTATCATTTCCCTTATTACTTTTAAACGGTTTAATTTTTTTTATAAGTATAATACTAGTTCTACTAGCTATCTATATCTAATARATAGGATATTAGGTATATARAAAAGGTTAGTCTTAGTAATAAGAAGATATAGGATAGGGAATAAAGACTTATATTTATTAGTTTTATTTAGAGCGYTAATATAAAGRRTAAGAATARRAATAARCTTYTTAYTAAARTAAAGGAATTTATTTTTTTAGTTTATAATAGAACTACTAATAATATCTTAGCTAACCTTTTATAAACTATAAATTTTATCCTTATTAAAGACTTATAGGCTATATAGTAGCTTAAGATATAATAGTATAAATKAAAGAAAAGTAAATAAAATAATAATTTTAATTTACTTTAATAACTACTCCTATACTAATACTAGATTATATATTAGTATTTAGGGTAAGATTAATATTACTATTAAGACTTTTATTAAGGTGGATGCTTATATTACTACTTTAGGTAACCTATATATAAATAATTTAATACCCTTTCTTCCCTTCTCTAGATAGAAAGAGTCTCTATATATTATCTTTAATTATTTTAGTAAAAAGAAAGTAATATATTAAGTATTTATTTAAAAAGTTATATTATTATTAATATACTACTCTTAAATATTTAAATATATATAAATTAAATTTACTAGTAGYYTAYTARTCYYTATATAATATTATATATAARAAAGTCYRGCTATCTTTATTATATTTATTTAATTTAAATTATATTAGTTTTTTTCTTTAACTTATTAAAGCTTATTATAGATTATATATTAAACTATTTAATTCTAAGTACAGCCTTAAGCTAGAAGATAATTTAAAGGATAAAAAGATTATAAAAACTAATAAAGACTTTATAATTTAGTAGCTATCTCTACTAATAAAGCTAATTATTATAGAGTTTAGTTTAAAGGACCTTAATTTTATAGCTAAGGCCCTCTTAAACGGTCTAAGCTATAAGAATATAGATTATTAGATAGTATAAGTTCCTTAATAATACCTTTATCTAAGATTTAAAACTAATAGTTCTTAAAGACTAGCAAATATTATTAAAATAAAAGTATATATTTAAATTAGTAGATAATATTAACTAAGATACTATATATAAGCTTATTAAGGCTAATAATAATTATAAAAGTTTAGAAGATATTATCTTTATAGAAGGGCTTATTATTTTAATATAAAAATATTAGGTTATTACTACCTACTAAATACTCCTTATAGAGGCGAGTAGAGGTTAAGAAGGAATAAAAAGTAATAAAATAAAATATATTAAAATATATTATCTTTACTTAAGAAATAGTTAAATATTAATTAATATTTTTAGATTATAACTTATATCCTTTAATCTTATTTTATTAATATTTTTATTTAAGCTATAAATAATATTAAATATCTTTTAAATTAAGTATAGTAATAATATTATATCTAACTTATTAGTTATTACCTCTAAAAAACTATAAGTACCTAACGTATAATACTTATTATAAGAGTATTATCCTATATAATATCCCTACTAAGAGTAGGGGGTAGTAATAAAGTTTATATTTAGACTTAATATTAATCTTATTTTCTTTTTAATAATATTAATATAAACCTAAGTAAAAAAGTTTAGTAAAATAATTTTATTAAAAGAATTTATATTTAAGTCTCCCTTTAGTATAAAGCTTAGGATTATATAATATAGAATAAAAAAATTAAAAAGATTAAAAGATTATAAACTTATTAATATAAAATAAGAGGCTTTTAAGATAGATATAAATTTCTATATAAAGTTATAACACTTATAATAATTTCTATTTATAAGTTAGTATATAATAATATTTTTAAAATTTAAACTTAGTAAGACTTATCCTTAGCTTAAGCCTAAGTCTAAGAAGCTTAATAAAAAGGATATAATAAAGTAAAAATATTTATATCTTATAATCTACTTTAATAATATTTATAGTAATAAAGCGTATTAACTTAAAAAATAAGAAAATCCTATTATAAAATTTCTATATAAGATTAATAGCTAGTTTTATTTTCTAATAAATTTATTATATAATCCTTAGTTAAGCTTTATCTAATCTTATAAGATATATTCTAGTAAAGTAGTTTATTATAAGTATACTCTAAGAATATTTACTTAAGGACTTATAACTAGTATTAATAACTATTAAGGAAGTAACTTAATTAGACTTAAAAAGCTTATATTATTTATTATACTAAGATTTAATCTCCTAGCTTATAAGGGAATATAATATTTATATAAAAAAGGCTTTAGATAATAAGATARAYRRGAYTAYTCCTAAAATTATAATAATAATTAATAAGATTAGGGATATTATCTAACTATTTATAATYAGCTAAATARATAATAGTGCTATATAYARYTATAAAGTRGCTATATTTATTAATTAGTATCTAGTATTACTAATAAGTCTTATAGATCTTTATTAAAAACAGTAATAAGAAGCGCGGACTTATTTAGAAACTTTAAAAATTAAAAGCTATCTAATCTAAGCTTAGTAAAGGATTTATTTTTAATAGAAATAAAGGTTTCTTAGTATAGGTATACTAGCCTTTAATTCTATATTTAAATACTATTAATATAAACTAGGGCTGTAAGAGGGCATATTAGGATAATAAGCGTAGCTTATAGTTAAGTAGGCCTATATTTATTAATTAATATCTAGCGTTACTAATAAGTCTTATAAATTTTTATTAGAAACAATAATAAAAAGCGTAAACTTATTTAGAAACTTTAGAAGTTAAAAGCTATTTAATCTAAGCTTAGTAGAGGATTTATTTTTAATAGAAATAAAGGTTTCTTAATATAGATATACTAGCCTTTAATTTTATACTTAAATACTATTAATATGAACTGGGGCTATAAGAGGGTATATTAGGATAATAAGTATAGCTTATAATTAAATAAGCTAAGATTAAAATACCTTCCTCTCTAGCTAAAAAGATTAATAATTTTAAAAAAAGAATTTATAAAGTTAAACGCGATATATATTATAAAGTATATATAAAATAGAAAGCGGCTAATTAGATTAAACCYTTTAATAAATAAAAAATCTTATTATTATTATTACTTAACTCCTAAGGGCTCTATTATAACGGCGGAGCCTTTATATTATTATATATCCTTATTATCTTTACTARTTCTATTYGTYTTCTATARGATAATAATAATATAYTAATATTAAGTATATTCCTAACTAAGGATCTTAAGAAATATAAAGATCTTTTTATATAAGAATTATTTATTATTCTTATTAACTTATTAAGATATTAAATATTACTAGGGTTATTATATAACTCTTAACTAAAAGATAGAGTTAAGAAAGGAAATTAAATAAAAGTTAATAATAAGCTAATTATTATTACCTCCTTCCTAATATATACTTAGCTTATTATATAAGTATAAGATCCTAACTCCTTTTTTTTCTTATCCTATTCTAATATTATTATTTTATTAATTATCTATCTTTTCCTTACTAATACCTATATATATAGGGACTATCTAAGGCTAGTTTTAAGATACGGCTTCTTATAGGTAATATAATAATTAATAAATAAAATTATTAATAAGACTTCTCTTAAGAGGATTAAAAAATAATAGTAGAATTAAAAGTAATATATATAAATACTTAATTTCTTTAAATCTTTATTAGAATAGCTAACCTCTATATACTTAATTTAACCTTATATAATAGTTAGTATTTAGTTAAGCTTAATATAAACTTCCTARATAATAATAATTATTAAGCTTTATAGCTATATACTATTTTAGTTAAAAGCTAAGTTCTATATATAAAGAATTATTATAATAGATAGTCTAGTAGCTATTATATAAAAAAGAATTTTAAAGTTCCTTAAGAACCTACTCTTCTTATATTATAATTATTATTCTATTATTAGCATTAGCTTCCTTATAGTAAGTTAATAAAAGTTATTATATAAATAACTTACTAAATTAATAGTATTACTAATAAGTTATAATTATTAATAGGAAAAGGATTAGCTATATTAAGTTAATATCCTAGATAATTTAGGGCTATAGGCTAGTACTTAGCCTATAACCTAGCTTATAACCTAGTTTATAACCTAGCCTATAACCTAGCCTATAACTTAGCCTATAATATTTAGTTATTAAAAATATCCTTAGGATCCTTATCTATATAATAGTAATAAATATAGCTCACTATTATAATATTTTAAGAGTTATAGATATAAAAATCTATATCCTTCTTTATATAAAGAGGCCTTAGCTAGTAGTAAGCCTTACTAAATAAATCCTATAACTTAATAAATTAATTTATAAAGTGAACCTAGTTTATTATAAGAATATCTTTAATTAAGTAATTTAAGATATTAAAATAACTTTCTTAAATTAAGAAAATATAATTATTCTAAAGATAACTTAATATATTAAGAATATAAAGATTTTTCTAGATTATTAATATTTATTTACTATTCTTATAAGAAAGCTCTTAAGGAGAAACTTAATATATTAATAATCCCTCTCTACTTATATTAATAGATATTATTATTAAAGACCTTATAATACCTAATACTCTTACCCTAAACTTAATACTATATATAGTAAATTAGATAATATTATTATCCTCTCTATCTTTTAATTATAATAAGATAAGATTATTTATATATATATACTCTACTATTAAGATTAAAACCTTTAAGTAAGAAATAAAGAAAAAGACTAAGATATTATTATTATTAATACTAAAAAGAAATCCCTATATAAGAGATAAAGATATATTTATAAAGTAAAATAAATATCTAATAAACTTTTAAAAATTTTAGCCTTTTTAAGATTAAAAGGATTATATATTAACTTATTAACTCTATTATATAAAAATATTACTAACAGTAATTAATAAGTACTRTATAAATATTATAGATAATAATTAGAAATAAAAATATAACTTTATAATAGGTGAGTAGTAAAAATAAAGAATATATAATATCTTATAAAAAATCCTAAATAATACTTTTTATAAGGTAAATATTAAGATTATTATAAAAGATAGTATAGATTAATYTARRTARRRATATATAATYTAYTATTATAATATTATAGATATTATTTACTTTCTTCTTAGYTATAGATTATTTAAGAATAACCTAAAATATATATTAAAACGCTATTATATAGCTAGATTAAATAAGGATGAGTTAGCCTTATAAGTCTATAATAAAATATATACTAAAGACTAATAATAAAGGATATAAAGTAAGATCCTTAATAATAATATTATTATTCCTATTTTAATATTATCTAATAAAATAGTACTAAGCTAGTATTATAGGGATATAGTAATATAGTTAGTATATATTATAATTAGGAATCTAGATAGTAAATATTAATAAAGTTARATCTAACYTTCTTTTATCCTTATTAATAAGATTTTAATTATTAAGTATAAGAAGGAGTATCTTAAGGAAATAAAATCTTATATATACTATACTACTATAAAGTAAATCTTTTAATATAAGTTTAAGCTATAATATAGTAGCTATTAAATATAGCTAATTAATATAGAGATTAGCCTTTAAGGATGCTAGTTAGAATAGTATAGACATCCTATATACTAATAAATATATATAAAGTTATTATCCTATTATTATAAGATTTATAGCCGACTATAARGAATAAGTTTTAATTATARGTATTAAGAGTAGGAAATATTATACTATATACTAAGTTCCTTYTAATTAGTAAGAGAGGCTATAGTTTTATTAGCCTTTTTATAACTATATATATACCCTAGCTTAAATAAGGAGATAAAAGATATATAAAATACTACTTAATAACCTACTATTTAACTTAGATTTAGATATAAAGGACTTTAAAGGTAATACTCTTAATAATAATAATAAAGGTAATAAGAAATATAYTATAWTTACTATACTAATAAATATAATAAATAATAATAATAATACTGCGATAGATATATATATAATATAAAACTTTATATAATATTATAAGTACCTAAATATATATTATACTTAATTTATAAATATCTTATATTAATTATTTAAAGGGATTATTATAGTAGTCCTAAAATAGTATAAGTATATCTTTAGAAAGATTAAGCTTAATTTAACTTATATTATTATAGCTACTATAAAGACCAGAAAATAAAAATAGATAAAAGTTAATAAATTAATAAAAGTTTTTATTAACTARTAATTTTAGKYTATTCTAATATATYCTAAACTAAAAATTTTCTCTTATTTTAGTAAAGTAAAGTAGTAGATAAAAAATAAATAAAAAGTTATAATTTATTAAATAGTCTTAATATTTATATCCTTCTTTTTTAAAGCTAAATAGGCTATATTACTCTATCTTTATATAATCCTTAATTTTATTATTCTTATTATATATATCTCCTATATTAATAAAATTCTTAGGTATATAGATATAGCTCTTAAAAATATTAATAAATTAAAAAGAATTTTTAAGAATACTTATCTAAAGGATCTATAAATAAATTAATAATATTTTAATTTCTTTAAGTTTTATATAATAACTTATATCCCTAATTTTATATATAATTATAGTAGTGCCCCTAGTATTAATTTAGACTAGGAAGAGACTATATATAAATTTAGCTTAAAGGACTTCCTCTTATAAATAAATAAAGGCTATAGATATAATAAAYAAATCYTACTCTATAATATATAATARTAAAATATTCTTATAATAGATAATATATTATTATATATTTAATTAAAGAAAATTACTTAGGCTGATAAAAATAAGTATATATAGGTAAATATAATCTTTAAGATACTAATAAATCTAAGCTCCTAGTATTTATAACCCCTCTTTTATATAGATAATAATATTATTTCTTAATATAAATTACTATATAGTAACTATTAATTTAGAGTAAAATATATTTATTTAAGTAAAGAGTTAATAGACTTTTAATATAAATTAGTAGCTTTTATAATAAATAGTAGGATATACTAAGGAATAATAAGTTATTATAAATATTAGAATAATATAGGTTATTAATCYCTAATAAAAGATAATATATAAYTTATAAATAATATATTTATAAGTATATATCTATCTATAACCTACTAGTCAAGACTTAAGAAGGATATAAATAATAATAAGTAGCTTAATAAGTAGAAAATATAATATTAACTAAATTAGAATAAAAACTAAGGTATATAACAATGTAATTATATCTAAGTCTAAAATAAGACAGTACTAAAAGGGCTATTTAAGATAATATAGGATTCTTATATTAATTATCTAGATATAATTTTCTAAGTATTTAATACTAGGAAAGATATTAAAGGTAGTATAACTAATAAGAATAAYTYTATAAGTATATATATAGGAGTCTTTATCTAATTATTTAAGTAGTGTAGTAATAGGATAATATACCCTATTTATAGAATAGTAAAAGTTAAGTATTAGCCTTAAAGGGCTAATATAATAATATAATAGGTAGGTTAATTTTATATATATAATATTTCTTATATTTTATATCGCGCTTATATTCTCCTAAGGAGGTTATTCGCGTTAACTAATAATAATATTTTTATAGTAAATAATTAGATTACCTTTAATAAGTATAATTAAATCTATAATAAAGATTTTATTAAAAATAATAAGGTAATAGTAATTAGATAGTCTTAGGATTTATAGATTAAAAGTATATACTTAGGATATAAATAGAAAATAAATTAAATTTTAGGGTTTACTAAGCTAGCTTATAAGCTAGCTTATATATAAAGAGTTATTTATCTATACTTTTATTATTCCTAATCTTTATTTCTAAATCTATAGTTCTTATATCTTACTAGGCTACTTTAGAAATAATATTAGTTTTATTACTTAAATCTATAATTACTTCCTATAAAGCTTTAATAATAGTCTTTAAATAAGCTACCTTTATTTTAAGCTCTTTTATACAGCCTCCTAATTTAGATAAGGAAGGAAGCGTAGATAGATTAGTTAAGGAGATAGATAATAGATAAATAAATAGCTAGTTATCTAATAAATATTAAGTATTATAATAATATAGAGATATCCCCCCTCTAGTAGAGCTAGGTAAAAGTATAAATATTAATAATAATCTTATATTATTATTTAGTATCTAAGCTATGTTAGTATATATAGCTAAAATATATATATTTATACTTTAGGATAARRTATATAAAGARTACTARGCTAYYYYTTATAGTTTTAATACTTAATAGCTATACTAAAAATTARRATRCTTTATATAAGTAATCTAATTATCTCTARTARATTCTATATACTTTATAAARAAGTTATAAGGATAAAATCTATAACTTTATAATTAGTTTATAGGCTAGGTTATAGGTTAAATTATAAACTAGATTATTACCTAGCTAATAAGCTAGCTTATAGGCTAGCTTAGAATAAATAATAAGGAATACTAATTATTATTATACTAATCCTAACTTATCTTGGCGTATAATATATCTTTATATTAGGTTTGTTTTAATTCCTAACTACTTTTATCCTCCTTTTTTTATTTTAACTACTTTTTTTATCTAACTAACCTTTTTATCTAATAATTCACTGCCTCCTYTATARGTATATAGTATAGAAGGAGTATACTAAGATTTATTTATTAGCATTATATAAGTATTATTAAGTAATCCTTAATAGTCTCCTAGTATAGTCTTTTAAGATAATAGACTACTACTAGCTAAGAGGCCTTATATTTATAATATTAGTAATAATATTAACTTTAATAATAACTTATAATATTTATAAGTATAAGATAATTATATAATTAYTRYTAYTAATATACTATTAATATATATAGCCCTAAGGTTCTTTATYTARTAGAYRRTTAATAATATCTATAAATAATATAATATTTATAATATAAAACTTAACTAGTAATTTTAACCCTAGTAATACTTCTTTTCTAATCTTATTTTTTATAATACCTTTTAATTTAAGCTCTAACCTTAAGCTTTATATACTAAAATATTAAATAATATAGAATAGGTACCTAGCCTATAATAAAAAAAATAAAGATAAAATATAAAATTAGTTAATATCTATACTTAATTATAAGCTAATAATTAAAATTACTAGGCTAGAACTTCTTATATATACTATAATAAGTATAAATAATAAGGAATATAATTCTTAGGCTAATAGTAGTATTTAAGTTATATATTTATAAAAGGTTATATTATAATTATAGAAATAAATCCTTTAAGACTTAAAATATTTAAAAGGAGTTAAACCTTAACTAAAAAATTATAAGGTAAGAAAGATAGTATTTTAAAGAGTAAATATAATATATTATATAYTAATATTAATAGTTATTTAATTCTTTAGAGGCCTTCTAAGTTAGTATTATATCTAAAGTATAGGCGTATATAAGAGACTATTATAAATAGCTAATACCTATAAAGAGGTAGGTATATATAGACTAACTTTTAGATAATAATTTATTTCTTATAAAGAATAAGAGCGTAGTATACCTTTTAATACTTATTTAAGTAGTAGCTAATAATAGTATAACCTAGAAAAATAATATTTATAGCTCTAATTCTAGGTAAGTATATAAGTAAGATATTCTTTAGGTCTAAGAAATAATTATTAATAAAGAAGGAGAGGTTAAGATATTATTTTAAGCTACTTAAAATAGGCGTAATTAGCTTTATATATATAATAATTAAATATATTATATATAAAATAAGGCCTAGTTAAGAAGTTATAATAAAGTTTAAAGGAACTAAATTTATTAATAGTAAAGTTCTTTATAATATATCTAAAACTACTTTATATTATAGCGCTAATAGATTATAAAACTATTTTTATATTACCTTAATAAGTAGGAAGTCTTCCCTAAAAATATATAGCCTATTATTATAAATAGTATTTAGAAGAAAGTAATATTATATTCTAAATARAAGGTTCCCTTARATTATAAAAAAAAATTAAATTATTAATAGTTAAACYATTATAATCTAARTAATTTTATAGATATTAATATATATATAAATAAAGATAACTAGAGTAATAGGAGTACTATAAGTTACTTAAATTAATAAGTAATTAGATTAATTATAGATATTAGTATAATACTTAAGTAAATAGCTTAGTTAATATCTAGGCTAGTAGCCTAATTAATACCTAAACTAATATTTAGGTTAAAAGCCCTTCTAAATCTAACTCACTTAACTCTATATATAGAAAGGAGAATAATAATAACCCTATATTATAAGAAACTAGTGGYGAGGACGAAAATACCAGCCCTAAGAAAGAATAGGTAAAGCCTTTAAGTTTAAAAATCTAATAGAACCTAATAAAAGACCTAATAATAAAAAAGAAGATCTATATTAAAATAGATTAGATATAATATATACTTATTTTAGTCTTATAGAAACTAAATAAGTATAAGACTAAATTATATTATATCTTCTAGCAATTATAAGATATAGGGGATATAAAGTGAGTAAATTATAAAAAGATTTATTTAGTAACTATATAAGATATCTAGCTAAGGTAAATAAAATTTAATATARTAGTTTTTATATCTAATAYARCRCTTTAAGTAAATCTTATATATAAGATATATAAGGTAATTAAGCTTAGATTTATACTTAAGCTTATATTAATAATAAGGTTATAATTAATATTAATATAATTAATATAATTAGATTTAGAAGTGTTRATATAGGTATACTTTATAAATTAATTACTATAAGTAACCTTACTAGCTATTATAACTAATATACTATTAGTATAAGAACTTTTAAATAATTTTAGAGTTATTAAATATACTCTATAATAGCTATAGTAGCTATAGAAAGGCTGATATATTTTCTAATACTAAGTAGATAAGTTTAGATGAGTTTAAATAAGTATATATAGCTACTTTATTTAATCTTATCTAATCTCATCTAAAACTCATCTGCAAAAAACTTTTATAGATGTAAGGTTTAATTCTTTTTAAATATTTTAAGTCTTAAAAGATTTACTTCTATAATTATAATATAACCTTTTATAAATATATAACTTAAGTATTATTATTAGCTTAAGAACTATATTCCTTATTATTTATATTTATTATAATATATATAAGAAGCTTTAGTTTAGTGGTTTTAATTATTAACTTATAATTAAATATAAATATTAGCTAATTTTATATCTTATCTTTATTTTTTTTATTATGGGATAAGTACTTATCCTATATTATTTAATATTTTAGTATATAAAGCTTAAGATTAAAACTTAAATTAAAAAGTATTATAAAAAATAAAATTAGAAAAGAAGTATTACTAGAATTAAAGTTATTAATTAAGTTTTATATTATAAATATTATATTATTTATARATATTATTAACTRTCTACTARATAAAGAACCTTARGGCTATATATATTAATAATATATTAGTAGTAGTAATTATATAATTATYTTATACTTATAAATATTATAAGTTATTATTAAAGTTAATATTATTATTAATATTATAAATATAAGGCTTTTTAGCTAATAGTAGTCTATTATCTTAAAAAACTATATTAAGAGATTATTAAGGGTTACTTAATAATGCTTATATAGTATTAATAGATAAATCTTAGTATGCTCCTTCTATACTATATACCTATAGAGAAGGCAGTGAATTATTAAATAAAAAGATTAGTTAGATAAAAAAGATAATTAAAATAAAAAAAAGAGGATAAAGATAGTTAAGAATTAAAATAAACTTAATATAAAAATATATTATACGCTAAGATGGGTTAGGATTAATATAATAATAGTTAGTATTTTTTATTACTTATTCTAAGTTAGCCTATAAGTTAGTTTATTAGCTAGATAATAACTTAGCTTATAACCTAGCCTATAACCTAGCCTATAARCTAATTATAAAGTTATAGATTTTATCCTTATAACTTCTTTATAAAGTATATAGAATTTATTAGAGATAATTAGATTACTTATATAAGATATCTTAATTTTTAGTATAGCTATTAAATATTAAAACTATAAAGGGTAGCTTAGTACTCTTTATATATCTTATTTTAAAGTATAAATATATATATCTTAGCTATATATACTAACATAGCTTAGATATTAAATAATAATATAAAATTATTACTAATATCTATACTTTCGCCTAGCTCTACTAGAGGGGGGATATCTTTATATTATTATAATACTTAATACTTATTAAATAACTAGCTATTTATTTATTTATTATTTATCTTCTTAACTAATCTATCTATATCTCCCTTTTTATTTAAATTAAGGGGCTATATAGAAGAGCTTAAAATAAAGGTAGCTTATTTAAAAACTATTATTAAGGCTTTATAAAAAGTAGTTATAAATTTAAGTAATAAAGCTAATATTATTTTTAAAATAGCTTAATAAGATATAAGAACTATAAACCTAGAAATAAAGACTAGGAATAATAAGGATATAAATAGATAACTTACTATATATAAGCTAGCTTATAAACTAGCTTAATAAATCCTAAAACTTAATTTATTTTTTATTTATATCTTAAGTATATATTTTTAATCTATAAATCTTAAGACTATTTAATTGCTATTACCTTATTATTTTTAATAAAATCCTTATTATAGATTTAATTATAYTTATTAAAARTAATCTAATTATTTAYTATAAAGATATTATTATTAGTTAATATAAATAACCTCCTTAAGAGAATATARGCGTRATATAGAATATAAGAAATATTATATATATAGAATTAACCTACCTTTTATATTATTATATTAGTCCTTTAAGGTTAATACTTAACCTTTATTATTTTATAAATAGAGTATACTATCTTATTACTGCGCTACTTAAATAATTAGATAAAGACTTCTATATATATACTTATAAAGTTATTCTTATTAATTATACTACCTTTAATATCTTTCCTAGTATTAAATACTTAGAAAATTATATTTAGATAATTAATATAAGAATCCTATATTACTTTAAGTAKCCCTTTTAATACTATCTTATTCTAGATCTAGATATAATTATACTATTATATACCTTATTTTTTATTTTAGTTTAATTAATATTATATTTATTATGAAATTAACTCTATATCCTAGTTAACTACTAGTAAAAGGCACGCGACCCTACTAATTTATAGAGATTGTGGATATTTAGATATATAACGCTTAGTACTATAACATCTGCCCCCCTTAAAAAGAATAGAATGTGTGTCCTTACGCTAGGTAGGTCTAACCTATTTATATAAGTACCCCTAGATAATAACCCTATAAGCTAGGCTACTAACTATAGTAGATATAATCTATAATAGCCTAACTTAAATTAGCTATCTAGTTATATAGACCCTAGAAAATAGTAAGAAATCTAATAGATAAGGATTAAACCTACGCTATTACTACTATTTATTATAAAATTAACTCTATATCCTAGTTAATTACTAGTAAAAGGCACGCGACCCTACTAATTTATAGAGATTATAGATATTTAGATATATAACGCTTAGTACTATAATAATATTTTTTACTTATTAAGTTATTTACTATTATTTATATCCTTTCTAAGTCTTAACTAGTAGGTTATAGATAGATATATACTTATAAATATATTATTTATAAGTTATATATTATCTTTTATTAARRAYTAATAACTTATATTATTCTAATATTTATAATAATTTATTATTTCTTAATATATCTTACTATTTATTATAAAAGTTACTAATTTATATTAAAAGTCTATTAACTTTTTACTTAAATAAATATATTTTACTCTAAATTAATAGTTATTATATAATAATTTATATTAAGAAATAATATTATTATCTATATAAAAAAGGGGTTATAAATATTAGGGGCTTAGATTTATTAATACCTTAAAGATTATATTTACTTATATATACTTATCTTTATTAGCCTAAGTAATTYTYTTTAAYTAAATATATAATAATATATTATCTATTATAAGAATATTTTACCGTTATATATTATAGAGTAGGATTTATTTATTATATTTATAGCCTTTATTTATTTATAAGAGGAAGTCTTTTAAGCTAAATTTATATATARTCTTTYTYTARTTTAAATTAATAYTARGGGCACTACTATAATTATATATAAAATTAGGGATATAAGTTATCGCGTAGAACTTAAGAAAATTAAAATATTATTAATTTATTTATAGATTCTTTAGATAAATATTCTTAAAAATTCCTTTTAACTTATTAATATTTTTAAAAGCTATATCTATATACCTAAGGGTTTTATTAGTATAGGAGATATATATAATAAGAATAATAAAGTTAAGGATTATATAAAGATAAAATAATATAACCTATTTAGCTTTAAAAAAAAAGGGCGTAAATATTAAGATTATTTAATAAGTTATAATTTTTTATTTATCTTTTATCTATTATTTTACTTTATTAAAATAAGAGAAAATTTTTAATCTAGGATATATTAGAATAGATTAAAATTATTAATTAATAAAAACTTCTATTAATTTATTAACTTTTATTTATTTTTATTTTCTAGTCTTTATAGTAGTTATAATAATATAAGTTAAATTAAATTTAATTTTTCTAAAGATATACTTATACTATTTTAGGACTATTATAATAATCCTTTTAAATAATTAATATAGGATATCTATAAATTAAGTATAATATATATTTAGGTACTTATAGTACTATATAAAGTTTTATATTATATATATATCTATTATAGTATYATTATTATTATTTATTATATTTATTAGTATAGTAAATATAGTATATTCCTTATTATCTTTATTATTATTATTAAGAGTATTATTTTTAGAGTCTTCTATATCTAAATCTAAGTTAAAT
>KE598559.1:415470-496416 GCA_000444155.1 Cladonia macilenta KoLRI003786
AACTTAGATTAAATAGCTACTCTTAAATTTTTATTATTCTTATTATTTTTATTATCTTTATTATTATTACTAATTTTATAATCCTTAGTAGGTAGTTAAAAGGCTTTTTTAATAATTTTTAYTTATAACTCTTATTACCTCTTTATTATATACTCCTTTATATTATCCTTTATAAGGAATCTCTATATATAGTATAACTCTCTTTAACTAATATAATATATTTATATTATAGCTTAATAATTATTATTATTAAGAAAATTTATATTAAACTTAACTAAATAATAGACTTTATAGAGGGTTAAGCTTATTAAGTAGAGGTTACTTAATATAATAAAGATTTATAATAATTTAAAATTTAGATTCTCCTTCTATAGAATTAATAATATATTAAGATCTTCTTAAAAAAAGTTTTATTAATAGTTTTACTCTTTAATTAGTATTTTACTATAAATATAATATATCTTAAAACTAGCTTTAGATAGTCCCTATATATATAGATATTAATAAGGGAAAGATAAATAATTAATAATAAAATAATATTAAAATAAAATAAGAGAAAAAAGGAGCTAAGATCTTATACCTTACTAATAAACTAAGTATATATTAGGAAGGAGGTAATAATAACTAGCTTATTATTAGCCTTTATTTAATTTTTTTTCTTAACTTTATCTTTTAGTTAAGAATTTTATAATAACCTTAGTAATATTTAATAATTTAGTAAATTAATAAAAATACTAGATAATTCCTTCTTAAATAAGTTCTAATATTTTTTAAGATCTTTAATTATAAAAGTACTCTCTAATAGCTTTCTTTTTTTATTAAATAGAAAATAAATTAAGCTAGGAAAGTTAATAAGGATTAATAATTATAAAAAGAGTAATATCTTCTTCCTAATATTAAGTAATAATAATAATTCTTTTTTTTATTTAGCTAGTAATTTATATTAGTTAGTCTTCCTCTAATTCTTATATACTTTATAATATTATTTATATTTATTCTTATTAACTAGCTTTTTATAATTATTAATCTTTTTAATTAAAATAAAGAGTATTTTAAAATTAACTTACTTTATTATAATTTTAGGTAGTATAATTATTTTATATCTATATATAATACTATTATCTATTTATTTTATTATAAAGAGTTAGATAATATCTTTAATYTTTTTAATTATTTATAAGGCTTTTAGAGTAATCCTATCTACTTTATTATCTTTTAAAGCCTTATTAATAAAGATAGTATATTCCTTTATAAGCTTTATAATTAATTTATAATATAGAATATAATAATAGCTTATTATTTCTTTTTAAGCTAATTCCTCTAGGGTTAATAATACTTATTAAAAATCCTTAGGTAAATATTTCTAAGATATATTTATAATAAACTATTTTATTAGAATATATAATATATAAATAGGTAGAATTAATCCTATTTTATACTCTAAATAATTTAGAATATAAAACTAAGTATTTATTTTATATAATAATTATATAATAGGGTTTATTATACTTCTAAGATAATATATCTTATTAATATAAATATTATTAAAGTAGATTAAAGTATATAGAAGGTCCTACTCTTATTAATTAAATATAATATAAGATTAATCCTTTATAAATTTAATCTTTAAGAATATTATTATATATTAATTAATAATTAGAAATTATTAAGAGTATTCCTATTTTATATATTATTTTTTATTTACTATAAAAGCTTCTTAGTCTTTATTAGTAAGTTTATAGTCTTTTAATCTTTTTAATTTATTTATTTTATATTATATAATCCTAAGCTTTATATTAAATAGAGACTTAGATATAAATTTTTTTAATATAATTATCTTATTAAATTTCCTTACCTAGATATATATTAATATTATAAGAAAGATAATAAAGTTTATATTAAATTTAAATATAAATATAGCTACTACCCCCTACTCTTAATAAAGATATTATATAGGATAATATTTCTATAATAAGTATTATATATTATATATTTATAGGGTTTTACTAGTATTAGTTATTAGGTAAGATAAATTATTTTAAGATTTACCTTTATAAAAGCTTATTATATTATATAAAGCTTATATAAGGTAATAGTTAAGATAAGATTAAAGAATATAAATTATAATTTAAAAATATTAATTAGTACTTAATAGCTTATTAAATAAGGGTAGTATACTTTATTATATCTTATTTTATTATTTTTTATTTCTTCTTTATATTTACTTATCTCCGTAAGGAGTATTTAATATATAGTAATAACTTAATACTTTTATATTATTATAGAAAGCCCTTATATTATAATATTATCTTATAGGCCCTTTTAATTTTTATTAATTTTAATAAGTTTATATATATAAKCTTAATTAATATTATTCTTATTTATTTAGGTATAAGCTTTTAATTTAATAATATTTAATATTTTATATAAACTATTAGTCTTTAAGCTTAATAAAGATATTATTAAGGAATTTATATTATTTAATAGTCTATCTTATTATATATTAGGCCTTTTAAGACTTTAGTAATAAAATTATCTTAAATCTTAAAACTAAACTTTATATTTATTAGTTTTATTAATAAGGATATTTAATAAATTAAAGAGTCTTTACTAGTCTTTATAATTAAAGAGTTTTTATTAATTTCTTTATTATTTATATCTTCTAAGACTTGAGCTAGGCTACTTAATATATATAACTTAATCTTAGAATCTATAGTAATGTCTTTATAATAATTATTAATAATTTAAATAGCTAGACTTAAGTTATCTAAAATAATTAAAGCTAGCTTAAATAACTAGACTTTCTTAATTTTAATAAATAGATCCTTAGTAGCTATATTATTATTAAATATTATAAAAGAACTATTAATAAGTTAATATTATAAACTTTTATAAAGGAATACTTACTAATATTATTAAATCTCTTTAATAAGATTAATAACTATACTTTAATTATATTATATATAATAACTTAGCTACTTAAATTTAATAATTATAAAACTAGAAATAATAAGTATAAATAATAAATGTTAAATATCTAATAATATATACTAAACTAGCTTATTATTAGAGCCTTAAATAATAATTTTATAAGTTATAACTATTATTTATAGGATCTACGCGGTATATATTATATTTTATAAGTCTAGGTTATTTATTAGTAGAAATAAATTACTAATAAAATTAACTTAATAAATAGTCTCCTAATTATTCTATAATAATAAGGATCTAAGGATTTATTATAAAATATTAAGCTTTTAGGCTAATAGTTTTAATAACTATTTAAGTATAGGTACTACTAATAAAAATATTATAAAATTATTTTAAAATATTATTTAAGATCTAATAAGACTATTTAAATTAATATATTATAATAAGATAATTATTTAACTTAATATTAATAATATTATTAAATATTTAGATCTAGAGGCTAATACTAATATACTTATAATAATAAAGATAAATTATAAATTTTATTTTTAATATTCTTTTTTAATTCCTATTTTTACTTAAGTTCTTAAATCTTTAAAGAGTATAAAAAAGGTAGCTTTAAAAAAATTAGATAGAATATTATTATTAATTTTATCTTATATTAATTCTATAAACCTTTATATTTTTATTAGTAGCTTATTCCTACTTTTAATCTTATCCTTTATTAAATTAATAGATATTATATTAATATTCTTAATAAAGTTTATAAAGATTAGCCTTTAGTCTTTATTTTATAACTTTTTATCTTTAAGCTTAATTACTTTTTATATACCTAAAATATTAAACTTTAGATATAGGTTATAAAAAGAACTATTATTATAATTATAAATAATATTAGAATATCTAAAAGTAATAAGAAATATAATAATATAAAGTARTAAAGATATAATATAGAATAAATAAAATATAAATAAGAAAAGTAAATAATTAAGATAAGTAAGTAAGATAAGTAAATAAATTATATAAATAAAAGATAATATATACTAAAGTAAATATTATTAATAATAAATAAATATTCTATCTAATTTTTAGTATAGATAACTAAATTATACTAATATATATAATTAAATAAAATAATTATATAGYTAGTAATAAGCTARGTAATAAGCTARATTATATACTATTTTACTTATAARCTAAGTTATAGGCTAGTATATATATATAATARARTTAACTTAYTTATARRYTARGTTATARGCTAGCTTACTTATAAATTAAGATATATACTAAATTATATAAGCTTATACTTAGAATTATATATAGCTAGATAATAAGCTAGGTAGTAATAAACTAATTAATAAACTAAGTTATAAGCTAACTTATATATATAATAAAGTTAATATACTTATAAGCTAGGTTATAGGCTAGCTTATATATATAGTAAAGCTAGCTTATTTATAAGCTAAGTTATAAGTTAAGTTATAAATTAGCTTATTTATAAATTAAGTTATAAACTAACTTACTTATAAACTAAGTTATAATTTAGTTTATTTATAAGCTAGGTTATAAGCTAGCTTACTTATAAACTAAATTATAATCTAATTTATTTATAAGCTAGGTTATAAGCTAAAACTTAATTATTTATATATTAAAGTTAGATTATTTATAGGCTAAAGCTAGATTACTTATAAATTAAAATTAAATTATTTATAAATTAAATCTTAATTACTTATATATTAAAATTAAATTATTTATAGGCTTAAATTAAATTATTTATAAACTAAAAATAAATTATTTATAGATTAGAGTTAGATTATTTATATATTAAAATTAAGTTACTTATAAGCTAGAGTTATAATAGTTATTTATATTTTAAAGTTTAATTACTTATATTACTTAAATATAGCTAGGATAAATATATATTTATTATACTTTTAATAAAAGTTATAAAGTTAGTTAATATACCTAAGTCTAGATAAGTTTAGATAGGTTTAAATAAGTTTAAATAAGTTTAGATAAGTTTAGATAAGTTTAGATAAGTTTATATAAGTTTAAATAAGTTTAAATAAATATAAATAAGTTTATTTTAGAATAGCTCTATCCTATAATCTATTCTATAGTAACATAAAAAAACTTATCTAAAAAAACTTTTATAGATGTATTATATAATTAATATAAATACCTACTTAAGGTAAAGGATAGCATAAAGAATTTTAGGTAACTAAATAAGATTATAAAGATATTCTTAAAAATAAAATAAAAGACTTAGAGAAGGATTTAAGAGAATAAAAGATTCTTTATAACTAAGAATATCTTATAAAAATAAAAGCTAAAGAAACTCCTTCTAGTTTAAAAAAGTAATAGTAAGTTTAAAATAATCTAAGCCTCTTAAGAGATAAGAGAACTCGCCGTATTAATATAATATAAGATTATATATAATAAGTTACTAGAGCCTAGATAAATAATAATAAAGTAAATAAAAAATACTAAAAAATAAATAAAAGTACTTATTAAGAAGGCTATAATAAATAATATTATATTATAAAAGTAAGAAAAAGAAATAGCGGAGGTATAGTATAAAGCTAATAAAGACTTACTAGTATTTAAGGATATAATAGTTAAATAAATTATAGAACTTAAAAAGGAACTTTAGGAATATAAGAATATCTTACTTTTCCTAGCCTTACCTCTCCTAATCTTACCTCTTCTAGCCTTACCTCTTCTAGCTATAATAATTACTAAGATATTCTTATTATTAACCTTAGAACTACCTAATAAAATATTAATATCCTTAAGTAATATACTTTTTATCTATAATAAACTAATATCCTTAATTATATCTAAGGCTATAGTAGGGGGCTATAAGAAGATTAATTATCCTTATAATAATAATTAATATCTTAGGATAATTAGAATATTTAATATCTATAATATTACCTCCTTAAGAATAAATTTAATAAATATCCTCTAAACTACTAATATCTCTAAACTTTTAGAGAAACTAGACTAAAACCTTAACCTAAATAAAGGTTCTAATAATAATAGACTTTAGCTATAGAAAAGGGACTTAATAATAAATTTAAATCCTCTATATAATTAATAGTTTAATCTCTATAAATAATATTTTTCTTTAGTTTAGTTAGTAATCTCTAGTTATAGTTTATATCTAAAGTATAATCTTATTACTACACAGGATTTTCTAGAAGCATAAGCTTATAGTAGGGGGATATTTTATTAAGATAAATTCTAGTTTTCTTAGTTTTCTTAGATTTTTAGCTTTTCCTTTAAGAGATAGACCTTATTATAAAATATTTACTAAAGAGAGAAGGGAATTATCAGCCCGCTAGGGCATTAGCGTTGAATTTTAAATCAATAGGGTTTTCCTACCAATTCCCTCCTAGCATAGACATAGACTATCCAATTAACACCCTAGTCTACAATACTCTCTATACCCCTACCATTGCCATTCTGATACCCTTGGATCCTAGCCTGATACCGGTGGCACTGCTAGTGGCCACCGGTGATGCCACCGTCGAGCATTAACCCTAAGCTAAACTGGACTCATCTAGGGTAGACTAGGAAGTCACCGATGCCTCAAGCCTTAACGAACAACATTAAGCGTCCCTTGAGGACTCAATCCTCTGTATAAACACTCTGCAGGGTTAATGATTCACCGGATGCGCCGCACCCTCTACCAATCCGATGTGCCCGCTCACCTCTGTATGTGCGCAGACCCTTGCTAGGACGGAGTCTATTTAGCAGTTACAAAACCTTTGCAAAATCTTAGCATTTTTACTTATACGTGCGCGCGCGCGTTCCTTATAGAAATCTATACCACCTACTATTAATACCTCGCGGTATTGATTTTTAATTAAATAGGTAATTTTAAAGCTAATAAGCTATRTTTATAYTAATTTATAATATTTTAAGTATATTTATAAGTCCTTTACTTTATTTAATATCTATATATTTTTTTAATTCTGTTTTTAAATTAAAAGCTATTACTTTACTATAGGTTTATTAAAAACTTTTTATTATTATTAAAAGTATTTATTACTATAAGTTAATTACTTATAGGTAGGAATAGAACTTTTAAAAATATAAATATCCTAATTTATTATATCCTTTATTATATAGTTATCCGCGTATAATATATACTATTATGAAGAATGCTATCCTTAAGTATATATATTAATATTTATAAGTTTATTAGGATGAGCTAGCGATATTTCTTAAAGAAGAGTAAGATATTATTATATATAAATTAACTATATATTAACTTCTAAAAGAATGTTGATTAAGTTATAGAAAGGGGTAGTAAATTAATTCTTAAAGCTAGTTCTTATATATAGCCTAATAAGCCTTTATATATAATATTATTATTAAGTAGCTTATCTTTATTAATAAGTCCTTATTTAAAGCTTAGATTAGGTGGCGGTTAATAGCTTATAATTTTATTAGATACCCTATTTACTAAGAAGATAATATAAGATAAGGTAATATTTAGAGTATTTTATTTATATATATTATTAATAGCTATCTTTTTTATACTAGGATTAAGAAAGGCTACTATAATAAAAAGRTATTTTTTAAGTAGATTATTAATAAGCTTTTACCTTATTATAATGCCTTTCTAGGTTATTATAATATTATTATTTTAAATAATATTAGTATCTATCTAAACTACTAAGTTAAGTAAGTAATTAAAGAAAAAGAAATTTTTTTAAAGTTTCTTCCTTCCTACTTACCTAATTATAATTTTATTAAGCTTATATTTAGTATGCTAAAAGCTTAGATAAGATATTATTTTAGATAACTATAACTATAATTTATAAAGGACTTTAGAGGATTCCTTTAGTATATAATTAAGAATARTRAATRTAATTARGTAGTAATATAATACTTTTAATATTATATTARTAACTATTAATTTAAGGGGGATATTAAAGCGTATTATTAAGAGCTTATAATATAGGCAGAGGAGGAAGATAAAGATTAGTAGATAATAATTAAAAGAAAAAAAGATAAGGTTCTAGTATTTATTTAAGAAATTTTTTTTTTAGAGTATTAGTTTATATCCTATCTTATCTAGATTTTCTAGTGATAGTGAGGTTATATAAATATATACTTAAATTATACTTAAAGTATCTTTTAGTACTTAATAATATTATTTTAAGATATCTTTATTATATTAACATAGTAATTGCGCTTACCTTCAGTTTAGGCGGCCTAACGTAGTACTTCTACTAGTAGATAGTACCTTGGCAGGCATATTAGGTTAGTTCCTAGGAACCATAGAATATTATTAATACAATACCATATTATCTTAACAGAAGTMTTCCAAAACGCCTTATCCTACTAATTGCCATTTTAGTGGTAGTAATAACAGGTTTCAGCTTCTAAAAACCATCGTTTAAAAACTAATCAAGTACGTCTACTAACTACTAGACTAATCCCCCTCCTTTTACTAGTATTAATTTAATCTAGCTATAATACCTAGCATTAGATTTAGATATTATAAAATAAAACTATAACTATCTCCCCTACCTATATTACTTCTATATACTCTATACTAAGAGCTTCTAAGCGCTTATACTATACAGGCCCTTAGACATCTATTCACTTTAGATCCGCGCCTTCTAGTTAACAGAATAAAGAAAACGCCACAGCATACCTTCTCTAAAAAGGTTAGTATAAGGTTCTTACTAAAATCCTAAAGAACTTACTTATTATCTTACCTTATTCGCTTTCCTCACCTCATCCGCTTTTTATTTCTATAATCTAACATTGCTATTTACGCTATATAGAGTAGCTATAATTATTTATCTTCTATTACTTAACAGCTATTACGGGCAGGCTATATTTCCATTAGTTAGAAGCTGCCATACCGCTTTCATAACAAGTTATTATAATATAATAAGAACAGCCAAAACAACCTAAACTATAACACTTTTATTTTAGAAAATATTATATACTACTAAGACAAGCTTACTACTCTAATAATCCTTTATCCTAATATTATCTTTAAGTAATAGTAATTATAATATTATCCTTCTAACATTTTAATTATATAATTTTATTTAGATAAATTACTTCTATACTTAACTTATTAGTAAAAGCTCACAATACTTTATCTCTATAATAGTTAGAAAGAACAAATTTAGATTATAAGAACTAAGAGTCTATACTATAAATCCTAATTTAAAAGATTAGTAAGTATAGTCTTACTTAGATTTTATTAAGCTAACTAGCTTTCTAAAGGACTAGGTTATTAATAAGACTAGTAAATCTAGTCTTAGAAATACTATTAATACCTTTAAAAAGAATACTAAGGGAGTTTATACTAAGCTCTAAGAACTACCTTTAGTTAGGAATATACCTCCTAATAAGAGCTATTTTATTAAAATAGATATTAATATACTATTTATTTAACTAAGCCTTCCTACTCCTAACTTATTAATTACCCCTCTAGGAACCCYTCTTATTATAATATTAATATTAAGTTATCCTTCCTCTACTAATCCTAATTTAAGAGTAGARTTAGTAGAGGAAATTATYTATAAATAACYTATARGAYTAATAATAGCTAGCTTAAATAATCCTATTATATAAAAACTTATTAATAACGCTGTTACTAAAGATATTTTATAATTTTAAAGGGAAAGTAGATAGGGTTCTAGCTTTCTACCTAATAGCCCTAGTAGCCCTAATAACCCTTTTAARAATAATTTATTTAATTTAAATAACAATAGTAGGCTTATATATAAGGAAGTTAATTACTTTAATCTTTCTTACTTATCTACTAATAACTCACCTATTATTAATAAATATAGCTCAGTTTTCTATAGAGACGTCTATATCTTCATTAATTAATTAGAAGATTTAGTTAGTTTTAAGAATAAAGTTACTATATAAAAAGTTATACTATTATACCTTTAAAATAGTATACTTATTTAGTATATAACTAAATTTATTAATCTTAAAAAACATAGACTATAAAATACTACTATAAAGGACTAGAACAAAATACTAGTTATTACTTTTAAGGAATAGACCTTAGTAGCACTATAGAACCTTTAGACTAAAAGATATATTTTAATAAATATATAGAAGCAGATCTATCCTTATACTTATATATAAAAGGTATTAAGATATACTAAGGTAGTATAAATAACTTTAATATATAATTAACTTATACTTATATAGAACAACCTTAATATTAAATTTAAGATATAAGTCTTTATACTTTTATTAACTATTATTATTAGTAGTTTCTTTAAGAACTTAGATACTAAAATATTTATTTAATATAAATAAGCGTATATAAGGTTAGCGCTAAGGAATACTAGTTAATATTATTAATAGAGAGGCTATAGTTATTTATAATAAGCAAATTTACTATAACTAAACTAATAATTCCCCTTTTACTTAACCCCTTACTATTTAGGTTATTAGAATAATACTTATATAAATTAGTATAGTAGACCTAGCTTCTAATAAACTAACTAAAACTATTAGCCCTAAAGATAAAATTAAGCCTCTAATTAGTTAAGGCCTTAACCCTAACTTCAGCCTTTAGCTATACTAGAACCTYAAAAATAAATTATAATAAGATATAAAAATCCTAAAAAATAATTAGGTTTAYCCTTCTAATTAAATATTCCTAACTAACAAAGGAGACTATAAATAGAGTAAAACTAAGATAATTAATTCTAACCTTAATAAGCTCGCCCCTAAGTCTATTATAAAAATATTAGTAAGAATAAGGAGGCCACTAAAAATATATCTAATTAATATAATTAAGCTAAAAGATTAGAATAATAAGACTTCTATTATAATAAAAATAAAGAAATAGATAAGGAATACTATAAAGAATAAGCTTAATTTAAAGAACCTAAAATATACTTTATAAATCTAGTAGACTTATTAATATATATCTACTAGATATATTCAGCCACCTTTATAATAAGAAATTAACTTTTTTACTATTTATATTCCTCCTATTAAAAAGAAACAGAGATATTATTACTAATATTAATTCTATTAGATAGAACTGACTTAAAGATCTTAATAAATTATATCTCTTTAGGAGAATAGCTATATATTAAATTTAATAATAAACTATCTAAAGCTAAACTAAGATATATTTTCTAAGATTTCTATTATACTACTATATAAATCTTTATTAGTAATAAAATCTTTAATATTTATATTAATATTAGTTACTCTATAACTTTATTTAACTATAGTAAGTTACTATAGCTTCTTCCTAATATTAAACTATAAAAGCTTATATCCCTAATTCTAGTTAAAGGATTAAGAGATATTATTTACTAGACTTATAAATATACTAATATTTCTTTTATTATTTAAGGGGAACTTAAAGGGAAACTAGCTAAGGCTAAGTTAACTAGTAAAGTCTATATTATAAAGAAGCTAAAGGCTAATATACTTATAAAAAATAATATAATAGTACCTTATAAGATCCTTCTTAACCCTATAAACCACTAAATAACTATCAGCGAATATGAAAATATAACAGCCAAAATTAATATAGTGGCTAGGACTACCCTATAAGTCTAGTATACTATCTATGCTAACTCTATTATAATAATCTTACTAAATTCTACTACTACTATCTTTATAATATACTATAGTATACTATCTAAGAACTATAACTTCCTCTTTAAACTAAAATATTTTTATAACTTAGGTTTTAAAGGAGGAGTCTATACCTATATAGTTAATATATTAATTTTCTTTATTTAATTATATAATACTATAGACTACCTAACGCGAATTAACTAATATATAAAGTTAGATAATATTATTAAATATACCTAAAATAGATACTATCTTATAAGCCTTAATAAAGCTCTTTTAGTAACTAGTAGCTAGCTAAATAAAAAACTTAAATAATCTTAGAAATTTAAGGTTACTAGAGTAGTAGCTATAACTTTAATCTTAATAACCTTTATTATTATAAACTTTATATTAAATATTATCTTAACTAAAATTTCCTTACCTACCCTAATTACTATTAACTTGTCCTTTAAGTATATTATAACAGATAGTATTAYTATTTATAGAAATYAATAAGATACTATTAAAATTATAATAATAATAAATAACTTTCTTAATATCTAGATTAATTATAGCTAAACTGTTAATATCTTAGAGAAAGAATAGATACTTATCTTATTAAAGGAAGAAGCTAATTCTAAACCCTCTAAGATCTATCCTTTAGGCGAAAAAGATAAATAAGTAGTTAATAAGATATTTAATAAACTATATTAATATAAAAAAATATAATAGGTAAGCTAACCTATAAAATTTAGTTACCCTATCTTTATAGTATAGTAGGATACTCTAAGTAATTAAAAGGAAAGAGTAGTTATTAATATATAAGGTTTAAATAAAATTACTAAATCTAATAATTACCTAATACTACTACAATCTAATATAATTAGTGCTATAGCTAGATATAGATACATCTCTATAATTAATATAACTAAATACTTTTACTAGTTTAATATATATTAATTTAATAAATACAAGTTAACTATAGTCTTATATAAAGGCTAGGAGTAGTATAACATTACCTTAATAAACTATAAAGACTTACTACTATATATTTAGTAATAAACTAATAATATACTCTATCCTTTCTACGGCTTTATATATATATATATTAACAACATTATCATCTTTTTATATATATTAAGCGAATACTTAGAACATCTAAGAAAAATCTTCTGCCTTTATAAAGAATAAGGAGTTATACTTAGCTTAAATAAATCCTTCCTAAGCTATCCTTTAGTGATGTTATTAAGATAATAGGTTAACAGCCTTAATTTATCTATATTAGAAAATAAAATTAAAGTAATTTAAGCCTTCTAATTCCTAAAAACTTTTTAGGACTTTAAAATTTACTTAGGCATAATAGGTTAACTAAGATCTTTTATCTAGAATTACACCTAGCTCGCAGGATTATTATAGGAGTAAAAAATACTATTTATAAAAGCCCTACTAATAAATAGAGAGGATAAAAAGTTAAAAGGTATTACTAGAAAATATTAGTCTAATTAAGTATACTTTTCTAAGCTAATAAAGAAAGAGCTCTAAATATATAGTAACTTATAAAAAGCTTTCTATTTACTAGTTTTTCTAATTCACTTTAACCCCGCTTAACCTCTTTTTATAAATTTAGATATATCAAAAAGCTAAGGGTTTATAGTAATAATATATTATATAAAGAGAGATCTAACTTTAGAGAAACTAATCTTATAAACTTTAGTTAAACTAATATTATTTCTAAATAAATTATTAAATAAAGCTAAAAAAAACTATTAGCCTATTAAACTAAAAGTTATAAGCATTATCTAGATAATAAAGAAAATTAGATATATAATTAAGTTAAGTAAGTATCTACCTATAATAATATATATAAACTACTTAGCTATAGTCCTAATTTTAAGATAGACTACCCTTACTACCTTAAGTATTAATAAACTAAACCTCTACTTTATTAAAGCTTTATAATACCTATCTAGTTTTAATATCACTATCTGCTATAAATCTAGAAAATTAAATATTATTCCTAATACCCTTTCTTATCTCTAAGAGTATAAATAAATATAAGGGGATTAGCCTAGGGTCCTTAATATATTATATAGCTAACTTACTAAGATACTTAATACTAGCCTAGACTTCCTATTATTACCTAAGATAATCTATTATATTATACTTATTAAAATATTAGATGATTTTAAGGACTAGCTTAAAAAGTTATATTAAAAAGATAAGTACTAGGAAAGAATCTTAGATATAATTAAGCTATAGATTACCCCCTTATCTATCTCTATTAGAAATATACTTAGTAATTAGGGTAAAGTTTCTAAATATAACCTTACTATACTACCTATTAAGCTTATATTATATCTTTCTATTCCTCCAGCGCTCCTATTAGTTGAATAATAGCCTAAGGATAAAGTTCTAAAAATAAGATTTAAACTAAGAGATAGACTTATCTACTATATAAATAAAGATAGAAAAGAACGTTTATATATTCTTAAATATATAGAAGGTAAAGTCTTCTATATAGCCTATAACCTTACTAATTATAGTAGATTCCACTATATATATAACCGCCTATTAAATTCGGTCTATATTAGGTAGATAGTTAGACGGCTACAATAGTATATTATACACTATCCTAAATACTAGGTCTTTTAGATAGTATAATACTCCCTATATAACTCCCTTAATCCTATTATTACCCTCTTAATATTATTTTATACTATTATAATAGACTTCGTCGTCGATTTACTAGTTATAAGAGGATTTAATATTTTATTAATTATAACTTATAAGTTTATAAAGAAGGTTGCCCTAAAACTTAATAAAAATACTTAAAAATTTAAAGAATAAGTAAATATTATTATTACTATACTCTATAAATATAATTAAGGGATCCTAAGATCCTTCTTAATAAATAGAGATTCTAAGTTTATATTATTATTTTAGAGGGTAGTATTCTAATAGCTAGGTATTAAAATATTAATATTAATAATATACTACCTATAGATAGATAGATAATTAGAATAAACTAACTAAATTATTAAAATTATATTATAGTACTACCTATCTAAGTTAGATACTAATTAAATAGATATACTTCTATATATTAATATAATCTTTAATAATTCTATAAACTTTACTACTAGTTTTATTCTAAATAAATTATTATATAGCTTTAAAGTAAATAATAATCTTATACTTTTAGAAGACCTTCCTACTAAAGACTATAATTATCTTTAATAGATTAATAAGGACGTTGCTAATAAAGCTATAACCTTTTTAAATATAATATTAAAAAAGTGTTATAATAAGAAATATATATTACTTTATTTTAAGGAAGGAAGCTATGCTTACCTTAAATTATATTATAAGTATAAGATTCCTAGCTTAACTAATAAAAAATTAAGTTAATAAAGGGCTAGGCCCTTTAAAGTTTTAAAGAAAGTTAGTAATCTAATATACTAGTTAGAATTACCCCTAACTATATAAATCTATTTAATTATCTTAGTAGTATAGCTAAAGCTATATCTATAAGATAATCCCTATAATAGATCTTACCTAGATAACCTTAGGCTAATAAAGAATAAAGATCTAAGTTATTCTTTATTTAAAATTAATTACCTATTAAATAGAAGAATTATAAGAGGTACTCTATAATACCTTATAAAGTAAAAAGGTTAGGATTATAACTAAAATATCTACTACCCTTTATAGGAACTCGCGTTAAAAGTATAAAAACTAATAAATAAATATAACTTAAAGAACCCCTTTTAGGATATAGTTATATATTATTACTAATAAAAACTAATATTACTAGATATTAATTTAACTAAAGCTATAACTCCCTTACTAGAAAAACCTTAACACTGTAAACTAGACTAACTATAAAGAACTATTCTAATACCCCTACTTAAAGCCTATTATAGAAGATTAAAGAAATAACTACTTCTACCTCTAAATACTTAACTTTATATATTAGTATTATTTAGCTAGTAGATATTAGTCTATTAGTATACTACTAAGCTAGATATTAAATAAAGTAGGGCCTTAAAGGCCTTTATAATGTTATCCTTAATAACGCTGGAGTAAATACTAGAATATATATATTATATATTAATATATATATTTTAGGTTATATAATAAACTTAGTAAAAATATTAATAATCTTATTTTTATTACTTTAAATAGAGTTAGCTGTACCTTATATTTATTATACCTTATAGTTATTATATATATTAGTAAGTAGCCTTTTAAGTTAAAAGAGCTACTAAATTTTTTAAGTAATAGTCTTCTTCTATATTACTTCTATACTTATCTTAAATAGGACCTTATATGCGCTAACTACTATATATATCCTAAAGACCCTTAAAATTCTGGCTTTATTAAATATTAGATTCCTAAGGACTCTAATTCTTCTATTAAAGGCTTTAATTCTTTAGGTAATAAACCTTAACCTAATTTATTAATATTAAGTATTATAGCTACTCCTACTAAATCTTCTAAGCCCTAGATAATATATATTTAATTATTTATTTATCTTTATTTATTTAATTTTGCTAGCTTTCTATTAAATATATTATCTATACCGCGTAAATTAGAGCGCTTCCTATAGAAGGAGGGTAATAATAATAATAAAAAGGGTAATATATACCTAAAGCTATATAATAAGCCCCCTTATAAGCTTATTAAGGGAGATAAATTAATATACCCCCCTTACTTTATAGACTTATTATTAATATAGGTATTTTAAATCATCTAATACCCTTTTATAATATAAGATAAGAGATATAAGTAGTAGCTATATATTTTTCTAAATAAGGAACCCCTAAAAGCTTTATAAGTTAATTAGGGATTAGCCTTAAAGATCTAGTTTATAGTAATAGGCGCGTAGGTCTATTTAATAATTTTTAGTAAATACTAGCTCTATAAAAATAAAGGTAAAGAATTTAATATTAATTAAAGTAAATTTCTTAGTAATAAATATACCAACGCTACTTATAATATTAATAAAGGGGTAGAGTATATAAAGTAAAAGCTTCCTACCTTTTCTACTAGCCTATTATTAGGCGGCCTTGCCGCTATAGAAGAAAAGAAGGTTAAGAAGGAGGAAGGTAATAATAATAATAATATAAAACCTAAGCTAAAGCGCTAAAAGATTTAAACTAAAAAAAGATTAAAAGTAATAATCTAACCTAAGATAACCTCTCCTACTATAAAGGCGTCTATATTAAAACTAATAATAGTATTAAAGGTAGCTATTAAAGGATATTAGAAAAAGGTAGCTAAGTTAGATATCCTAAAAACTAAACTAAAGATATTAACTATAAAACTTATTAGTAGTATAATAAGAGGGAATAGATTTACTATTAATAATTTAGAATTAAAAGAATACTAGGCTAATAAAACTAATTTAGCTATAATTAAATTAGAGAAGACGTACTTAGAGAAGTAATTAAAATAAGTATAAAGAAAGATTATACTCTTATCTATAATATTATATAGTATATAGAGCCTACTTAGTAACTATAAAGAACGTGTATCTAAATAGACTAATATTTACTATAAATAAGTAAAGGGGATAGTAGATAAAAATAATATTAAAAAGTTCTATAATTATATAGAAGAGCTGGCTAATAATAAGGACTTTAATAATATTTATATCCTAAAGATAAATAAAATAGTTAATAAGGTCTCTACTATCTTCCCTATAATAAAGTAGATTATCTTAAGTAATAATATCTTTAGTAAATAGTATAATAATATACTAAAAGAGTTTAAGAAGTTATTTAAGAAGGATAATAAAATAATTAATACCCTTAGTAAACTTAAGATTAAGGATAAGATCTAAATAATARTTAATTAAAAAGAAATTCTTAAAAGAAATAATAATTATATATTAGGTAGTAAAATTATTTCTTAGATAAAGCTATATATATTAGATATAATATATATTAAATATAAAGTATAATAATAAGAATACTATCTTTTTCTTTAAATTAGGGGACTTTAATATAGTAATTATACTTATCTTTAGTTTAGGTGGCCTAACGTAGTACTTCTACTAGTAAGTAGTACCTTAGTAGATATATTAAGTTAGTTCCTAGGAACCATAGAATATTATTAATACAATACCACATCATCTTAATAGAAGTCTTCCAAAACGCCTTGTCCTACTAATTACTATTTCATATATTCCTTATATTTAACCTTATAAAAATCTTTATATATATAGTTAAATATTATTACTTTTACTATTTTAGTAAATCTAAAAACTTAATTAAATTTTTTTTTTTATCTTTTATATATAAAGCTACCTTCTTAACTATTATGCCTTAGATGACTTAGTAATGTTAATATATAATAGATAGATTTAAACTTTAATAGATCCTTATAAAATTATCTTATTAAGTTATTTAGTAACCCTTTTATAATAACTATTTAATAGAGTTATAACTTATAATTTAATATTTTTTATAGATCCTTAACTAATTATATCTCTCTTTTAATAATAATTTTTATTTTATTTAGTTAAGTTATTATTTTAGGGCTCTTTAGCTACTACGCTTTCTAGTTTTAATAGTTATAGAGGATAATCTTATCTTTATTTATAATAATTAGATTTAATAATTTTTCTGCTAGAATAATATTTTGAGGAGTAGGGATTAATATTAATAAAGGAGGTAAAGGAGGTAGAGGAGGTAGAGGAAGTAGAGGAGGTAGATACTAAGATTATTAGTAAGGCTAAAGACTCTAAATTAATAATAGAGGAAGAGGGTAGGGTATAATTACTTAAGTAGTAGTCTATAAAAGGTTAAACTTTATTTATTAAATTATAATCTTAAATATTTTATTTATTTTTTTTTTTTTTTTTTTCTCTATTCCTTTATAGCTAGGGCTCTTAGAGTATTACTAATAGTACCTTACTTTTTAATTAAATATCTTAATATATTATATAAAGAATACTTAAAAGTAGCCTTATTATAGGTAGTAGTAATAGTAGATACTTAAATTTCTTATTAAGAGGTATTAATATAGTAATGCTTATTATTAAAAGTAATATAATAATACTAATTTTAATTATTATAGTAATTATTACTATAGACTTATTTTTTAACTAATTACTTAGTATAATTGTTAGTAATTTTATTATAATCTTTATATATAGCTTATTGCTCTTTTAATATAATAGTTCTAGTCCTCCTTTATAGTAAATTAGATAGTAATACTATAGAATTATATAATCTTTTTAATTTATCCTTTAGAGGCTTCTTACTAGTATATTTAATTAAAATATTTATATAATAACTTAGCTTTCTTTTCTACTCCTTAGAAAGAATTAACTTAACCTAAATATTTTAAATATTATTAGTTAAGGCCTCTAAGTCTATTTAATACTTAGGGGCCCTATTATATAAGGATTTAGCGGTRATAATAATATTATATAGRTTATTAATAAGACTATATTAATCTATAGCCTTATATAACTTTATTAGAAGGAAATTAATATTAAAATTTTCTTTTACTTAATTCTTAGTATTAATATAATTACTCTACCTTATTTAGATACTAGTTAAGGTCTCTACTTTTAATATAATTTTAATATTATAAGTATATACTTATTATTATTCTTTTTTAAAAATTTCCTATTTTTTAAAGCTATAGAGAATARGATCTAAAACTTTAAAATTATTATTAATATTAACTATTCCGCCTTAGGAAGGTATTAGTATATTTATATTAATTTATATAATAATCTTAAAGGTTTCTTTAACTTTAGTAGCTTATTTTACTTTAGTTTTTACTATAGTAGCTATTTTTATTAAAGTTATAATAATATTAACCTCCTTTATAGTTAAGTTTTCTTTATATTAAGTATTAAGCTAGGTTATATATTTAGTAATTATCTTTTTAGTTACCTTTTTCTTAATCTTCTTAAAATCCTTTATAATATTATATGCCTAACTAATAGTTACTAATTATTATATAATTAAAAGATTCTAAGTTAATTATATTATTTTAGAAAAATTATTATACTTTAACTTTTATTTCTTTTTTCTAGTATTATTTATTTATATCTTATTAAAATAGATTATAGCTTTGCAGATACATAAAGGAATAATAAGAAGATTATTTAAGATAATAAAATTAAAATAAAGTTATTTTCTTAAGGATAGCTATCTAGATAGTATCTAACTCTTTATAAAATTCTTTTTCTTATATAAAGGTATTATAATACCAGCATATTTATATATTAGGGTTTTATAGCTTTAAAAATAGATCAAAGACGCGTTGATAGTAGGTATTAATAGTAGGTGGTGCGGATTTCTATAAGGAACGCGCGCGCGCGCGCATAAGTGAAAATGCTAAGATTTTGCAAAGGTTTTGCAACTGCTAAATCCCGCTCATCATAAGCGGGTGCGAAGTCGAACTGCCGTATTATGCAGGCTAGTTTTACACGCAATTCAGTCATTACAAACCCCTGAGCGACATAAAACCAAGGCCCGATTTCAAAGGCCCGGTAAGCGCCTTTCGGCGGTTGAAGCTCATGGCTACACTCGCTCAGCCACCGCTCCGGGATGAATTCATCAGGTCTATTCCAGTAGCCCGGTGCTCGGTGCAGTTCTGGATGGACTATGACTACTGCCTCAGTATCTTTCATTGGGCAACGGTTTCTTTGATCGTTGGTGAGATCGACATCTGGGCTGCCGGCTCGGCTACAGCCTCCAGGAGAGAAAAGACGTAATGATTCCTTGATAATAGCCATTTTGTACGGTAGATTGTTGGTGAGATGGGCTTGCTCTCTCAGCATCGAAGGGACTGCCGATGGGTTCGGCCAAGGACTTTATCATGCTCGGCGCGGATTTGAGCAACTGCACCGGGAATTCTGGCCAGCAAATAGAGGATATAGCAGATTGTGCTACTTGTAGAGTCATGGCCCACGAAAACAGAGAGGCGAATTTGGCTGATGGCGAATGCGCTGAATCCCGAGTCAAGTTTCTCAGGACTCGATTTGGCATTCTCGAGGGGATATGTTTGCAAGACCAGGTCCATGACTGATCTGGTGGATTTGCCATCAGGACCCCTCCTGTATGGATTACACCTCTTGTCGAGCTCCTTTCCGATATGATTATCCAAGTTTCGACCGTTCTCACCAATGCACAGCAAGTCGTACGATGTTCAAGTATTCGAGAGGATCTGTTTGTGCGTTGGCCTGATTCCATCGGATCTGGCTCAGCATACAATCCGCCAAGGTGTTATAACCCATTTGAGCATTGAACGAAGTGTTCCTGCTGACGTACGAGTACTGATCCTGTCTGTACAAGAGAGTCCACAACTCACGATATGGCCTTTCCAATAGCATCGATAGTAAATCGCAGCGTCATCAAGTCGAGATGGCACACGGTTTCTTTCAGAGCGAGATCTCATGGATCATCGCAGTAGACCAGGGTATCGTCAACTTTCCAGGCACCAGCGATAGGATACGATCGGGGCTAAACGCCTCGGTGAAGACCGCGCGCCATGGCCTGCACATGTGTTAGGCTAAGTCGAGCAAGCTGGGTCCACCACAGATAGGCTTGAAGAAGCGAGGTAGCAGCTTCGGCTTATGTGAAGCTATCGCCGGGTTGGTGTGTATCTGTATAGCAACGCTCGGGGACACGGTCACATGGAAGAGGCCGCTCATATGCCATAAGTCGAGGTAGAAGACTCCTCCGTGGGAAAGTCTTGACGAGCTATATCGTTGAAAGCGCTCTGATAGTGCGCATTGCTAGGTAGCTTTTCCAGCATGGACTTTAGTCAAAGTACATGTCCGAAGAAGAAATGGTGACCAGGAGCGGCAGGCTACGGAGCATCAGCGGTACATTCTGGTCAACTATGTATCGTTGCTCACCAAGCCCAATTTCTGCCCCTCATGAAACCAAGATTCGTGCATGGTGGAGCTAAGTCAAAAAGTGTGTGCCTAAAATTGCGACAGTAGTTACAACCAAAGCCACAGCAATCTGGACTGAAACTTGAACGGCCATGATGTAAGTGATCGGTGAGACTCTCAGAATCAGTCCTCAGCATCCAGTGATAAGGAGATGGTAAATGATGAATACCGTGGCTGGTAGGGTTAAGGGGGACAGGATATTTCAACAGAAGAACTAAACGGCGAGAAGGCATGCATGTAAGAGACGAAGGCATATTGGAGGCTACTTTAGGGTTTATGTACTGCTCTTTTAAGCCGTCTCTAATGCCGCATTTTTCCCCTCAGTTGTAGATGAAGACTCCTAATAAAAGGACAGAGATCTCTGTATCCTGCTATGTATGAGATGAGTGACCATACGGATGATTGTACTACCACTTGAGTATGCAGGCTCATTTGCTTGGCAACGGTTGACTTCGAGATCTACTATAGCTTCATTAAATAGGCTACAGTCAGACAGTCTCTTCCATTCAATCAGGCCCCCGCTTCCGGACCACCACTTGTACGTCTTCTCCTGCCATTGGCATCATGACCCCAAGGCTTGGAGTCCTGGTGTCAAGCTTCGGGAACGTGGACCGCTCCTTTTCCGCCAACCTGATATCGAATCGAGACATGACCAGAGCGATGAATACCATCACCTCTCGTTTAGCAACGTAGCGGCCAGGGCAATATGTAGCTCCACCACCAAATGGCCGAAAGCTTGAGCATTTACCCAGGCTCTTATCTCTCAGAAACCTCTCAGAGTCGAACTCGTCGGCATTGCTGCCGAAAACATCCTTGTTGAAATGCAACTGGCGGAATGGCATCAATATCTTACCACCTGCGGAGAGAACCACATTCCTTAGAGGTGTATCGGACTCGACGGTGCGGATTGATGCTGAACTCGCAGTCAGGCGCAGAACTTCATCATATAATGCCGCAAGACGCGGGCATTCTTCCAACCTGGTTTCAAGGCCAGGAAGGCCGTCACGGGCAGCCACTGTAACTTTAGCCTTGATGACTGCGTAGAGTGAAGGGTCATAGACGAGGTAAGCTATGATCCAGAAACAGAGTTTGTAGGCATTGCTCAGAATCCTATGGTTGATCAGCCTCAAGAACTGATGTGGACATTCAGGTTCGCTTTACCAGCCTCAACTTCCAATTTCTTGATAAGCCATGTTGCCTCAGATCGTTGATTCTGGGGTAATCGTAGATAAGCCTTAACGGACCTTACCATCCTGTCCTTCGCGTCATACATGTTTCCCGCTACACCGCGTGGAAGCTTGTAAATGAGCTTCCAACTTTCTCTGTCGAATGCTGCAAAGTTTTGCAGCAGCTGTGGGTCCATTTGCAATAGTCCGTCACCGAAAAATGCCTTGACTACAGACTTCAAAAGCACACCACTAGTCCATTCAAGAAGCGATAACGATACCGTATTCTCCGCTCCGTTGATCCTAGACCCGGGTAGATTATCCCAACGGATGGATGAAGCGATGTCACTCAAGGCGCGTTTCCATAGGATATCGAGCTGGGGGCCAGGAAGCAATTGCTCCCTGTAGTAGTCTTCGGCTGCATGGGCGAGAGCTTTGTGAAAACGATCATTCCCAATCTCGCCGGGAGGTTTCCATAATTTTGCAATACTATCATCACTGACGCCGATAGACTTCGTGACATCGCGAGCATAGTCGTCGAAAGTGAGTGTTTTGGTGTTTTTATAGATCTCCGTCACATCCTGAGGGGCAGTTACAATGTAAAGTCTTTCCCCGGCTATTGTGAGCGCGAAAGGTTCTCGAGAGTCGCCAAAATAAAGCCTGCAAGCTTCTTGGTCAGAGAAACCAAACATGAAGAGTTTGCTGAGTCTTCAATTCACCTAGCTTTTGTTATTGTACCCTCCGTGTTCTTGAAGAAGCTGATGGCGTGGCCTGAGGGAGCCGATGAGTCAGCTTTCTCAGCTCATAGCAGAAACTTGTCAACACACCTAAAACTTTGGTACAGCCAATTAGCCATATGGACCCTAAGAGGTGGGAAGATCGCGCCTACTAGGAATCCAATATGGTAGCTCTCGAGGCTCTTTGGGAGGGAAAGTAGGCTTCAGTGTGAAAGCCCAGATGCGCCATGATAACCATCCTAGAGCGAGAGTAGGGAGGATCAGGCGGAGGTAGTCAATATTCCCACTTGCATCATAACCGATGTGCTGCAAGAATTGCAAGATCTGTACGATCATGTCTATCTATTTCAGGGGGGTTGCAGAAGATAATTGTGCTTCCCAGCCTGCCTTGCTCAAATACTGGAGTGTTAAAAAGTTCGAAGGAGCTGTGAAAAGTGATGGATCTGATGGCTATGAAATTTTAATGCAGGAGATACCGAGACGCTAACACCTGTCACACAGTACTGAGATCTTTAGCGCGAGGTAATTCACGGAAGCGTGTTGCGGGCACATGATTGCCACTCGACCAAGATCAAGAAATTTCTATCGAAGTATTACGTGTACCATTGAATATCCATCGAGCCCATTATATTAGCTCAGTAAGATGCTGATTCTGCAGATGCCAGCCGATGAAGCGGTCTCGATGACAATGAGTAAACAGCCGAGGACCTGCATACATATGGCTTCTCTTAATGGCGACAAGGGCATGAATGAGCCAACCCGAGGCCTTAGAACAGTGGGTAGCTCCGGTTGCGCGCACGGGTGCCGCAAGAAAATTTCCGTTTATTGAGAGGGGTTGAGGGAGACAATCAAAAACATCTAGCACTGGACGTAACTTTGTTTACATTGACACGTCTTACAACTCATGGAGATGTGCGTATCTTTTCAGCTATTAGGGTTGGCTGGAGACAGAGGAAGGTTTTATTGATCATGCATGCGCTGCACCAAACATAGGACTCCTTAAGGGTACCTATTGAAGTCACATTTCTGTGTCGATCTCAAGGGGGATGGTGATTGTTTCGTGGGGGCCCACAATAGGGCGAAGGCAAAAGATTGGACATGAAATTCGTCTTGGAGAATGACAGAAGGAGGGCCATAGTGTTGTCTTGCTCTGTCTGAACTACACCACCACAGCACCAGATACAACGTACATTCTGTATTACTATCCATCAAAGCCCATGTTAAGGGTTTTGGGCCGATGCTGGAGAACCGAGAGCTGAAGAAGCTGGCTTTCAGGTTTTCGTAAACCGGCGATAGATGATGGAAGGCGCGGGAGGCGGACGGCATGCAGGCAACTATAATACCGATATACATCTCCAATAGACTAGAGATTTTTTAGAACCTACTTAGGCGGAGTATTGATTGGATAGGTATTCGTTCTTACGTAACAATGAATACGGGTAACAGGCCCCAAGTTAGGTCCTTTGTTTGCTCAAGCTTTTGTCTGTAGTAGATGATGAGTAATGACCCAATGCAAGCCCTATACAGCTCGTCAGTCCGGGGAGAATATTCATTGAGAGGAAAGAAGGGTTAAGTACATAATGGCACTCAAGAAAACCAATATAACACCAGCCTTGCGTCGTGGTGACATTTGTAGTCTAGTGACACCCAGTATTGGTAATATCAATATGTAGAGATCGATGGCCAGACCACCGTATGATTGAATTGGTGAGAGGTCCAGAGTCAATTCCTGATTTCGGGTCGTTGTATGCTCGACCCACGTTTGGTGCGGTGCAGGTGTTGCGAATATGAACATACATACTGTCATGACACCGTAGAAGAGGGCTGTTACTATGCTGCCTATGTATGCAGATATCCTAAGCCACCGCATCAAGTGGAAGACGTCAAGGTACATAATGAAAAAGGAAACTTTTATGAAAAACATCGTTGGAGGTGTTAGGACGGAGACGAGATAGGATGGCTGAACGTGTACATGTATCAGTCGTGGCTTTGAGACTCGGCAGAGTTGATGCTTCCACTCACGATAAGTAGGTTTCGGCTAGTGATACCAATGATATTGATATCCCATTGGTGTGATCCAATCCTACCCTTCTGCGCTCCTATGGGTGCTATGTGAGTTGATAATTCTGTTTCAACGCGGTAATTGCCTCTTACCCCAGATACAAGCCACAGTATAGGACACAGTCCCAACCTAAGCAGATGTTAGTTGATTCTTGGTTCTACGCGTTTAGGTCGGGTTTAGGTCCTTGCTACTGACAAGACCGATGGATAGGCTCACTATGTCTCCCGTTAATTGTACTATTCACTTTTGAAGATGAGTATATTTAGGCTCACAGTCATCCCAAGAGTATTTGCGAACAACGAATGTCTTTACATATGCTCGAGTGAAGGCAAAGATAGAGGTGAGGCCCAGGAATAAAGATGCCACTACTATCAAAGCTTGCCTATGGTTCACAGGATTGACAAAGTTAGGTGTGACACCGGGAGGCGGTTGAATTGCGGGAGTATGCGAAAGGGCATATAATTCTTCTGCTGAACTCATGCTGGCTTGGGTTTTCAAATGTTTGTTGGGAGGTGTCAATTGACTGCAGCGGAAATGAACGAATGGGAAACATAGGGACTGGAAAGAGAAAGAACAATAAGAGATGGAGGAAGGAGAAAGTTGTGCCAGACTGCAGGATTCACAGCAAGGGACAGCCTAAACCTACGCAGTTGCGGCCGGTTATGCATGTTACTTAGCGTCCACGTCGATCCTTCGAATATTCTCTGCCCTTCATTGACTCGCCGCAGACGTGCATAAACAACATGGCTGAAGCTGAATTGCAAGTGAGCTGAAAAGATATCGTGCGTTAGTTCTATGCACGCCACCGGCCCGATACCCCAGTACCCAATGTAGGCTACAACCGCTCCTTTCTTATGTCAACCAAAGTCGAGTTCCAGTCAGCGACCGAGCGACGATCGGCAGTACAGAGCAACGGATTACCAGAGCTGAGAGCTACACCATGCACGACCGCCGCGTCTGCATAAATACTACCGAGGGAGTTTCAGCTCAATTTAGATCGCAAAGGTGTGTGGCGTTGTCGTGACACTTAGTCTGGCGCTAATTGAAGGTCTGAATACCTAGAAGCTACTGAGGCGGGCCCTAAAAGAGCACCCGAAGCCCGCCGCAGAAAAGTCTCCGAGCGCGTTAGCTTTAGGGCATCGTCGCTGGTATCTTTAGGTCCAGCCCTTTGATAGGTGTGCCCCGGCTAAACAGTATATTCCCTCCCATACCCTAGACGCCTCCCGCAAAAGGGCGCCCCGAAATAGATAAGCAATATGAGAGTTTATACAGTCGCGGTATTGCCCGCCATATTGGAGCTTCAACTCATTAATTATCACACAGATGTAGACCAAGATTACCATAGACAATATATAGCATTAGCATAGGGTCAAGGATACCCCATAAGGCGGCTACAACAGGGAAAGACAGACACTAAAACACGTTTTGCTCACGTGCGCCCAGTACAGAGATCTGAGAGAGGATCTGTTTGGCTCGGCCGCCGCTCTCGGTCCAAGCCAACTCCTTACCGCACCTGCATCCGCGGAGAAGGCTGCTACGCTACTGATTTAAGGGGGACTTCCACTAGAGTTTCTATCTGGAACAAGACAATTAATCCACAACCCAGAAAACGGGCTGACTTTCCGGTTGAAACAAATCAAGACCTGGTGCGGTGACACAGTCATTTTCATGCACATAAATAGCAAGCGGAAGCTAGGGCGCGGCGACGCCGTGTTGTTGATAGCTAATGGGAGCTTCGGTCTTCCACTACAGCTGGTGTTGACGGGATTGGTGTCTTGGAGGCCGATAATGCCACTGCTGGTTCGGTAGGTTTTTATGATGCGGGCATCTTCAGTGCATTTACTTTTCCTCATAGCCATGCTCTTCTAATCTTCAAACTAGACCTTTCACTTCTTCGCCTTCAGATAAGCTACAACACTCAATGGCAGAATATCGTTGTTGACCTCCCCAGTATTCCTTCTTAGCATTGGATATGCCCAAAAGGGGGTTGCATATGAAAAAAACAGAATAACCCAGAGAAATCCTAGGGCCTTGGCCTACGAACGGCCTTTAACACCACCCTTCATCAACAAATCATAAAATACCCATTGCGTGGCATCTTCCATCATGACGCCTGCTGCCATCATGAGAAAGAAGGTCGTTGCTCCACTCTCAGTCCAAGCCATACCCGATGCAACATCCATTACATGGTGAAGAAGACCGGAAATAAGGAACACGAAGAAGACCTCGGTATATCTTGCTAGGAGCCTTTGGAGTTTAGATTCGACGGAATTGCCCCGCGGTAGATTGAAGATGTGAAAAGTGATATATCGGGCGGGCTTGGTAAATCTTTTGCGCATGAATTGGTGTCAAAAGAGGCTTTGTATTTGCACAAAGAAACAAAGTTAGCCTGGAGGAAATCCTTCGGGGGCATCAATGTTGGGATTTGAATGTTGATGATGGAAGATGAAGGGTTTCAGACTCACCTCCAGAACCCTCGAATGGTATATGCTTCACTTAACGGTCCACAAATAGGCCTCCACAGCTCAGGACGATCGAGTCCAGTTGACACCGAGATTAACGCAAAGCCTGTAAAATACACCTGTACGATTGCATAGCATCCAAACCAGTAGAGTATGCTTGTAAAGATCCTTGTCATAGCTTCTTCTAATGTCACTTCGGCTAACCTCGAGAAGAATGGCACGTAGCTCTCCGCGTAGATAATTGAATTCATCTCAGGTTGGCTGGCCTGAGTCATGACATCGATGATGAGGTAGTAGACAATGAACTTGATTGACCACATCAGGAGGAATTCGAGGCGAGTAGGCACGAAGAAGGGGTTGAGCTTCGAGTAGGGCGGGACATTACGCGTTTGGTAAGGAGAACCAATATAACGGGTCGAGGTGGCTACCCAAGTTCCAAATTTCAGACGTTCCCAGATATCTCTCCCTCTATCCGTTTCATCATCAGATACTGGCCTTTTGATGGTCTCCTTGTCCGCTTTCTTCGCTGTGCCAGCCGCGACGCTGGGCCCGTAAGTTTCAAAGCTCCATTGACTTAGAAGTAATTTTTCGAGATAATCCAATAGCGCACTCGTTATCTCTTCACATACAAGAGCAATCCAAGGTGGCCGTGGAATGTACGAAACGTATGTTGGGAGAAGATAATAGTTGTAAAGCACTACGAAGGGGAAGATGATCGGCCGAAGGATCGACCCTTGAGGGCTAAACGATACCAATAAAGCAATCAGCGATTTCTGAAGAATGAGATAGATAATGGGCAAGGGAGGCAGTAGACTGGTCATCATTTTGCTGTTTTGTGGATGATGGCAGAAGTGTGTATATAGGGGCAGATTCTTGAGAAAGGGTCTGAAGGAATTATCTCCCTGCATACAGCGTGGTGCGGGTAGGTAAACCTTACAACGTCCGATGATGTCAATATGCATGACTTAAACCAATGAAAGTCCATTGAGAAAGTCGCCTTCAGAAGGAGTGATTCACTCCTCGGAGAATGCAACAGGAGGAAAGAACTCTTAAACCTTCTTCAATACACGCTTGCAAATACGGAAGCTTCAGGAATTCGTCCACTGCATTGGAATTTAGAAAAGTTTTGGTGGGGGTTCGGGGGGGCGGCGGCGCTTGAAACTCTAGGGGCTAGCCCCCGGAAAGACCCCAAAAAGCCGAGTGACCTTGGCACTAAATTCTGTAAGTGTATATAGCCTCATCTCATTTGCCTACCACCCTAAACAGCTGAGCACTAACCGTCCGACTGAAGCTCGAAACCAGGCTTGGATTACACCGTCGACCTATTGCCGGACCGAGCATGCTCATGCTGTTCGTCTGTCTCAAAGACCTGCAACAACTGCGGTAGCTTCTGTCTAGTCAGAGGTCTACCCTCTGGCTAGCCAGTACCGTGATGCAGAGGCTGCGATTCTGAGCTCTGCTGTGCCTGGCAGCGAAATTGTTTTAACAGGGGAGGTGAACGATAGTACAAATGGTGGACAGATTTGATAGCAGTAGGTCAAGGGTCATGTTTACGAGTGGGCTTCAAGATAGGCCGCCGTCACCACCTTGATCGTCTAGACACCTTGGTAGACAATAGAATCGGTGCTGCCGCCCATTAACCCATTATCCCCCACTCGCTTCCATCCACACAAGGCGTATATTTTTTGACAGAAGCCTGATCACCAGTGATGACAATGATTGTTCTATACCCTCGGTGAAACCACCAGAACGACCATATGCCCCTCTACGGGATCCATAATACCAAGCGTGGGCTTAGTTTCGTCCATCCTAGGGAATGACTGGTTTGGATCTTTCAGAAGTAGGTTATACCGGTGTACTGCCAGGGCGACGAAGGCTAGGACTTCTCGTCTCGCGATGAAACGTCCTGAGCAGTACGTGGAGCCACCGCCGAAAGGTTTAAAGCTGGGACTGCGGCTGAGATCTTGGTTTACCAGGAAACGGTACGCGTTGAAACTTTCGGTTTCAGGGCCGAAAACACTCTCCTCGAGGTGAAGTTGTCGATAAGGCATCATAATCTTACCATCAAATTCAAGACACTTGTTTCCGACAATTACGGGGGCTTCAATGTTGCGGGCAGACGAGTTGACACTCGTCATACGAAGGGTCTCGTTGAATGCAGCGTTCAGAAGCGGCGAGTGTTCGACTAAATTGTGAATGTTTACCTTGCCATCGCTTGAAATACTAGGGACCACTTCTTCTCGAATGGCTTGTAAGAGCTTGGGGTCAAAAAGCATGGAAGATAGAAGCCAAAAGCAGACCTTGAATGGGTTGGCGTTCGCACTTCACGGAAAAATCAGCAATGAGGCCGTATTGGAGATGGCGAAGGCACTGACCCCCAAAAAAACATTTGGGCTGCTATGCCAATGTCCCTATCATTCATTCCAGCTTGTCCTTGTTTTGCTTCAACCGTTCGGAGGTAATAGCATGTGCCTGGTCTTTTCTCGGGTGGTACTTGAAAATATCGAATAAAAGCCTCTCTGCTGTTATCTTTAGCAGAATGCATACGTCGGGCAAGCAAAGGCGGTAACTGGAAAGTCAATTTCCAGCTCTCTGAATCAAATTTATAGGAGTAGTCCAGGAGCCGAGGTTCGATCTCGAGAAGTACGTTCCCAAAAAGAGCTTGCGTTGCTGCATTTCCCAGTATCGCGGCGCACCAATGCCACAAATCTACCACTTGGCCCTTTGCTGTAGGCTCGGTCATCGATACATTTGCCATTGCTTTCCAGAGAAGCCCTTGCTCGATTTGATCAAGATACTTCGTGGTTATGTCTTCTAGTTGATCACCCGGGTGCAGTTGTTGCCGGTGGACGCCTTGCCCTAGGTGAACCTGGCCGCTGGTGGGTTCGCTCGTAACATGTCCGGCTTGAAAACCGTTTGCTTGCCACATCAGCCGAACACCTTCCTTGGACATCCCAAAACTAGTGTACAGATCTCTGATGAAGCCGTCAAACGTCAAGGAAGTCATATTTTTGTAGACGGTGGACATATCCTTAGGCGACATAATGATGTAGAATTTCTGACCTGCAATGGTGAGGATGAAAGGCTCGCGAGTATTTCCAAAATAACGGCTATAGAGAAATTAGCGGGCTTCAGTGCAGTATACTTCGTAATGCGGTCAGAGAAATCAGGTATGGGATGATCCCTCCAACGTACCGTGCATAAGCCATTGTGGCTTCAGAATTTCGAAAGAAAGATATTGCGTGCCCTGTCACGTGAACAAAAACCATTCTCAGTTTTCATCATGCGTCAGTCGCAAAAGCAGCAACAGGGTTGGTTACCTATGACTGCCAACACCTGTCAGGACGAAGCAACAAACGTTGCTTGGAGCATAAAGCTATCGCAATGAAGGGGACCCACATGGAATCCAATAAGGAAGTCTTTTCGGCTCATTGGGCTTCATTGCTGGGCGAATGGTAAATCTCCATAACCGCCATAGCAAAAGAAGTCCAACTGCGAGGAAGACCTGTTGAATCACAGAGAACAGGCGTCGATCAAGGCCACCTAGGGCGGAGAACCTAGGTGAGAGCATTGGATACAGGTTTTTCACGCCGATGAGAAGGAACTAAGCCGACGCTTTGTGGGTTGGGAGGCAGTGAAGTTGCGTACATGGACCATGCCCGGAAGGATCGCGAAGCAGAGCAGGTTGCCCCCTCAAGGATTGGACCAACTGTGACTCGTACGACTAGCCTCGACTGGATCGAGGTTTCCCAGCAGTCTTCGAGGGAGAATGTGGACAAATCACCGCGTGCATAGAGTAGTGGTCATGCAGCATAAGGCGGGCCCGCAAATCCTGGCGTGAAAATCCATTTTCAGGCGTCCTAGGCGTCCCAGGCGTCCAATCATTTAATGATATCTCGATAGTACCGTAAGAATGACGAAGCTACGCTACGCAAGGTGTCGGCTGTTTGTTTTGAATAAGTAGGATGATGTGTAGCGTGTTATGAAGGGTTTCCCCCCCAAAGGTTTCAAATCCTTGGCGCGCGAAGAAAAAAAAAGTTGCACCACATGATTTCCCCAATACAAATCCAAAAAAAAATTTTGAGATTTTTTGAAATTTCTTACAAATTTTTTTATAAGCTTAAATAGTTATAGAGCTATATAAGATCAATAAATAACAGTGAAATTAAGAAAGATTTGGTAGAAAAAAGTGCTCTATTATATGTGTAAGTTTGTATGTGGTTTGGTCAGAAATCGTGCAACTTTTCTTTTCTTCATAGGGCTGATACCTAAAGGTCCCTCACCCTAGGGAAGCTGACTTTTCAACATTGAGTATATTGTTGATTTCCCTTTACCCGGCGCTGTAAAGGATCAAGCCACATAATACCTAGTGCAAATATTCTTTTCAAATGTGACGGGAGTTTACGTTTGATGTGTGTTGCATTCCAATGGCTATCTATATTGTTGGATGATGCCGTATTGCTAATGATTGCAAACTCTATGAATGGTTTGTATGATATAGCGGACATTGCGTATAGCACGGGAACACTCTGTGAACGACTCCGGGAAGACATGGGGTGCAATACCAATCTGATAGTCTCATGAAGCAACATTCGCCAGGTCCGTGCTCCAGGCTTTCCTCACCAGATCCCATCTTACTTCCACCCCTATAGAGAAGCCAGCAATATTGGCAAAACATAGCTCTCCGTGTACTCCCAAATCTCGTTCGAGTCCTGTGTCTGCCACGCCGCGCCATAATAAAACGTGTTCCGCTGCCCATTCAGAGCGTACAGTCTTTCATAGAACCCATTCGCAATTGCCTCATTCGACACCATCAAATTAAACGGTGTGTGAGCCGTGAAGGCGACAAAATTCGGTTCCGCGCACGTGTTGTTAATGGCTTGTGATGTAGCAAGCCGCTTGACTTTGGCGAGGATATCGGATTGCACATCGGCTACTGATAGTGGGATGGGCGAGCCGTAGAAGACCTCTACTAGGTCCGAGGCGCCGGTGGGCGCGATGGTGTAGAGGCCTGGGAGCCGGGGTATATCGTATGGTGGATTACGCGGGTCGACGGATGTGTAGCTTTTGTTGGGCTGAAGGCCCGTATTGTTAAGAACGCCGACGTAGTAGCCATTGGCGACAAATTGGGAGAACAGTTCCGTTTCGTTCGCGGAAAGGTCTAGCCCGTCAGCTGGTCGGCCTTGGGTGGAGGGGTGGAGAGAAGTTTTCTTGCAATTATGAGTTTGTGTGCATTGTTGTTGGTTCGGACTACAATCTTGACATTTGAGGGTGAGGAGCGATCCATTGCTTGGACGGTAGTGTTGAGAAGGACATTGGGCCCGAGGTGTTCAAGTATGCTGTTGTAGAGGTCGCCGGTGTTGTGGGATGCTGCGGTGAGGAAACCTGTCTCGAGGCTGTTGAGCTCGTTCGTGTTAAAATATTTGAGCAAGTAGATGGTGCTGATGTTTAGAATGGGCGAGTAGCCTTGATTGAAGATGAATACCGTGGGGATCAGTGCTGACAGATTGTACTTGTCCAAGAACTTGCCGAAGGGAAGGAGGAGGTCTTTAGCCACTGGGTACGTAAGGTTGAAACCTCCTTGTAGGGCCGGGTACTTTTGGAGTTGGACAGTGTAGCCTTGGAGTGCCGCTGCAATATCCGCTTCAGCTGGTGGATCGTAGGCGACAGGATCTCCCGTGGAGAAGTCGATGTATGATACTGGCGCGGAAGAGTAGTCCAATGGTGCCAAAGGGACTTCGAAGCGGGCAAAATAATCTTTGGTAATCTGGGTTTTGGGGAAGAGAACGACGCCGAGATTAATCGGAATGTTGCTCTGTGGGTCAATGTAGGTCTCAGTGTGGCCTCCAATGTAATCATTCTTTTCGATAATGACTATGCTTTTGTTGTAGTCTTGGAGTCTGACGGCGGTATACACGCCTGCAGAGCCTCCGCCAACAACTGCAACGTCTGTTATGATCACATCATGAGGATGGTACGACGTAGGGTCAAAGCTGTACTAGGCGAGGCCGCAGAGAAGAAAGCAACATACGACGACGAACACTCGAGAAAACATAGGAATCTTCATTACTGGGACAGAATCAAGTAAGTAAGTCAATTGAAGCTCGAAGTATGCACAAGAAGCGCTTGTTGGAGTATTGAGAAGGTATTTAAATTCTCCCTTAAGGTATTAATTCTTTAACACATCTCTTGGCAGAAAACAGGGAAGGCGCGATCGTAGATCCTTCATTCTTTCGCTTCCATGAAGGAAGGAGAGGTTCTGCCTACAGCCTACCGAGATCGGAATTGATCCATGACGTGAAGTTATTGACGTCTCATAGATCTAGTAAGAGTCTATGCATGGGCGGGGTATGTTTTACTGGATCGCGTGTAATGCTGTCTTTGGGGAGGAGTAAAGCACGATGATCAGCCAGCGGGGGAATTTTTTCATACCTCAGACGGTCTTTTTGTTGATACCCATATCTACTGTAGTGATCTTCGCAGGACCCTTTCTTCATTATCTGCAAAGTAGATTTACGTAGATCAATTTTCTTATTATTTGTGTTGCATACGGGCCGCGCACCCCTGGCGCTGCTCAGTAGCATACCTACCTTAAAGTACTGAAGTGAGATTAGTACCGAGAAGGTTTTCAAGAAGTGGGGTACATCTATGGGGCGTGCGTCGAGCTTGCGCAGCTCCCGTGCAGCGCTGATGTCAGCAACCTTAGTGGTAGCTGCCAATCACAATGATGATATTTTCAAGAACTGAAAATGAAATAGAAGGGTATTACTAATATTGAGTTGCTTTCTAATCTGTAGGAAGTAGTGCGAATAGATTGTAAGAGAAAACTTAGCTCTAGGTATTAAATCAGGAAATGCCTAAGTGGGAACCGAACATAAGCGGCGTGCATTGCTTGGAGTCTCGCAGACGTGCCTTGTCGTTGCTCACCCTCTCATCCAACCGATCGGTGTTGTAAGTAATGATTTTGGGTCTTACAAGCCCAGTCGCTGAACTTGGTAAACGTCCGGGTCCTTCGCTCGGGGGGTTAAGCTTCGAAAACATAACGATGAACAAATTGGTTGGGTCGCCACCACAGCTACCACCGAGAGCGTGACGGTAGATCCCCTTACGCTGGTTACGAACTTTTGGAGGAGTTCAAACTTCGTTGTGTCCCGCAAGCCTTGAGAGACTCTATATTGCTATGGCTATCACTGGCTGGGCTGTCCAGAGGCTTAGTGACGGTGGTACATCCGTCCTGAAGGATTGATAGTGTGCGATTTGCAGCCACAGCGTGAGGAAAGGAAGTATGTGGGCGTTGTACTGGTAAGGGACCTGGGACTTAATGGCCGAGCTATCCAGATCTACATCTGTGTAGGGAGCATGATTCGAGTTTGTAGCTTAAAAAGCTAGCAAGCTACTGAGCAGAAGTTGCCGAGACATTGGCTCGCAGAGGCAGAGAAGACCACGGAGCAGCAATGGTTGGTGGCGCCCAACATGTCCGTGGCTCCAGTAATGGTGCAACCAATGAAACTATTTTCATCGAATTGCCTTCGCCAACCTTCAACTTGGAATCCATCTTATTGACACACTGTCTGGATCTCGCATTTGCAGCAACAGTTCCACATTGCTATCCTTAACCACATGTAACACTCTTTCCCTTGCAGCTGCCAGCGTTTCCCCAGCTCTCGGAACGGGCTCTGCACGATGTTTCCGGAACAGAGCCGCCATTGCTGCTACAAATTCCACTTGCGCAAACTTCTTGCCAGGGCAGCTCCTCGCGCCTTCGGACCAGGCGATAAATGTTCCTTTCTCGGGTTTCAGGAGCGTTTCGTTGTCAAAACGGTTGCTAAGGTCGCCTCGCCCCTCCTTTTCAGAGCCGAGGATCCATCTAGAAGGGCGCCAGGTCAATGAGTCTTGGCCCCAATATCGAGGATGTGTTTGCAGTGCCATCAGATTGGCCACGACAAGCGTATTCGGAGGAATGATAATTTCCTGATTCCTCACTTGGAGGATGCGAGACTGACGTCCTGTGTATTCAGGCACACCAGGAAGCGGATTATATAGCCGCAGGGTCTCAAGCTAGCCTGAGAGTTAGCTTTGACGAGGAATCGATCTCTGACCCTGTAGAGACGTACCAATACAGCAAGGCATCTCTTGATTCGAGGGAAAACAATCTCATATCTCCAGGTCTCGCTTTTATCGGTTTCAAGGTAGAAGTCTAGCTCCTCTCCTATCCACTCTTGGACTTCTGGGTGAGCAACAAGGAGTAGCACGCTGTACGCCAATGAAGTGGCTGTCGTATCATGGCCTGCAAAATTGAAGACGAAGACGTTACCCAGTATCTCATCAACACTCAGAGGTCTCATCTCATGCATTTTGCCATCCATGTAGGCTCTTTCACTTCGGCCCATTCCAGCAACTTCTTGTTGCACTTCCGATGCTCGCACAAGGTTGCTCATCAAGGTTCCAGATCCTGGCTTTCCTTCTGCAATTAGCCACTTTTCCTCTGTAAGCTGTTCCAGCATATATTGTCGGAATTCAGTTATGGCCCAGCCGATCTGTCGCCATTTGGTAGGCAGAAACGGAATCTGAAACGCTATCGACGGTAAGACGAGGACTACTAAGACATTCTGGAGGATGATTGACAAAGAATCTCTGTAGGTGGACGGTTTTCGAACCCCAGTTGGCTTGGCAACACTCGTGAACGGGTATGATTTCTGAAACCCTACGTAAGCCAGGACGTGTAGAGCTAGAGTTCGTATGTCTTCTGACGTGTTTTTTGAACCATCTGTGCTTTCTAAAAGCCATGAATCGACCATGTCAGATGTTTGACGTATCGACTCTTCCCACACGAGGCAGCTTTTATGTTCATTAAAAGGAGCCGCTGTAAGTTTCCGCCGCCGCTGCCAATCAGATCCTTCGGCCTGCAAGCTGGAATGAGCACGTGTTCGTCCAGTGGTATTGGTCGTTTCTTATCGTGGCAACATTGGGCCCAAAAACGTTGAGAGCATCTGGAATGGATTTAGCCATAGCCTGGCTGTGAATTGGATAGCGTATTATCCTACCACTCATCCACACAGGTCTTCCAAATTCCCGACTTCGCGCAAAGATGTCACATGCGGCTTCTGCATGAGAAGTGTGGAACCAATTCTTGTCGGGTGTGACTAGAATCCAAGCATCGCCCAATCTTTGATGCGTCTTGTATCTATCGTGGAATTCCCACCCGAGCCGACAGTATCGGGTCACAGAAAAGTAGTCGAAGGGAACATATTTGAAGACGGACGAGAATGAAGTCTGTAGGGCAATCCAAATCGGGTTGTCAGGAATGATTGGAACGCACACGATGGGTATCTCAAGCCGAGAAGCACGATGATAGTTGAGTAGAAGGCAATACCCATTGTAGATGCACCATATTGCTAGAATGGCGGCTGCTAATAGAAGAGCAGCCATGGGGAAATGACGGTGTCGCAGGTGTTGACTCGCAAGTAGGATGATGCCTTGTCTGAGGTACTAGGACTTGTGGAGGGAGCTCCTGATATAGATAATAGAATAGCACCTGATGGTAACATCTGACGGTGGCAAGCTAATAGTGTGGCAGGGCTATGCTAATCCTCTGTAAAGCCAACAAATTATCGTAGCCTGCTGTGCTTTGGGAGCGAGCAAAAATTGCGGAGAGTGTTGCAGCTAAATTTGAGGGGCATGTACCGATAGCTCACTAGTCAAAAAGTGCGCGTATCAAGAAATGGATTCATATAATGACTGTATCAAAATCGGCTGCACATGCAAGTAAGGCGTCCTAGTGTGCTTGTCTATAGCATCCTGCAGGAGCCGGGAGAGGATTTGTTGGAGGATCAGCATAGCCCTGCCCCACCATTAGCTTGCCACCATCAGGTATCACTACGACCTCCTACAGATTCTAGTATCTCAGATGTAGCTCAATACCTGCGACAGGATTACCGTCTAATGTATTTCGTACTGTTGTCATAATGCAAGAGCATGGCACGCTAGATATGACACTCTGAATAACTATATCTCGTCTTATCTCACTGATTTGTGCAAAAGCTGCAAACTCGTCTCATCTGACTGATTTGAGCAGAGGTACCAGCGACGGCTGTTCTATTCCCCTACAGCTTTTGATAGGGGTTTTTGGGACGTACCTACACAGGTTAGTAAGGTGGTAAGGTAGGTAGGTACCGAGACCTAATTTACCTACCTACTAGTGCCCGCTGGCTAGGTACTTATAGCGTGCGTTCTCCTCCAGTCGGGGCCTATTTTCCTTAGCGGCTACTATACTTCTAGGGGACGTCGGACCCTAGAAGCCCCTTAAATGTATCCTTGTAGGGTAGGGCTGCACAGAATGATCCCCGGAAGGTCCCAGCTTTAGGGTCCGCTTCACCAGCTTTAGCAGGGCACACCATTGAGGGGTTTACAGTTAAAAGGTGAGTCCTTCCAGTGCTTCCGCCTTGAAGTTCTGGACGGACTGTAATCGTAGCTCCCACGAGAGTGTTCGTTCCAAAACTCCCCATTGAGATCGTTTCCAGGTGGTCCTTTCCATTAATGAGGCATTCCAACCCACACAACCCGAATCTCAGGGCCTACACCCCCTGTTCACTCCGCGCGGAAGGACAGAGCAAGGCGTAGAGAATCGTCGGCCTCGAGAACGGACTGCGATGTCTCAGTTTCAGCGGGGAGGGGCACACAGCAGACCTGGACGTCTCTCAGTCCTCTACCAACGTGAGATCAGCAATGACCAAGGCTAAGAGGCCGTACGTGTTTGCGAATAGGCAGCGTTCCGCGAATTTTTGAAGAAGATTGCTGTTGGATGTGCAAGTATTTGGCAGCTTAGGACGAAATATCGAATCGTCGTCAAATATATATATAAAGCGGGAGCATCTACAGTGTGTTGAAAAGTAGAGATGTAAAGCGCGTGTTGGGGAACAATGGAAGAAGCGAGTACTAGACTTTGCAACAACAGCATTACCGGTAGTTTGTTTAACTCCTTGCTGTTTTGAGAATCATGTGGCATGCATGCTGAACCCCATTTAACCACCCTAGCCCATTAGCCATCTGTGACAGCAGCAGTCTTCTGTCGACAATCTATGTGAATATTGACAAGTTGCCGAGCAACGGGCCCTACAAATGATACGAACGTTAATATAAAAGCCGCTTCAATCGCGATGAAGGGCAGCCAATCTTGGTGTTAGGAAGAGCATTTTACCATGTAAACCTCCGTTCGAGCCTTGATCCTCCATACCTCGGGGCAGCAGATCTTGACCCAGTCATCCTGGTACTGAGCATAGGCATAGACAACCTATCGTGCTATCGTCATCCTCTTTACCAGAAAGAGTCTTGCACAAGACCTTGGGCAGTCGACAGAAAAAGCCAAATCACAGCAAATTAACAAACAAACGAAACACTCTTCAGTCAACATACCTCTCCATAATACGCCCCCACCCCAAAATGCGTCGCAGTTAAGTAGGTCACGGTTCTCGCCGCCGCCCCCCCATCCAAGATCTCAACCACCCCAGTACTCAACGCATGCTGCGTCCTGACGGGCGCCAAACTTGCCTCCAGCGTCGAAATCACGGAGGCTAGTCCTGTCAGCACGCCAAGGGGCGCGGAGTAGTTTGCGACGACGTCCTCGGTGAAGACGAGAGAAAGGGCAGGGAAGTTCTTGCCGTCGATGGCGAGAGGGTAGTGCGAGAGGGTATTGCGAATTTGGAGTTCGAGGGCGGGGTTTTGGAGAGTCAGGGAATTGGGGAATGCTGTTGGCAGTGAGAAAAGGGAGATGGTGGTTGGAGTGGTTGGGAGCGAGGGCTCTGCGATGGCCGCGAGGGTTGTTGGGGGAATCATGAGGGAGAGGAGGAGGATGCTGATGAGCATGGGCGGGGTTTTTGGTGAGCGAAGCATTGTTGAGGCGAGTTTGAGTGCAGGTGCACGAGACTTACAGCACATGGTGGCATTGGGAGGCTGACACCCAGAAGAGCCGGACAAAATTGTTAGCCCCCCCAATACGTATTTGTCGAGCGACCTCCGAAACCCGACCTAAAGCCCGGCCCAAAACCTTACCCATCACGCGGCTCGTTTAGGGGGGTGCCGGTAATTCTGTCCCCCACGAAAGCCCCCGGTCCCGCCCACAGAAGATTACCTAGCCAATGTGTCGGCAAAAACCTTGGGTGGTATGAGGGATGCCACTGGAATTAAGTTCTCGCGAAATTACAGTCACCAGACCACTGCTAAAACGCCGAAGCGCTAGCTTACACAGCACTATCCCTAGGTTCGGTGTTAAATAACCCTAGGTTCGGTGTTAAATAACCGCAAGTCTTGGCGTAGAGATCTTCCAGCCATAGATGGCAAAATCCATTGATGGATTACAAGATATAAATCAAATGCCACCAGTCTAAGAAGGTTTCTCCTCCATCGTGGATCCACCATCATGTTCTCCAATGTAGCCGAATTATTTCATAAGGGTCCGTGCATGGGACTATTGGGGCAGATCAAAGATTGGTCAGCCTAGGAAGGATTTGAGAGTTTCAAGGCAAATGTTGATGTGAGGACCCAAGATTCTCCGTGTCAGAAGGAAGTGCTGCAAATAAGTAACATTGTAACGGCAACATGGAAGGCTGATGCAAGGACTATGTAGAGCTCGGAAATCCATATCATGGCCTAATAACAGTAATTTCTTCTACTAAAATTGCTTCTTATGACAGCGGTATAGTGGCTTCGAAGGCATCCCCTGGCTTTTCACATACGACGCAACCTCACTATCGTATAATTCTGACCAACTACAATGGGCATTTATTTGACAGCCAATGACTGAACAATGACTAGGAGCCATTAAAAAGACCTTCTAGGCTCCTGCTACTCGCCAGGTCTCGATGCCAATGCCTGAGACGATTAACCATCGTCCATTTTCGTCATCGAACTGCTCCAATGCAGCTGCATCACCAACATTCGTGTACACATCCGCCAAGGTAACGTATTCGATTTCCGGCGCACCATCCGTCCTTTCGTTGATACACACTTTGCCAAGCTTCAGACGCTGATCATTTCCCACACTTGCAACTAATATGGCAGCCTCAGTGTGCCCTTGCTTGAGGTTGATACACTGGAGTCCAGTGATAGCCGAAGCATGATAGTGTCGTATCATTGTTGAAGTGCATTCCGGGAGGATGCTTTGAGATGCCTGCTGTGAGTATCTCATATATGTGAAGGCAATAGATCCCCCGTCGCCACCACTTATCATTAGGCTCTCAGTGGGTGAAAGATACAAGACATCAGAACATTTGACACTGCCTACATGATGGATAAGTGTCCTCTTCCGTTGCCGAGTCTCTTCAGATACGAGAGGCTCATCACGTAGAAATCGCTTGGAACCTAGCAGCCAAAGATCTACTCCGCCGTTGGTACTTGCAGTGCATACCCGTAGATCGTCTCCTTGAATAGGCCCGAGAAATCTTGCTTGAGTCAGACAATTTGCTCCACAAGATCCGCTGAAAATATTGGTGAACTTCTGTTTTCGCCACGATTGATACAAGAAAAGTCGTAACGAGGAGTCTGAATATGCCATGGTCAGGAAGTAAGCACTTGCTTCAGGATCCTTCTCCGTGTGTGACGTCGCAACCACATCAAAGTCCATTATGCGGAGATCCGATGATTCGGTTACTTTTGGGCATACCGCTTCGCAGATCACCCCGAGACCAACACAGGGGACCGGTCTGATACGCCAGACAATAAACTCCTCGTAGCCAGCCGCACTGAAAAGTCGTCGCCCCTCTTCGGACCAGCGGAGTTGCTGGATGCCTGTCGTATGTCCTCTCACGATACTCGAGCATTTCGATCTGGAATTTTCCGCCGGCTTACAGTCAAACAAACGGATAACAGTATCCTCCGCACCTGTAGCAAGCAAGCTCAGTCGTGAATCATCCTCAGCTTTGAATGCCGGTGACAAAGCAATTGCTTTTATCTCACGCCCATGACCCCCAGAGTAGATGATACGATGCGAGGAACCCCCCTGGAAATGGACATGGCATAGTTTGGCCTGGGTCCAGATGAAGCTACCACCGCAGTTTCCACTATCATGAGGAGCAAAGTCCCAACTCCTGTGCGCATTCCCACACTCAACACTTAGTACCACTGCTTCTTGTGATTCATTCCAGACAACAAATGCTTTGCTGCGGAACCCCCAGAAAATAAGCTCTTTGTAAATGGGACTGAAATATGCACCCTCGATGAATGGCCCGAACGACAGCCTGCAGTCATGTACTGTCTCCAACCGCGGAAAATCMCCCCCCCCGCATCCGCCACGACATACCATAGCCAATTCATGGACTTTGTATCGTCCATCTCTACCAGTTGTAACAAGACTAATCATGCTGCTTTTGGACCCCACAGACTCGTCCTGAAGAGCCAGGATGGATGTCACCGACTCATCATGTACCAGAACACGAAGAATCAGGGGTTTTACCTTATCACTCGAATTTTTTGAAACATTCCAGACACCCAAATCTCCTTGACGAGATCCCAAAACCAAGAACTGACCGTTCCTCTCCACAACATGGGAACTCGTCACAACGAAATCTGCTGGGAGCTCGATTTCAACGAATTTCACATCCGTTGGCGGACCCGCACCTAGAAGCTTGAAAAATATCACCGATGGTGAGGAAGGCGAAAAGGGCGTGGCAACAATGACAGTTTTCTCACTTTTCCGCAGGGTAGTCTGAAAGGACCCCCCTGGGTTGTCCTTCGAATATGGGCCGTCGGCCCTTGAGTCGAGTCCCCACTCTACTGGCAGGACTTGAGCTTGAAGGTGTATTATTTTACTGGGAAGCTTGAACATGAACTTGAGAGTCCTTGTGGAATGATGATAAAGATATATGGAGCCCTCAGCACCGGTCAGCCAGGCTATTGCCAGAGATCGAATACTGATCGCAATGCAGGAAGACTCTAGATTCTCTTGGTGAGCGACAAGATCGTACGTAATAGATGGAGCGTTGTTGTGGTCTTGCGGTAGTTGGCCGAGTAATAGAACACCTTTCTCCGTGGAAACCAAGAATTCGCTTTTGTTAAGCCAACAAAATGTTTTGAAAGCATCATCTTTGGGCGTTTGCAAACGGTTCCTGAGTGACTGGGGCTGCGAGGTGATCCGTTGTTGGTTAGGTATCGGCTCTGATTCTAGTAACGATGTTTGGGTACCCTTGTTATCATAACGAGATTTGGGCTTTACCTTCCGAGTGTATGTGGATTCGAGCACATAATCTTTAGTAGGCCCGCTGACTGTGGTCCTTGATGTCCATTGTGTCAATGACTGATTTTCTACGTGGAAGGTATATTTGACTTGATAGTTATCCTTATCACAAACGTGATCCCCGCTTGCTGTCAGTTCGAAGATACCTGTGTTACCAGGTTCTTCGCTATCACTATCCGAAAATTTCAAAGTATGATAGAGATAGTCCACAGACTGTTGATCGTCAGCCTTCACAAACCAGACATCGACGGTTTGCGTAAGGGTGTCAAAACGCCAAACGTATTGCCGATAAGTTTCGAGTTTCAAGCCTTCAGTAGTAACGAAATTGCCAATCTCCGAGTATAGCTCCTCACTGGTGCGTAAGTTATCACTTGAATTCCTAGAGGTAAAGGTCGCAGTCCCCTCGAGATTGCCGAAATATTTGGATGCATTTTCGCACAAAAACTTTCTCGATAACTGCCAACAACCGCTCAGGGTGTGGAAGACGTCTCCTGTTTGTGGCCGAGGCTGTCTTGCATTGGAGTTCTCGAGATCTTTGGTGACCGTAGATGCAGTCGGCAACCCCATGTAGACGTCTCCGATCCGGTGATGGTGCACTTGTTCACCAGCTTCCAAGCCAAGCTCTTTGACTGCAACATAGTAGGATGTGATCTGTCCGTCAGCGCCTCCATCGGCAATCAAACAACTGCCTACCGAGTCTTTAACAATMGTTATAGCATGTATATTTTTTCCTGAGTGATAATCGTATGTCTTAAGGTGTTGCAACTCATACATCGATTCGCTCGGTTTTGGCGCTACAGCTTTATTGCTAGGCTTTGAACAAAACAACCAAGTCTGCGTAGTGGCGTCTTCTCCATACGAAATAAGCCCCCAATACCCACTTCTCTCTCCCAAGAAGCGTAAACCCCATATACGAGAAGCATGACCCATCCCAACAGCAACACAGTACACAGACTCAGCGTCGGAGGTCTCAGCATTCAAGCCTGTCTCTAAACCCAGGTTAGTATCGTCCCCTATTAAGTACGTATCCAATTTAGATATATCCCATATTCTGATTGTCCTATCGTCGCTGCAACTGGCGAGCAAACGTTGACATGCACTATTGTCCGATTTTTCGGAAATTTGTACACCGAATATAGAACCCTGGTGCCCACGAAATCTATGTTGTAGCACAGACCGTGACACATCGTAAGAACCAGGAATAAAAGACCATAGAATAACCTCTCCGAAGAACGTCCCCGCCGCGATGAGAACGCCGCCCGTGTCTGTGGCAACTATATGTGCTGAATAGAGCGTTGATGGTGGACCAGATGATACGGCTTTGATTATAGTTTTCATGCTTTCCCCCAAACTTGCGAGCATAATTACTTGTATCCTGAGTACTTTGTTGTGGGCATTGACAAGAAGTGCCCAAATACTCGTCGATGCCTCAGGTGACCCGTCAGTATCCGGATTGATGAAGCAAGCGTCAAGGATCCAATCACCAGTATTAATCGGATGAATCATTGCGTTCATATGTACTTTCTCTATGCTTTCCAAATTACGGCTGAGGACAAGTTCAATCATAGAGATATATCTGCCACCCCATACGAGCAGATGTACCCAAGAGCTTGTTGTATTATGACCTTGGTTATATGGGTGACAAACTATGCCATGAATTGCCTGGTCATCAAGAACCTTCAAAGACTTGAGAAGTTCTTTGGTCCCATGGTCAATGACCTTCAGAAACTGCCCCTCGCCACAAAGCAAGTAGAGTCGATCTAAACTCAAAAATGCTAATGAGGTGATTGGGTTGAGGAGATTCGTGATCTATGCGAGTGGAAGGTAAGTGCAGCTCACAAAGCCAGAGCGATAGGAGACCGACCTGTAAGAGGCCAGCCGCTCCGTGACTTCGTTCGCGAAGTTTGATAGATTCTTGTTCAGTTGTTGATGCCTCTAATTTTGACTGCTGTGCTGGCGGTTGTCCTGCTATCAGATCCTTCTCCATCAATTGCTCCTCGGGCAAATATAGTAGCTTAGCCATGGTAAAAGCTGTTAGGCCACCGTTATGATGCAGTGTGTTCTTCGAGAATCTGTGAAGCGAGGTGATGAAGAGTCCAGCTAGTTTTTACAAACAAACAGATACAATTGACTTCTTACAGATGTTTCTAGAGCAAAGCCAAAAACGTTCCAACTATTGATAGAAAGCGTAAAAGAAGTATGCATCTTGTCTTTTGAGGATGCAATGTAGAGGTAATATTCAATGACCTGACCAGAGAAAATTTCGGCTTTTCGGGTAACGCATGACCTAGTGGCCGCGCTTGCCTCCGCACACAGGTGGCATAAGACTACGGACAGCAGCTTCTTTCTTTTATGAACAGTGACGAGAGAGATTGGTAGGCAAAGGCCGGAGTGATAAGAATGGTGAACAAAAAGTTTGAACGCGGCATGGCTCGAACATGCGACCTTCTCCGGATCACAGATGAGTCTGTAAAGGAGACATAATGACCACTATACTACGCGTCCAACAATTCAAGAGCCTGCTATACGTTTATACAAAAAACTCAAATTAGAAGGACTAGAATGGTCCACAAACCGCAGGTATACCAAGGCTGACGCCTAAAGAAATCGAAGTTGATCCCCTACCTACCTTAGGGGGCAAGTTATAGGGTAGAGAACCACAGCTCTGGGGACCAATCTCGACGCCTACACGATCAAGTTAAGGATCTCTCAGAGGGGCTACACGGTTGTGGGGTAACTTTTCCAAATTGCTATGCTACGGGGGCCTTTGGCCTAAAGTGCCATCAGAGGCCTCAGGAAACTTGAGACCATGGTATCTTGCTCCCAATATACGACGCTCCATATCGTCCAAATGGCGCACATAGCCCCGTATCAATGAGTTGGGAAAGTATAGCAATTAAAAATATTTCAGGCTCGAGGTTGTACTCTGTACATAAACTTAGTGGAAAATCGCGCCCAAGTCTAAGTAGTAGGTAGTACTGTGTCAGCAAGTGACAGCAAGTGACAGCTACTAGCGATCTCCTGTAGATTCTCCACCGCTCGATGCTATTACAGAACGCTACAAATGGGTATCTGGTGCTGCTATGCATACGCTAAATCAATGTTTGGAGTGTTCTCGATCCGGCAAGCATGAAGGTCAATTGATTCTGTCCGTAAAGCCTGAGGCCTATAGCCCTAAGCCATCACAGCTCCCAGTTCAAGATGTCGATTCTCCTTGGTCGCCTTTTGTTTCTACCCCCTTCGCCATCGTCTCTATGACCACTTGCAACGTTGACTATATTATCTTTGGCGAAGGCATTGCCATGTCCTGGTTTGATCGAAGCATAGGCTCTGGCAAAGACGTTGAAAGGACTGGAGTCATCGCGCCACCATTGATCAGACCCGCTCGGGTCTCGAAGCACCTCTGATGCATTAGCTTGAGACGTAGACATTGGGTCCGAGGTGGTCATACTCGAATCATTACCAACTCGAGACCTTTGAGTCTGAACCTCAGCTAGCGCTGGCTTCTTCTGAGCAATCGCCTCCTTCACAGCCTCCAAATCCTCGTCGGTCAGTTTAGGCGTTGAATTTCCAGGCATGAGCTGTGTACGGGAACGTATTTGCTTTTCGATTAAACGCCGTCCTTCTGCAAGATCCACATCATGCGCAATATCCTTCATCAGGTTTACCTGCTTTTGCGTTATACTATCAAAGTACTTCGTCTTTATAATTTCGTTCGGACTTACACCCCAATCGGATATGATCATTGCACCGCGAGAAACAGGGCGATCATGCCTATTTCGGGCTGTTGGCTTGTGGCCGGGGCTACGATAGATTTTAGAAGTGTTCATGAACTGTTTGAATCGGGCATGTTGCGAGGATCCCGGGGAAGTGTGCGAGGCATCAGATCCAAGGGGTGAGCCGCTCTCTTTCCAAGAAAATGCCCGCCGACTTGGTGTCTGCTTATCCGTGGGCGAGCTATCCTTTTCCGTTCCTTGATCGCCTCCCGTCAGGTCAATGATAGAAGCCGGCCTCCGTCCACCAGCTACAACGGAGATAGCAGATGGTGACAATGGACCGATCTGAGGGTAAGCCCTAGACTCACGGTTGGTGTTGTCTTTCCCCTTGATCTCGTGTGCCGTCCCCGCCACCTCGCTGCCTTGAGGAATGAGAGACAAGGCTTCTTCTAAATTACGACGCGTCAGTACCAGGCTGCGGTATTTCGTTTCCATGATTACATTGCTGTAGAAGTCCTCATATGCCATGGGGTCCTCTCCACCTTCGGTACAGCCGATTACGTAGCTCGCGTATTCGGTTTTTTGTCTGATAATGAAATCGTCCCACAAAAATTGATATTCCATTCGGCCTGCTCTTAAAAGAGTACTTATCTTCATACACATTTTGACGAAATGCTTAACGTCTCCATTGTAATTGGGGTAGGTCGCTTTAAATATGTCGAAGATACCCGCGGGTGCCGATTGAGCTTCCTGATCGGGAACAGACACTTCGGTATCTTGAAGCGGATGATCTTCGACTATAGGTTCTGAACCCTGGTCAAACTCGGTATTTTCATCTTGTTGGTCTTGAGCGCCTGGTCTGGCCTCGCCGTCATCGGGCCCAGTCAGGTGTCCTTGCTGTTGATTTGCGTGGCTGTCGAGATCGACATCATGCTCGACTGATTGAATCGCCTGATCTAGAAGAGGTGCGGTTGCTGAAGCAGAGTGAGGACCATCCGCTGCAGATTCAATGCTGTCCAGATCGATACCAGGAGATGGTGACTTCTCTAAATCAGCAGGCAATATTCTATCCGCTATCGCGGTCTGCTGGCCATTGACATCTTTTGTTTCAGCCTTGCCGAGGACATTGGGCCCGATTTGCGTGGCCCCGCGGCCAGCTGACGATATTTCAGCAGGTCGTAGTGTTTCATTAAAGCGATCAGGGAGCACCTTCGTGGGGCTTTGTATTGGCGTACTGCTTTCGCTGCGTTTTCTGGAGGCCAAGAATTCTTTCCGAATAAGTCGCGCTCCCGCTGACGGATCCTGCCGGTCCTCGACCTCCTCCGAGGGTTCAAACGTGGCAGGAAATTCGAGTCTCTTCCTACGTTTTGATACGTTAGGAGACAAGAATATTGCATCCTCAAGTTTACGCTTGGCTTTGTCATTTCCGTGAACGCTATCGATAAGCTGCTCTGTCTCAGCTCTTGGGTAAGATGTATTAAACCCATTGATACCAGCTCTCCGCGGTAGCTGATCCGCACTATCCACCCTCGGGACAGTTTTTTCTAAGGATACTTGGGCTTCATGGTGTGAATCTGGCTTCTCTGTATCACTCTCGACCACATCGTTCGATCCATTGATATTGACCGTTTTGTCGCCCATCTCGGGGTCTTTAGGAATTGGAGATTCCCTGTCTATTGCGGGAGTCTGAGTTTTAGCGCCAGGGCTAGCCGGATGTTCAGATACCGACAAATTCACATGGCTAGTACTATCTGGTAAGCTGCTGGTCGGACGGCCGTGAGGTTGGGGCCGCAAGGGCGAAGGAAATTTAATTGATCCTGTTTGGCCATTTGGATATGGAGTTCGCTTGACTTGCGTGAAAGGAAGCTCTGGTTGCGTTGCAGTAGACGGAAATTGTTGCATTGGCAGCGAAGCTGCATCCATATTCCCGTCCTTGTGTAAAGCATCTGGTATCTTCATTTCCAAATCCGACTCCGAAGACTGAGAGTTCACAGGTAAAGAAGCGGAGATCTCCTTATCAGCAAAAGAATTAACTAATACCTGACTAGACGTTTTGGGCGTGCCGAGCTGTGACCTCTTACTTTCGTGGTGGTGTTTGACATGATGGTTGAGGCCACCAGATGTTGTGTAAGATTTATTGCAGTTTTCCTCAGTACATTTGAATCTCTCACGTGATTCTCTAGAAGTGTGGTAGCGTTCCGTGTGATAATTTAGCGCTACTGCGCTCTTATATGATCTTCCACAATTGACTATATGGCACTTGAACATGTGTTTATCTTCACCAGCCGAATTGGAAATGATACTTGGTGACGGCTCCTTTGAATTTCTCGTCGATGTTTGCCCATTCCCGATGCCTGGAGGCATTATGGCTATGACACTTGAACTTGGTGATAGGTTTGGTATCTTCCTAGTAAGGCTACCCGGAGTACTAGGTGCTACTGACCGTGCTTTATCATGGACCTCTAGAAAATTTGCACTTCCCATACTGCTATCTGGCGGTGGCTGATTACGGTCAGGGGAAGATGGCCACTGTCCAGAAGAGATCGGGAGTTCAGATTCCGACTCATAGGAGGTCCCGCTACGGACGCCCTGAGTTTCGTTTGTAGCCGTCGCTCCACGTTTACGCTTAAGAGGATTTGTTGCTCGTAGCGCACCAAGGTCAGCTTCTCGATTCAGCGAATCCAATATAGTGATGGGAATGTTTGCTGTTGGCGCTCGGTGGCCAGGCAATGCGGGTAGCCAAGCTAGGAGAACTATTAGCTTCGGAATCATAGCTCCTCCGTTCGAACTTATTTGATGCTTAGAATACTCACAATCTTCGCTGTTTAGCAGGAGTGCTTGGTCCTTCGGAATTCTCACATCTCTGTTGCTGATTTGGTTACGTATCGGGTGTTGAATCTGTTCCCTGGTCACTGCAGGCTGGCCTGAATCATAGTTGGCGGCTGGTTTGGGTAAGGTGGTAGCGGCTTCATTAGAACGAATTTCTGGGGAAGTAACAGTGAATGCAACCGGCGGCGGATCAGCTTTTCCCATTCCGCCTTGCCCGCCTGTTACCGTCACTTTGTCTCTTGGATCGGGAACAACATTTTGATTTCTGTTAGTGGCCTGCAAGATTGGCTTGACTTTTGCTATTGGCTGTGCTGCTTGTTGTACAAGCCCTAATAGCGCGGCACTAGCGTGGCTTATGTTCTTTTTCCCATTCACAGTTGGCTTCCCAGGTCGAACTTGCTCAGAATCTGCCAGTGAATTATTGGAGGGGTCGTTCTTGGAAAGGACCCCATTGGAATATGTGGCGGTGTCTCTGTCGTCAGTCCCGGCAGCAAAACCGAGCCCGGATTGCTTACAAAGAACCCGAGAATGTGGTCTGCGCGCGGCTGGAGCGGCAAAGGGAGTTTGAGTTGCAAATACTGCTTGACTGACCGAGTCAGACTCTTCGACTGAAGACGCGGTACTGAGTTGAGACCTGATGGAAGGATCGGGGGACAAATGATCACCCTGAGAGTTCCGATTCCGTAGATTATAGAGGTCTAGAAGTAGCTGCTTGATCTCCAGACGACTCTCGACTGAATATGGTGTTGCGAATCCAATGTTGCCCGAGCCATTCGACCCAAGACTCTTGAAGTCGTTGACATCTATAGTGACTCTTTCCGGTCTTGGGCCCAGATGAGTCGCCACAATTTCAAAATCAAGTAATTGAATCAGCCCCCCCGGGGTACCATGGGTCAAACTCCTCTTATTCTTCGCCTGGTATCGTTGTGAGGCATCCGAGCTGATCTTGACCTTGATTCGTGAGATTCCATCGGAGACTGTGGCTTTGTGCGGTTCGTCGAAGGTTTCGAACTATGTTCACAGGTGATCAGGTTGAGGTAGATGTGAGATACGTTGAGACTGCTACCTTAATAATTTGAACGACCCTAGGCTTCGAGGATTTCAACCTCAGATTGTTCCCGTCGTCTTCAATGGCGAGGTCTCCGACCCGACCCACATTTATAGAGGAGCTGGCCGTATCTTGTCTCCATCGTAATGCTTCACCAAGCTCCTGCTCTACGGTCTTTCCTATCCATTCATCCAAGAGAGCCGACATTGTGTTCAGGGTGTAGCTTGCGGTTCAGTAACATGTTCTAAAAGTAGCGGAGTCTGTGACTCCTCATTGAGACAGACCCTCAAGTCTTCCTCGCGGATACTTCACACATAAAGGTACGAAATGATTGGTAATGACTTCCTGCACGTCTAAAAGGTTCACTGCATGGTTGGGCGCGCGGGAGGAGGATGTCAAGGATTGGTATGTCATGCACAGTGCGCTAGAACCTGGCGAGGAAGGTTTTTCCGGTGCATGCCAAGCCTTTCAGCAGAACTAGAACTAGAACTACCTTAGTGGTAATGAATTACAAAGTACGGACGCATGCGAACAATGGTTGCTGTATACAGCGGCGACCCTGCCCAAGCTCTTTCATAACCCCGTGGTCTTCATATAACTGAGTCACGCAAGCTAAGGATGCCCCTTGAGCACGTAGCTATGCATTCGCTTACAAATGCTAATGTGCCACTGGTTTTCCATGACATATATGTCTATCGATAAGGCTTCACGGAAAGATCAAGCGGTTACACCGGCAGCCCAGTTCTACACAAAATATGCCAGCGTTCCGTCAGAGTGACCGATGACTGGCGCGACTATCATGAAAGGCTCAATAACACGTGAGAAGAATGGGTTCTCAACCGATGAGAGACCGCCAGAGTCCTTCTGCCTCGTCCACCTTTCTCATTCCTCGGCTTCGACAATCACGCCGAGGATCTTTGGCTTCACTCTCTAGTACAAGTCACCTTGATAAAGAGGCTTTGTCACAGGCACTTGATCAGATTCACAGCTCAGCCAGCCAGACCGAAACACTAACCACCTTCAACGAGTATACCTCGCCTCCCTCCTCTTCCTCTGGCCCTGACTCCAAGGGTATTACAAGCGAGCTCCATGGTGGTTTAAGTGGACTTTATACCAGGTTTAGGGCTTCCGTTGGGAATGTTAAAGAGATCGTGCATCTCGGAAGCGAAGAACCGGTGGGAGACATAATATCTTCCGCGAACCAGAAGGGTAGCACAAAAAGTCCGGCATCATCCACAAAGAATCTTGCACAGTCTGGTCTAATAACAAGCTCTGCTAGTACGGCTCTACAAGATAAATCTACTTCTAGTCTGGGGCAGCACTCCGTTGCTGGTACTGCTGACTCGGAAACGCTGAACAATGCAGTTATCCGGCAAGTCAAGTCTTCGAAGATCTCTTTAGGAAGTTTGAGTTCCAAGTCAGCGTCTGGGTCCTTGGGGACACTAAAGTCTGCTCCTGCAACGTTGACTCAAGCCGCACAGACCTCTACGATTCGTCCAGCTCTGGCAGAGGTCAACATTAGTGCTGTGAAGCAGGGATTCATCGCTGCGGAGCTGCCCCCCCATTCGGCAAGCAAGCTACCCAACGATCAATATCACTCTGATGGAAATGCAAGGGCACAAAATGGGATACAACTACACACTTCGAACAGAGCTTCGAATGCATCTGCTATTACCTCTGATACTCAACTTTCGAGCACGTCTACCCGTAGCAACGGTGATCCACAGGCTGTACCATCGGACTCTGATCGTGTCAAAAGCTCTGCCCCGAGTTTTTACGGACCGACAAGTGATAGGCGTGGTGAAATAGCGGATAAAAAACAATCGAAAGGCCATGTACAGCCATTTCCCGGCTTAGAAGATGACGGGTATGATAAAGATACATACGCTGTAACTGAGGCCTCGTCGGACACGGATGACGACCGAGTGGCTCCTCCAAGATTAATCACGAGCTACAGTAAAGGGCAAGACGATACTTTCGAGGGTTCCGAGAGGAAAGAAGAAAGCGGGAAAGCTCAAGTGTTGACTAAGAAGGGCGGATATCAGCATCTAGCATTGCCACTTCGAAAGACCTTGGCGCCACCAATGGTCAGCAGAACGGATTCAACAAATCCCAGCCTTTCTCGGGCATCCTCTTACGAGACCAGTACCGACAGTGTAATTGGTCCTGTGCTTTGGCCGTCGCCGACTACTGAGTTCGATAAAGCTCCAGAGACACCGAAGGGTAATATCATTGGCCCCCGGTCCACAAATCCGTCTGCTTCCCATCAAGATCTTAGAACTATGAATGTCTTTTCTCAAGTAAAGAATAAGGTGTTGAATAAGGAGTATTGGATGAAAGACGAAAATGCCAGAGATTGTTTCTATTGTGGCGATTCGTTCACGATGGTCAGAAGGAAGCACCACTGTAGTAAGTCAATTGCTAAACAATACAATTCACAGAAGGGAATGCTAAATCAGAATCAAGGGACGTGCGGCCAGATTTTCGATGCTAAATGCACATCCATCATCTCTGGTCAGCATTTTGGGCAACCGGGTAGACTTCGTGTGTGCAAGCCTTGCGAGGGTATCATCAACGGAGAGGATGACTCATCAGAATTTTCGGATGACGGTAGTGTGTCGGCTCGAGGGATCAGGCCGAGGCATGGTTCCACAGGCGCGAATGATGTGCTTGGAAGCCCTCATGCCTCTCCAAGCCCCACACGTACTAGAGGCCCCTATCGAGGCTCGAAAGCCCTAGACCTGTCCGTTCCCACAATGTCCATTCCTGCAACCAGGAAGGCGGGTAACGAGTCAAGCAGGAAGCCTACTGTCTTGGAGATTGATGTGCCTCGGACTCTCACGAGACCATCCTCGTCTAGATCACTCAAATCCTCTTTCGTCGGCAAGTCATACCATTCTGGACACCGCCGGCAAAACTCTCGTAACCTCTTGCAACGCGGTTTCAAGCCTGTCAATGAGGACGATGCCCCATTCCATCAAAACCCTGCAGATGATAAGGCACGCTCTCGTCGGCTACCTACCTTTCATGATGACAATATCATTGACCCCGACCTTGCCCCTTATCTTTCAGATGAAGCGTCCACTGGTGACGAGCAGGTGAGCATAATGGCTGCATTGAATGGCGAAGGGCTCTCAAGAAGCTTTGAAAGTGAGAGGCATGCTTTCGGCGGACTGGCGTCCCTCAAGAAAGCTCGGTCAAAGATGGGTGATAAAAGTATAGGTGGGGTCCTATTTGCTAGTCGGGATGCGGACAATTACAGTCTGAACAGCTCCACCACAACCAATATTCCTCGTTCATCTAAGCGACGTAACTTGAGTATCGCGGGCAACATGCATTTGAGGCCATCGCCACGAAGTTATCGCGCAAGCCCAGCGGCTCCCACCTATAGCTTCGACATACGCGAAAGCTCTAGCAGCTCCGCCCTTGCTCAAGCCGGGGTCTCGATAGCCCAAGGTGGAGGGACTAGAATGATTAGAAGCTCGTCAATGAGAGGTGCCGCTGCCCCAGCGGTCGAATTGAATAGTGCAAGTCTTCGACATGTCCGGAAGTTGCTGCATCAGCTTTTGCAAGATTCGAAGGTTTCAAATGTTGCCAGCTGGGAAAAGGCTCTTGTGCCTATCCTACTCAGAGCTACAGATGATGTCAATCCGGATGTTCAGAATGGTGACGATATTGACATACGACATTATGTAAAGCTCAAAAAGATACCGGGAGGTCGACCTGGAGATACGTCGTATGTCTCAGGGTTGGTTTTCACCAAAAATCTGGCTCTGAAAGGCATGCCAAGAAGCATACCTCATCCGAACATATTGATTCTGACATTTCCGCTTGAGTATGCTCGGCATCAACAGCATTTTATGAGTTTAGAGCCTGTTATTAAACAAGAACACGAATTTCTTCAAAATCTTGTAAACAGGATCGCCGCTCTACGACCCCAGCTCCTGCTGGTAGAGCGCAGCGTTTCCGGACTAGCCCTTCAATACTTGGAACAGGCCAATATCGCGACGGCGTACAACGTGAAAGCCTCCGTGCTTGAGGCCGTATCCCGCTGCTGTCAGACAAGGATCATATCTTCCATCGACAAACTAACCGTCAAACCTGCGCAGGCAGGTAAATGTGCGGCCTTTTACCTCAAGACATATGTTAAAAATGGAAGGAGAAAGACGTATATGTTTCTCTCTGGTTGTGCAAAAGAGCTTGGGTGCACGATAGTACTTCGAGGCGCTGAGGATGCGACCTTGGCAAAAATGAAGCGCATTACCGAATTCATGATATACGTGGTCTACAACCTCAAATTGGAAACTTGTCTAATGAGAGATGAATTTGCAGCTATACCGGCAAATACTGAGATTGGTTCACTGTCACCCGGTACAGACACTCGTTCGAAACTATTCAAAGCCAATGAATTAGGTCACCAGCGTGGTATGGATGTTCCTTCTCCCATGATGGCGCAGAACATCTTGGGAGGAGATGTGTCACAAGAATCAAAAGATTCTAATACCAGTATTACTCGGGCCCAGCATGTAGACAGAACAAGCGAAGAGAAGCCGAAAGCTAGTCTACCGGACGAGGATTCTGTGCCAGAGGACATTCCGATGCCTACCTTCTATGGCGATATGGTTGAGGAGCATAAAACGAAGATCCTTTCTGCTTCTCCGTTCGTGAAATTCATGCAGCCGTACCTCCTTATGCGTGCTAGGGAGCAGGAACGACGCCTAGCATATCTTAAAAGGCTTCGGGACCAAGATGGTGTGGAAGAACAGAATATGGATGAGAAGGTAAAGCCTCAGAAATTCGACCTCATCACACCAGAAATGGTGCACGAAAGAGTGCACACAGCCTCAAGAAAAGTACGTGAAGTGCTTCACGCAGTCCATGATGCAGAGTACGATAAGGCCTTACACAATTACCAAACTCAAAGCAAGCAATGGGAGACCTACATAGCCGGGAACAACAATCTGTTCGATCCTTTCGCGCATCAGAACATCGCTGTCTTATACAGCGTGGTCTGTACTGTCACTACTGTACCATGCTCGGGCCCCGATTTACTAGCCTTAGGTTTCTACAATGAGCATGAGACCGATGCGGATTTCGAAGCAGACTGTACACTTGGTCAGTACGTAGAAGACTTATGCCTTGGAGCAAATACCGTTTGTACTGCCAATGGTTGTGAGAGGAAGATGCTTGATCACCATCGACAGTACGTGCACGGTGAAGCTCAGCTTAGCGTCTTCGTGGAACGCTATCCTTGCAGACTTCGTGGGCTGCAGGGCACTATATTGATGTGGAGTACTTGCCGAATATGTAACAAAGAGACCCAGGTCTTACCCATGTCCGAAAACACTTGGAAGTATTCTTTCGGCAAATATTTGGAATTATCATTTTGGAGCAGCGAATTGCATGCTAGGGCCGATGTCTGTCCTCACGATCTTCATCGAGATCATCTTCGGTACTTTGGTTTCAAAGACATGGCACTCCGGGTTCACTACGATCCAATCACGCTGCTCGAAATCATTGTACCCAGAGCCAGGATAACATGGAAAGTAGACAACGATTTGCGTTTTAGGAATGATGTCTTCACTAAAATCGAGGATCGTCTGAACAGGTACCTCGTATCAGTGAAAAGTCGCATTAAGAGCATAAACATAGAAAGCGTAGTGCCAGAAAAGACCGAAAGCTGCAAGCTAGAGGTCGAAAAGCTCTCAAAAAGGGCCTCGGACGAACATCATGCACTCGTTCAGAAACTCCGAGAGAAATATATGGACTCGAAATATTACGAGATCATTCCTTTGAATCGAGTAATAAGAGCGGTGCAGGAAAAGGTCGCTGAGTGGGACAACGCGTTTGCTGATTTCGATCAAAACTTTTTTCCTTCTGACAACGATATTCGTCGCTTGACAGCCCTTCAATTGAAGAAAATTTTTATGGACCGTGATGCCTCAGCTACTACTGTAACGTCTACAGAAGATAACACCACAACCACATCGCCCGAAGAAGCACTCACTGAAAAACCTGGCGTCGACTTTGTTGCTACGTTGACCCCTCAAACAAGGCAAATGTCACCGGAGAAGGCACAAGATATGCTTGCCGCTGTCGTGGAGAATAACGGTACCGCAGATCGCCAACCCGGCCAACATCAAAGTGCGCCAGCTACAGCTGTGCCCGTGCTTGAACCCCAGTTTGAGACTACACCTCACATCCCAACGGAAGGAGATGTTCGTCATTTGGATCTGGCTATGTCGACCGAAAGGCTTCAGCATAGCAAATCAGCACCGATCAATGACCAGCAGCCCAAAGCTGTCCGAGATTCTGGCGAAGGTATTGGGCTAACAAGTACGCAGCCTGAAACAGACAATTATGTAGATGCAAATATGTCCAGTACCGACAATGGCAGTAAAGGGGCTAATCAAGTAGCCGCGGGGCCTTCCAGGACCATTGAGGCTAGCCAGATGTCTGGCATTCCCCGTCCAATTGATGCCCACCAGCGCAATATGAGACCCAACGTGTCTCCACCTCTTTCTCGCACTCAGTCCCAGCCGGCACATTTTAGGAATAATCCGAGCACCAGCAGTAGTCACTCATCGGTGGCAACACCGCAAACTTCGGCTTCAAGCAACCAATCTCCTGCTCCAGGCGCCAACCAAGCGCCTTTGAACACGGGTGTCAGCAAACCAGTAGACAAGAAGCTCTCTGATCGTCTGGGTTTCAACGCGCTGAAACAAACCACCATGACAGCTCAGTCAATGATACCACGATCCATTGCCAGTAGGAGGAATGACTCAAAGGTATCCAATCTAGCCAAACACTTCGAACAGCTAAGCCGTGAGTTTGAGAAAGAGCGTATCCGGGAGCGGAGGCAACGTGCCGCCAAGAGCCGTCAAGCAAGAGCTTACCCTATGGCCGCATCGAAACCAATTGTTCAAGTCTATCGCAATGTCCACGAGGCGGTTGAGGAAAGAGAGCCATCTGATGAGGATCTTCTCTCGTCAGATCCGTCCCATCTGGAACAAGAAAATTCTCCAAGTACGATCAACCACATGGTTGAAAGTACGCCTGATCAAACCCCCGGCGAGGGCTTCCATGCAGAGGAGGTCACTGCAGAGAACACCGAAACAGACGAAAAGACTCTTGACAGCCGTGCTGGATCTKATGTCGAAGGGGATGATAACCGGAGCGATGAAGAGCAGTCAGTTCTAGACGATATTCAAATACCAGGTACAGCCGACGAACATCATGCATTATCACCCGAGGAAGCTCAGCTGGACATTAAGCTCGATCTGCCAAAGCACGAGAAGAATTCGATCATGAAGATGCTTACCAACTTTTGGGCCGAAAGGTCCGCAAGTGGTTGGCAGCCGTTGGACTACCCTTTGAACACCACCGATCACATATTTGCGGACTCGGATATTATTGTGAGGGAGGATGAGCCGAGCTCTTTGATAGCGTTCGCGTTAGGTTCTAGGAGTTACCAGGAGAAATTGCGAAGCATCTCACGAAGTGAAGGATCCTCTGGCGGTAATGAAGACAGTCGTCCTCAGAGTCCTGCATCAACCCCAGAACAAGCTGGGGTGGAAGAGTCACTGTTGAGGCCCACCGGCACTCATGTGAAATACCAATTTGCAGAAGGCTCTGCCAAGATGCTTTGCAAGGTATTTTACGCCGAGCAATTCGATGCAGTCCGCAGGAAATGTGGCGTTTCCGAACGCATTGTGGAATCGCTTTCCCGCTGTATGAAATGGGATAGCAAAGGCGGCAAGACAAAGTCCGTATTTCTCAAGACTCTCGATGACCGCTTCGTCCTCAAATCACTAGCCCCAATTGAAACTCAAGCCTTTCTGCGCTTCGCCCCTGCCTACTTTCGCATTATGTCGGAATCCCTTTTCCACGAACTTCCCTCCGTCATAGCGAAGATGTTAGGCTTCTATCAGATTATCATCAAGAACCCTGCAACTGGCATCGAATTCAACTGGTTCTTGCTCGTAATGGAGAACCTCTTCTATGACCGTTCCCCCACACGCATCTTCGATCTCAAAGGATCCATGCGTAACCGGCGCATCCAATCCACAGGCGAACAAAACGAAGTCCTTCTCGACGAGAATATGGTCGAATTCATCTATGAGTCTCCTCTCTTTGCACGCGAGCATTCCAAAAAGCTCCTACGAGCCAGCGTCTGGAACGACACCCTCTTCTTGTCTCGACAAAATGTAATGGATTACTCCCTCATGATCGCTATCGATGAAAACAGGAAGGAGCTTGTGGTGGGAATAATTGATTGTATACGTACTTATACTTGGGATAAGAAATTGGAGACGTGGATCAAGGATCGCGGGAAGAATAAGCCAACAGTTACGAGTCCGAAGGAGTATAAGGCGCGGTTTAGGGAGGCGATGGGGCGGTATGTTTTACAGGCTCCAAAGTAAGTCTCACCTTCTTCCACCTTATTTGGACAAGAACACAGATGCTGATGATGGTATGAGCAGTTGTTGGCATCAATTCAAAGCACATCAATCGGGGAATAGGCCGTTGGCTGGGGATGATATCGCTGACGAAAGGGAGGTGCATGTGGAGGGTTTGTGATTCGCATAACTGCACGTTAGCGTAGCATTCATGGCGTCAGGGCATATGCGATTTGGCAGCGTTTTGCATTTGCATCAGGACTTTAGGAACGCATTATGATACCAGGGGCGCGGGATTTGTGTATGATTGAATTGTATTCAACAGAATGAGGCTAGGAAGTTCGCAAACAATCTCCAGCAGATATCTTAATGCTCATGAGACCTGTGCCGTGCCTGCTGTATCATGTTCCAATATCATTGCTCATCATACACAACATCATAACATAACAAGTGAGGGTATCTTCCGGTATCATCTCCAACTCGTATAATCAGTCATAAGCCGCAAAGCAATGCCCCTCTCCCTAGGAGTAACAGCCAAGGCGGCGGCTCAGGCCCGAAGTCCAGCATTCTACATGCATCAACCGCCCGGCACCGCCTCCTTCCCACTCCATTGCATCTCCCACCCCTTCAACACCACCCTCTCAATCCCCTTCAACAACCCTTCCAACCTCCCTTTCTCTTTATCCCTAAGCACCTCCTCCCTCCTCAACCTAATCCTCTCCCTCTCCTCTTCCACATCCGCCACCGCCCTCCTCAGCTCCTTCTCCTCCTTTCCAGACTCCCTTACCCTTCTAGTTAGCACCTCATTCTCCCCCACCGCTCGCGTTAACTGTATCAGTCTCGCTTCCAGCTCCGCTCCATACGCTTCTATTGTTATCTTGCGGCGTTGTAGGGCGCTGCGCTGGGTGGGATTGGCGGAGGCGAGGGAGGTGAGGGATGTGGTTGATTTGGAGAGGAGTTCTCGGGTCATTTGGGAGAGGATGGAGGGGCCTGTTAGGATTGCTTGAGTTGGGGGAGGTTGGGGAAGGTTGGTTAGGGGGTCGGAGAAGACGTCGGAGGTAGGAGTTGAGGTGCTCGTGGTGGAGACGGGGGAGACAGGACGGTAAATTGTTATTGGGATGGTGTTTTTGGGTGGGGGGCGAGGGGCTTGCGAGGAGGGTTGGCGTTGGGATTTTGGCTTTTGAGGTTGTGATCTGGAGAGTCTGGAGGCAGTTGCTTTAGGCTGGAGGGGTGCGGCTTCTGTATTACGACGAGCAGGGCCTTTCGCCTCTGGCTCGGAATCAGGTTCGCCCTCGTCATCGATCGAAGGTTCGTCGTTAACGGTTTGGGGCGGTCGTCTTGGTCTAGCAGTTGCACGTGAGGCTGTAGCTGTTCCTCTGTCCTTGGTTCTCGGCTGGGTAACTGGCTTTGGCTCGGATTGCTTCTTGCTTGTTGGTCGAACGGGAATACCAAGGCTTGTAGACTTCCTTTTCCCTTTCTGACGAACCATTGATTGCTGGCCGATTGACCTTCGCTTTCTTCTCTTTGGCTTAGGGGTTGTTCGTGGCTCCCCATGTATAAGTGAATTGTTTTGCTCTTCTGCCATAACACCAGTCGAGTCCGGTACGGTTTCAGCGTTCGTGTCCAGGATTGGTGGCGCTTCCGGCTCTGGGTGATGATCTTCTTCCTGGGCGTATCGGGTGTCTTCTTCGTTAGATTTACCGGTCTTGGGGCGCTTCTTTGGGTGGGCTACGACATTCTTCCTCTTCCTCTTCCCTAATTCCGTGCTGCCTTGTCCCTGGGCGTCGATGGTTCGACCGCCTTCAGCATCAGGTCCCTTCTTCAACCCTCGCTGCTGAGGCCGACCTGGGGTTTCAGTTGTTTCTTGGGCTTCTCGCTGCATTTGTGTACCTAGAGAATCCGATGGCTCTGCAGGCAAGCGAAGCTTGGATTTGGGAGTCTTTGTCTGAGGTTGGTGTCGACCCTGTAAGAAAGGTTCACTCTTTCTTGACTTTGGCCTCATTGACTGCTGTCCAATGGATTTCCGCTTCTTTCGCCTTTTCACTCCGCTGCTGGGTTGTGCGCTGGGGCCCGGTTCCACTGGTTGCGAATCCTGAACCTGCACCTCTGGTCGGTTCGAATCATTCCTCAACCCCTTGCCCTTATTAAGTTTCCTTTTCTTCGTAATAACTCCTTCGCTATCATCTTGGGTAGTGGTAGCGTCTGGCAAATCTGCGCCTTCCTCCACTTTTATAACTGAGCTTTTCGCAACTCGTCCTTGCTTCAATATAGCTCCCGTAGCAAGCGGGTGCCGTAAAGAGCTGTGTGGCAGCAGCGCATCGGGGCCCGGGGTCCGTGTCGTAGAGGGTTGGGGTTGCAGCTCTTCTGGTGCAGGGGTCCTCCTCGTAGAGCGCTGAGGCACAAGCTCCGCTTGTGGGGTCTTGCGAACCCGACCAGACCTTCGAGGCTGTAGCGGCTCGTGTGAACCCTGCTCTGGACCCGGTAGGACAAGATCAAAACCAGCATTCTTTACTTGGCGCGTACTATACCAGAAATTAAATCAGTATATTGTTGTGGAGGGAAGGGTGGAGTGCTTACGCTGCACCTCGCTGGCGCATCAACAAACGGTCCTCTCTTCCTGCAGTAAATTAGTGATTGCGATTAATTATATGTGCAATGGGGCTTACTAGGAGCCATGCTGAGCAGAGTGCTTTGCAGCAGCTCGGCTCTCGAGCTCAGCTAGGAACTGGATGCCGTGGTATGCTTACAGCGCGTCGAAAGTACGTCTATATCTTAGCGTGGCGTTCTAAAGTAAAATACGGAGACGATATATTACACTGGGCAACGACTCATGAAATATGCACCAGGTTTTCCATCGATACTGCCTAAGTAAGGGTTCAACTAGATAGGTCTCTCAGTATACCGATGCACCATAATCTCTCTTCTCTTAGAGTTATGTATCATTCTCAACCTCATTCAGTCATGCCAACTTGTTAGGAAAATACTGTCACGATGCTGTATGCTTGAGAATCTTGTAGCCTTGGATGCAGGTGGCGGATTAGATTGACCGCCTATACAAATATCGATGAATATTGCAAGGGCAGGTTCCACTATACAGTCCAGAAATGACCCTGTCTTCAACATCAAAAGCTTCTTGCATATATTGGTTGGAGCTGTTCCCCTGGAGCTGGTGATCCAGACCGTGGTCAAGATACGGTACCGAATTAGTCGTCCAGCTCCTTGGAAGCTATCAGATATCTTGGGTATCCCCATAGCATCGGCGATCCTGCCCCCTGTGGGTCGGGTGGGACAAACACATTGATAGTCCCCACGTTGTACCGACCAATCATCGGAGCGCACTTTTCTATGATCGCACCGTAAATTTGCTCCTTACACTCATTCACTGATGGGTATAGAGCCTTAGGTGCCTCGTCCGGCATGTAGTAAGCTAGCCAGCAGCCCTCCAACGACGTCCAAACCCACTGGTTCCGCTTTACCCTGAATGGGAACCGAGGGCTGAGCTTGTAGCATGCCGCTTCTACGACTTCTCTGCATACTTCCATATCTGGGGCCTTAAGTTCTGGGCCGTCTACATATTGGCATTCGATGTCGTAGCCACGATTGGTTTGGTTGATAGGTGAAGTGTAGTTGAGCAGGTTGTTATACTGGACAGCGAAGTTGGTGGATGGAAGGTCAATTGAAAGAGCAACTGCTCCGAGAGCATACACCAACAGCGGGAGTGTGCCGTGGTATGGGAACATAAGGGTTGAGCAGAAGTGAGGCCGGCAAGAAGAAAGAATGGATTGGGCGAAGAGAAATCCACAGCGGGGTACTGAAATTCAGGAAAATCAGACGAGCTGTGATCAATTCGATGCATGAGGCGGCTTTGGCGATTTAAAAGAGTCTCACCTGCTAGTAGCGACGCATAGTCGCAAGAAACGGAACTCGACAAAACGGCTGTTATACATGGAGGGCGAAGCGCATCATCAAACAATAGCGACAACCGCTCAGCATCTGAAGTCTGCTCTTCGTCTCTATCCACACGTTCGCAGAACTCTACACCTGCTTCATCAATAGAAGTCAATAGCCAGGACCTGATTATGGCTTGCCACATCTGGCACGCCCGTTCCACCAGTAATGTATGCCTTCTCCTGTCCCACGACTTTCTTCTCATATTCAATAGCAGCCTGATTCGCACCTCCCATCCAGTTTCCCATCGTACTGGCCAGTACCTTATCTCCGTCTGGCTTCTTGAACATGGCTGCCGCAGGTGCATCCTTCAATATGTCCTCAGTGAAGCCATTGCTCCTTTTACTTCCATCAGTCGAGCTGATCGTAGCAGCGCCATCGCAACCCTGTTCGAGGCTAATGTCTCCGTGTGCGGCATGGTCGTGGCTGGCATCAAGCTGGAATTCTGCCCACGTGGCTGGGATGGTAGTGCCACGCTGGACACGGCCTTTAAAGCTCGCGGATAGGCTAACGAAGGTTCTACCGTTAGGAGAGACCGTAACTGATTTAAGAGGATGAGTAAAATTGGCGCCGGCAGTACCATTACCGTTCCTATAAGTGTAAGCCTGCGCTATGACCCACTAGCATGAGTCTAAAACATACCAAGAGTTCTCAAAGAAGTAATAGGTACATGACTTTGCAGACTTGTTGCTTAAGATGATGCCCGGTCCACCATGATGGTTTTCACCAGTGGTGTGCACAACCAACTTCTCCTCGGGCCGATGAGCCAGATGTGGAGGATTAGATGGAGTCGCGTCCCCGTCCGAATAGGTAATGAGAATGTCTTTGTCGCCGTGTGCAGCCGAGCTCTACATATAGATCAGATCTTGAATCAGTGGACTCCATAATATCATAAGGGTCATACTTGGGCATTGTCAGTTCCGGCCCCTGGGCTACCACCCCAAGCGCCGACACCAATGTAAGTCTTGCCGTCAGCGAAAGAGCGAATAAACTTTTCCAATTCGGGATGGTCTTTGATGGAATCTATCCTGACAACATCCCCTCTGGCATTGGTATGAACGCAGTCCTTAAGCGAATCTTTCTCTCTTGCGCTGGCTTTATGCCATGACTCGTTCAATTGCTGCATGAAGAGAGGGTCTCCTTTGCGCGTCGAAGGTTCGCCGACCTGTTGAACCGTCATGTTGCCCCCAGCACCGACAATGTTGCTGAGGTCTATAAAGTCGTTGCCTGGATCTGCAGTGAGATTGTGATTGAGGCTAGACAAGCCTACGTTTAAGCTTACCCATGTACCCATCCTTTGTGATCTCGGCTTGCTCGCCTTCATGGCCATCGTGGAGAGCAATAACAGCTCCTGAGGCCTTGTCAGGAGCAGGGAAAACAGCCGTCGCGCCTGGCTTGACAGTGAGGTTTCTGTTATCGTTGAAGCCATGTACTTCAAATTCCTGATCATGGTCGGACTTATTGTGGACGTTAATGTAATGCATGGTTACTCGTAGATTGATAATGTTGCCTGTTCAAAACAATGTGTTGGAGCACTTTTTCAAGTCAAGTGAACGGACTCTGGACAAGGAGCCACACATTGAAACAGACTTCGTCGCTCTTATACAGGAGCAAGCTCTCAGGCAGCAGTCTCTCATGCAATACTAGTCATCAAGTCACTCACAACTTTCTTCATAGTCCAAGCAATTCCTGGCGGATACGCCAGGAGGCGAAGCCCAAGCATGCGTGGAAGACTTCCATCTACATCGCTGGGGTCTTCCGCAGTCCTCGGCCTTGGAAGGACACAACTGACCACAACCTGAACATTTTCATCAGCACCATCCTCCGTCTCGAAGTCCTCGCGACTGCAGCTAGGATCTACGGGAAGGGGCGAAGCCAACTGCATCGCATCTGCGGCTGACTATCAGCTCCTTTCTACGGGATACTCGGTTCCGGGTAACGTTCTCTCGATATCAAGTCCTTAGAGTAATTCCTTGCATAAGCAGTAGGCAGAACCGTTCCATGCGATGCACACGATATGCGCGGAAGTGATGATCTTATCATTGATATAATAAGAAGTCATTAGGAAGACGAATGGATTCCTATGAGCCTTGTTGACGCGTGCGAACCTGGTTTCAGCGGACTCATGGTATTCAATTAGGACCACCCATAATATGGGGGCAATCGTCTTACGTGTCGTACGACGAATAAATGTTTCTGCCTGCTGCCGAGCGTCCTGGAACATGTTAAGGCTATAAGGGTTGTTAGGAGACGGCACAGCTGAAGGATGATGTAACACCATGGCGGGGCAAAGCATTTCGAAGGATTGCTTACCTTTCGCTCGATATATCTCGCAACTGAGCCGCGACATTTCATGATTCGGTACCAAGGCTAGACTCGCAAGTTCTGTGCGGCGCGCATCGCTGGCGCTGCCATTCATCCAGCGAAAGATATCATCCGTAAGCTCCAAATGGCTCCCAGGGCGCTTAGGTGCTGGAAGCTGAACACACCTCAAATGCCGTCTTACTGCAGCATGGCAGTGAATTATCACAGGCAAAATCTACAGTAAATACCGCTTATGTAGGTGTAATCCACGGACATCGATCCAACCCTCACCGCCGCCCTGACAGACACCGATCAAGGGACAATTTCAGCAACCAGGCATGGGCATGCGAAGTTTTGAGATCGCCTGAAAGAGGATTGGGCGGCAGCATTCTGACGTCGAGATCATTCGCATCCTACCGGTTAGCTACTAAAATAAACCTACGATAATCCCATCCAGCGGCAACTTTGCAGGATGTGAGGTGGCTATACTTGCTCGGCTGATACAGTAATCACCCGAGCCACGAATCCTGTACATTGGTACAATGTACTGCTTGCAGGAAGCCTGAATTCCTCATGGTGTTCCAACAAATTACTTCATCCCGTCCTTAGTCGCTCTCCCAGCCACCCTATTTCTGGTGAGGATCTCAGAGGTATAAAGTCAGTATCCAGTGCTCAGTACTGAACATCATACTCTCACCCCCATCTTATCTAAAACATTGAAAGATCTTTTCTCCCGGCTTTTCAGAATCCTCCAATCATGGTCATCAAGAAGAGATGTCTCCTCTGGGACTGGACCAACACCGACGGCCCAGGCCACCAAGGCGTACCAGCAGAAATGGACAAAGTCACTTTCGAAGGCCCCATGAAATCCGTAAGCAACTGGAACACCTGGACACCTCCCGAACTCAAAGGCCGTGCTCCCTTCCGTCCCATGATCCACGACATGGCCAAGCTTTCCGGTGACGACTGGAAACGTATCGAAAACACCAAAGATGGCATCATTCTCTACTTCAACGAACCCGAAATCGCTGGCATCTCCGCCGAGAAAGCCGCAGATCTCTGGTTCAAGCAGATCGTTCCGCTTCGGAAGGAGAAAGGCAACAAGCTTGTCAGTCCATCATGTGCGAGCAATCCCCAAGGCCAGGCATGGATCGCAGATTTCATGCGCCGTGTTGAAAGCGAGCCGCCGGACTTCCTGGGCTTGCACTACTATGGCACGGACCACAATGAAGCCATAAAGTATTTCGAGGAAATGCATGCCAAGCATCCGAGACAGCCATTGTTCGTTACCGAGATTGCTTCGATCTCGCGTAACTACTGGGATGTTGTTACTTTTACGGTTGAGATTGCCAATTGGATGGATAGGACGGAGTGGGTTGAGGAATATGGGTTCTTTGGCTGTATGCGGCAGGTGGCGGATGGATATGTTAGTCCCGAGGCGCAGTTGATGAAGCCTGATGGGCAGTTCACGGACCTTATGTATAAGTTGATGCATGACCAGCCTATGAAAGCGTAGACAATGTGGTGGAGATGTTGATTGAATACAGAATGCGAAACACATACCGATTAACTTTATAGAAATTAGAGAAGATAACACTTTTTAAGCTCCTCTAAAGCAGCAATTTTCTCCATCAACCACTCATTAAGTGCGAGAAAGAAACAACAAAGGGCTAGAAACCTCTAAAATTTAACAAGTTTTAGAGGGTTTATTAGGATCGACTTGTCAGGTGTTAGCTCTATATGCATGACTCATGCTCCATTCTCTTATGACAAGCTATCTCTTGTGACCCAGCTTTACCTGTTTGTGCAGGAATCACCTAAGCTGAACACATCTAAACAGCAACTGCGATCCAAGACAACTCCTGTGTCCGATCATTAACAGGAATGAGAAACTCGCAAGCATCCAAGCTTGGACGAGACCTTCCGCAAGTCTTCCCAGGCATTGCAGAATTAATTGGTGGACCATTCGGTTCTCGGTATTGCAGTCTGTCGGCGGATCATAGGAAACCAGATCCTATTCGCAACTTTCTTAAAGTTCGGCTGCTACGCCGCCTCACATACACAAGAGAAGAGATGGACAGCCGGCTAGATGAGTATCTGGCCGGTTTGCCTCCGCAGAATGTCTATGGCTCGATTCATCATAGCCTTCACGGGCGGAGCTGCACTGGTAGTCCCGATGCTGATAATGAGCCTCCCCTCAACAAACAAAACCAAGAGCTTGATAACTGTTTCCCTGGCGGTGACACTGTTTGCCACAATGATATCCTTAGCAATGCGAGCAAACCACACGGAGACATTAGTAGCAACAGCGACGTATGCGGCTGTGCTGATAGTATTTGTTGGCACGAGCAGTTAGGATCGGTAGTTTAATCTCAGGATGGTCATTCAATAGATTTAGTATTACGATAGAGTTAGTATTAAATAGTGGTCCGGGATCCTGCGAGTTTTGGTGTAGAAGGGTTTACCTCCCAACCGTATATACCTAGCAACCGTAATGCCCCTGAGGATCCTTTAGAGTCAGTGGCCCAGACACCATAATAAGTCCTTAGAGGGGGTTTTTTTACCTCCATATCCCGTCTCCTAATAAATCAGTTTTAAGGATCTTTTGCACTCTTTAGGTATCAGCCCCGAAAGGTAGTACTCCTGCGGGCACCCAGACCACTATTTAATACTGACTCTATCGTAAACAGTGGTCTGAGAGCCCGCGAGTTTTGGCGTAGAAGGGTTTACCCCCTAACCGTTTACACCTAGCAGGGGTTTAAACACCCAGAAGTAGTTTCGAGTGGGTAGCCTAGGCACCAAAATCAGTCACTAGAGTAGGGTCTCTCACCCCTATATCCTATCACCTAAAGTACTAATTTCAAGCCCCTTAGGACTATATGGTTGGGGGTTGAACCCTTCTACACCAAGACTCGCAGGCTCCCAGACCACTATCTAATACTACAACCTATCATTGATAATATGGAGGACGAAGGAATGACGGTCAAGTTCCTTTGTTTTGAGTAACATCTTACTACATAGACCGAAGTGCATCTCGACTCCACATTACCCTGTGATCCTTAATTGATTCACAAATCCAAGACCGACTGGATTACCTCCGAAGCGGAAAGCCCCACAGCTCTCACTCTCGAGATGATTGACGAGTCCACTCAGCGAGACATACTCTCTACGACAACGTGGACAATGGTAAATCTTCCCTTGATGAGCCGGGCTACCAAGATGCTGGTTCAGGCTTCGTAGATTACTAAAGCCGTTCGGGCAAAGGTAGCATCGATAACATGAACCATCCCAGGAAGCGCTGGTGGCAATATTGGGGGCGTCGTTGGTATCATGCCATCCAATTTGCTTTGTGGTGAAGACGTGATTTGGGTCGACCTCGCGACAGTATCGATTGATCTTCTGGCGGTCGATCTCAGACGGACAGACGCCGGACTCGAGGTGCAGACATACGCCCGTCAGATTTACGAATTTGGCCGGGCACCAAGGGCATTTGACGTTTTTCCCGGCATGGACAGAGGATTTGAGATGCTAATCAAAGAACAATCTGTCAGAAGGAATATCAGAATACATCTGTTCACCATGCACGTACCTGGTTCAAGTTGTTTAAATTCTGAAATTGCCGCTTGCAACCGTAGCAGTAATTGGGAGGATGCTCATCGGCAATGTGGTCTTCCAGACCGCTTTCGGTCTCGAAAATCGAATTGCAATGGTCGCACTCGTACCAATGTTCGGCCTGTTCATGCTTTAGACGGAGCTTCCCCGCGTGTGTAGGCCATCGAGCAAAGCACCAGCGGCATTCGATCTCGTTGTAATGGTCTCTACTATTGTCGAGGTGATTACGCATGCCATTGTGGGTGAAAGATCGGCCACAGCACTGAGGCATGGCTGACTGGTACCATGCATTGCAGGGTGGAAAGATACAAAAGCTCCCTGCCTAGGACCTAGAGCTGGTCTCCTAGGAAACAAAATGTGACGTAAAAAGACCCAGCTCCGGGGAGTACCTACCTTAACTCCATTGCACAGGCGGGTAGGGCAAGGGCCCCCGCAAATCACGCTAGTAAATATATCTTGGCATTCCCTCCGCTCCATCTCCGCTACAACGCCCATTGTCGACCAAGCACTCCGTCAATTGCTTACCCAGCCATTGCTCCCACAATGGGTTGGTTCTGGGAGAAATCCTCCACCTCAAAAGACCCCTCCACCGACCCTCTCCGCAATCTCGACCCCTCCCTTCGAGACTTCCTCTCCAAAGAATCCCCCATAAAATACCAGCCAACCCCAGCACCCCCGCCGCCTCCACCCTCAGCTCTCGACCAACTAACCTCCAGCCAACAACCCCAATTCCAACCGTCTTCCCCAGAAGCCAAAGCTCCCGCCGAATCCCTCTACCCAGACGGCCGTTTCGCCAGCCTCTGGGCCACATACAAGCCCCTCTCGCAGATTGAAGACGAAACGAAATCAGACCAGGAACGACTCGCGGACGTACTTGATGCCTACAAAGACCGAAAGTCACAAATTGGACGCGCAGCAGTGGAGAACTGCGTCGAGGAGCAGATTGCATATAATGATTGTTTGGAGAACGGGGGATGGGGGGATACGATGACGCTGTGTAGGAGTAAAAATAAGGCGTTTGAGAGGTGTTATATCATGCAATCGGTGAGCCTTAGACCCTGTCATCAAGTTTTGGAGTTGAAGAATCTGGCGACAGTAATGGTTTGCTGATCACCGTCAATCCATACAGCGCTTCCTAAAAGCCCTCGGCTACCTCTCGACCTACGACCGGCCCCCCAGCGTCGACGAAGCAATCCAAATGCACGCCGACACGCTCTACCACCGGATGCTGGCGCAAGAAGCTGCCATTGAAGAAGCCAAAGCCACCGGTCTTCCCACGCCGACTTTCACGCCAATCCTATCTCCCGAGAAACCTGTATCTACATCACAACTACCACAACAACAACTCACTACTTCTTCTGCCGCGGAAGCCGGAGATTTTGAAGAGGGAGAAGTGGAGCTTTCAGCAACGACGAAAGTATTACTAAGACCGGAGAGTCAAGGGAAGTTGCTGAAGAAACTCAAGGAATTGCCGCCTTCGGAGCGGGAGGTGGAGGAGCGGAGCGTGCAGATGGAAGCGAGGGCGTCGCAGGAGATAGGGGAGAGGGTGAGGCAAGTGGAAGAGGGGAGGAAGAGGAGGAGGGACGAGGGCAACGCCTCGATTGGAGATACGATAAGTGGGTGGTTTGGATGGTGAAGACAGTGATTTCTAGGTCATCGGCAGCAAGGCGTTGGGGATTTAAAACAAGTAGTGTATGTATATATAGCACAGCGAAATGTATCATCAATTATATGTGTGTGTGCTCTTCAGCGCCAGGGGCTCTACTTATCAAGACTCCGAGCCTATGTTCAAAACAAATTACATCTTCCCCCCTTTTCAGCGAAAAAAACGCCCGCTCAATGCACTATGCCGCATATAAATAATAGACAAGAGAAATCAAGGCCATGCTCCTTGTTGTTGCTGCTGCGGTAGCTGCCCTGGCCTGGGGAAGATTGGCACGGTGTCCAGCTGCTCGAATCCACCCATGGTGCCTTGGCCGGCTTGCCAACCTTGGCCAGTCTGCTGGTTCACGAAAGTGGATTGGCGGAAGGGATTGGTGCTACCGGTTGGAGTGGCAACTAGGGGCGAAGCTGATGTAAATGGTGATGTAGATTGTGTAGTAGGAGTAGATCGTGCAAAAGGGTTAGTGCCTGTTCGGTGTGGTGTTAGGGGTGGAGCAGCAGTCTGTTGCGGTTGTGGAGGTGGTGGTGAGGTAAACGGTGTTCCTTGTCCTGTGGTCTGTGACGAAAAGGGGCTATTCTGGATCTGCCCGGTGTTTTGGCGGGCGAATGGATTAGTCGACTGATAAGATTGCGGTGAGGCAGGTAAAGGTGGTGTGTTAGTGTATGAAGCAATAGAAGGCCCTGTAGCTTGAGGCATCATAGATTGTCGAAAAGGGTTACTTGATTGACCTGTATTCATCGACTGCTGACCTGTATTCATCGTCTGCTGACCTGTGGCGAACGGCTGTTGACTAGGAGCGAATGGCTGCTGGCCTGCATTAAAACCCTGCTGAGTTTGCGAAAACTGAGCGGTGCTGTTATGAGACGGGCTAGAGAAAGCATCCTGTTGTTGGCCCAGGGGCTGTTGCGTATAGCCGCCAAAACCAGCTCCAGTGAAATTCTGCTGCACAGGTTGTTGCACTTGATATTGGCCAAAAGGGTTTGCGTGCCCAAGATTACCACCGTTCTGTATTTGCTGCTGCTGCCCAGTCTGGGTGAACAGATTGCTTTGTTGCGGTAGTACGCCGGTTTGTTGCAACTGCTGTTGTTGTTGAAAGTGAGGCCCCACACCAAAGTTAGGTACTTGTTGCTGTGGCGGCGGCGCAGCCATTTGTTGTTGATTCTGCTCGATAGAGTCAAAGAAGTCTATCAGGTCTGGAGCAGGACCCTTCGGCTCTGGTTTAGGGGCTACTGCCTGTGTGGGTTTTGATTCCGGAAAGTCCTTACTTGATCCACCTTTATTTACTGCGTTCTTCGTAAAATGATTCGATGACTCCGCGGTGCCGTGGCTCGTGTTCTTTTTGCCCTTTTTTGCGTCTTGCTGCGCCAGGTATTGTCGGCGGTTGATCTCAAAGTCAGGGTCATTCAGATATTCTTCGAGAGACGAGGTCAAACTTGTTGGTGCGTGCTTGAGCTTCGGAATCTCCAGGCGCGTAGCATTCTCATACTGTCTAGCGGTGCTTAAGAATTCAACAACGGAATTTGTCTGCTTGGTAAATGTTTTGTAAATGCCAAGCGCTCTTTGTGCATCGTACTTTGACATCTCAAAGTAGTGTTCTGAAAGTTGACATTAGCGATCAGATGGAGAAGCCTATACAAGATACCATTACCTAGGACATTGATCGTCCCTTCATTCATGACGCCATAAAGAACCAGAAGGTCCATGGTCAGCAAACGAAACGCGCACACTGTGATCTCGTTTTCCGCTTCAGTACTCAAAAGCTAGCATAACCAATCAGCGAGCCGTCAAAGAGCTTACTGATATCGTCTAAGTGGAAACTACTAACATCACACTGCAACAATTTCGTAATCTGACTCTGTACTGCCTCCGTTTCCCTCAGCAGACCCTTGTCTACTGTTTGTCTCTTCAAACGTCCGACGCCTTCTCGAACCCAGTCGATCCTGGTATCTTTGTACGCCTTGGCTCGTGCCAGCAAGTAGGTGTAGTAATGCCTAATATTGGTTCCTTGAACCTGTACTAATTCCCCACGCGCAATCAGCACCGCTCTCTGAATTAGCCCAATAAGGGACGACAGCCCCCTAGTCCTGCGCAGATGTGTAGACCCACTTTCAGTCGGCCCTCGGGCCGACGCCATACTATACTCCTTGGACGTACCGTCTGAAAAATTGCTTATAGCCAGCTTTGACGGCGAATCCGCGACATACTTGAGGGTTACATTTGGTTCGCCTTCTCTTATCATCAAATGCACTATGATAAGTGCTTTGAACACAATCGTCCATGTCGAGTCCCTCAAGCGATTTTGTAGGGTTCGGAATATCTCAGCTACTCCTGCTTCTCCGGCGTGGGTTGCAACAAGTATATGCTCTACGTACTTGGCCTTAGGCGGGGCAAGCTATTTACATGCCGTCAGCAGAGTTGTTCCGACTAGAGTCCACCCGATGCTTGCCTTGATCTTTGTACCACCTTTAACGGACTTCTCGAAGGAGCCTGACATCCCAGCTGGGCGTTGGCGAGACATGGGCTTCGAGATCGAGTCAGCCTTACAAAGACGGCGTCAGCTGTGACCTGGGAGGGGAGCAGGGAAAATGGCGAGCTGATCCTTCGTGCTATCGTGAAAGCCCCAGCAATGGGGTCATCCTGCTGTTACGGAGGAGCTCTTCGTGTGCCTCCAGTGAGGTCGGCTCAGGCCGCACGCGTTAATTGTGACGCCTAATCTGCTATAATCCGGATCAAAGATGCCAAATCTACCTGACTTATAGCTCTTTCGGTAGGCCTTGTCCTGGCGTGTCAATTGCGTTCATATTGGACGTCGGAACAAGAATATGCGGCTGTACACCTTTTTGGGGATCGGCACTGTAGCTGGCCGGCGATGACGATGCTTGGCAAATCGTTTTGTCTACTAGGTAGCTAGGAAGCCTACAAACACCTCGAAGGCCAAAAACAGTACTTATATACTATACAGTATCATTTTAACATGATTGTAATAGGAGAGGAGAGCTCGATAATTCCCTCTGCTACAAGATGTTATTGCTGCATTTACCCAGTATAAAAGACCAGATCGAGCTACCGTTGAAGTCATGTTGCGCCATTGTTACATCTGGTCACTAAATTGCAGAGCAGCCGTGACTGTGAAGTGATAGACTGTTGATGATGCCTTGCTCAATCTGCCGCTTGGTCGTGACCCTCAGTATCTGCTTGAGCTGAGCGTCTAATTCGCCAGCGGCCGTCACAAGTTAGGCTGGGAACCAGAACTCATACAATGTAGACCATACAAAGTTGATCGCGAGCTGGTCACAGGTAGTGCTTGTTCTATGTACATCTGCAAATTCCTTAGTGATCTCTTGCCGAGTACCCTCCTTTGATCACTTTCCACGATCGCCCTATATCGCCAATATGAATTAGGAATAGTACTCCTTCCAAGTATATGAGATCAGAGATGCCTTCATCGCGTCCGTTGAAGTAACAAGATGTGTGTGCCGGACGCCTATCTCAACCTTCCTTCATCACCAACGAGCAAGCCACTTAAGCCCAGTGAAGGGAGAGCCACACGCCGGATGAGAAGGAAGTATCGTCATATGGTACACTCTAGGCTTTCATCATCTGCAGCGGCGGTCAGCTTGGCACACTATATATGTGGAAAATGGACTCACTTGTTCAAAACTTGGAAGGATGAAGAAAGAAAATCGCATGGGCCGAGGATTTTTAGTCCTCATTGGCAGTACTGAGCTAACTGCATAGGGAAATTAGCTTCTATGCTAGAATCTCCAGATCATCATGAGCTCCCTTCTATGAGTACCCCTTCCACACAATCCATCATCTGTACCCTTTTAAGACTCTCCCGTGACATCTAAGTTATCACATTACATTCCTAGATCCCAAGACTATGAACATTTGACCGGAAAGCCTTTCGATTTAGCACAAAATAAACGCGAACATTTTCAACATTCTCTGCTTGCAAAGAATTATATAACAATCAACTGTGTAGCTCAAGACAATCTGCCTTGAGCGCACACTATCTGGTCGTTGCCAGGGATATATGTCTGGCCCGGCTTGCCTACGAGCGTATATTCACTATGTAGACATCTCAATATGCTTGCATGGAGCAACAGGTATTGCTTCAAGGAGCTTTGCGCACCCAGGTATCGGGGGATTCAGGATATATACGAAGCAAAGATGCCGCAACCTACATCATTCTATCCGTCTAAACCAAGCAAGGTTGGTCAACGGAAACAAGCTGGCAATCCTTGACCAATTTAAGAGTTCGCGTGCGTTTCTCCGTTCACAATCAAATATACCTATGAAATCAACTCTATTCTAATTTATTTCAAGTCGCCTTCCCTGAGAAGAGCTTCGAAGTCGCTGATATCCCCAACTTATACGAATCAGGGCAATCTGAAAAAGAAGCGGTCCTGCATGGCTACCTCGGAGCCCGCCATGATATGTCAAAGAAACTTACCTTTGCGCCTCTGTTTGGCCCAAACTTGACTGACAAGATTCAAATCATTTCTTCCATCAACGCGTCCAGAGAAGCAGATCGAAGTGCTCATGAGAAGTTGAGGTCTTTGCGGCCACACACCCCCGTGGCCGTCAAAGGTTTGCTAAGGCGTAGACCTGAGTCCGGCTCTAAGGGTGTGGTCACCAACTCAAAATCACCCAGAACACTTCAGGACTTTGAGTTCGTACTTCGAGATATACAGAGCTTAAATGATTTCCCAACGGATATCGTTATGACACCGAGTACAGAGTTTCACCCGAGTCAACGTCATCTTCAAATTCGTACAAGCAAGTACCTTCATCAAGCATTAGTCCTGCGTAATGAGATTACCAAGATTCTGAGGACCGAGCTTAACGATCGATTTTCGTTTGTAGAAATTGAAACACCGCTGCTCTTCAAATCTACTTCTGAAGGTGCAAGAGAGTTTATTGTTCCTACGCGAAGGAAAAATATGGCATACTCGTTACCGCAAAGTCCACAACAGTTTAAACAGATACTCATGGCAACTCCGATCTCTAAGTACTTCCAGTTTGCCAAATGTTTCCGTGACGAAGATCTCCGGGCTGATAGACAGCCGGAATTTGCTCAGGTACGGCCGCGTACCATCCATTGAAAGGTTTTTCTGGACTAATCGCTTTCCCTTGCAGTTGGACCTCGAAATGTCATTTTCTCAAGGGAAAGAAGTCATGAAGGTGGTTGAGAGTCTCATCTGCACATTATTCTTTAAGACTTTAGGATTGGGAGTTGATGACACCCCACGCAAATTTCCGCGATTGACATACGACGAGGCTATGTCAAGATACGGTTCAGACAAACCAGACTTACGCAATCCTATACGCCCGTTCACAAGAATCGATATCTTGCTTCCCACTGACCTTATCAGCAAAATAACGCCTCTAAAAGATCCCCTCATAGAAGCGATGGTCGTTCCCTTAAGGACATCGCCGAATGAAGCCCGTCATTTTATCAGCAACTTTCTAGACTCTCCAGAGCACACATCTTTCCTCGAGAATCCCGATGGAGGGCCAGGCATCTTCGTCTATGACTCAAGCAAACCGCTCCAAGGCCTATCTGCCTTCGGATTCGAGGCGGTTGAGCAAATTGAAAGCAGTATAGACCTGGAGGATGGTCACCTCATCGTCCTCCAAGCTCGAAAGAAAGGCCCGTCAAGTGGCGGATCGACGCCTTTGGGCGAACTTCGCACAAGCATTCATCGTGCCGCTGTGGACCAGCTCTACCTTGAGCCCGTTGACTGGCGAGATTTCTGTCCACTTTGGGTAATCGACTTCCCACTGTTCAAATCTCACGACTATTCGGAGCCTGGTCAAGGAGGCAATGCAGGCTTAGCATCTACTCATCATCCTTTTACGTCGCCCAAAACAAGCGAAGACGTGGATTTGCTGCTGGAGGATCCGACCAAAGCCATCGCGGATCACTACGACCTCGTAATCAATGGAGAAGAAATAGGTGGGGGGAGCCGCCGTATCCACCACGCTGCAATGCAGGAATTCATCTTTCGCGATATTCTCAAAATGGAGGACGAGCGTATTAGTGAGTTCTCTCATCTGCTCGAAGCCTTACGAGCAGGGTGCCCTCCCCATGCCGGCATTGCACTTGGGTTGGACAGGCTGGTCGCTATGATCTGCAGCAGCAAGTTTGAGACGAAGATGACATTAAGAGATGTCATAGCTTTCCCTAAAAGCGGTAGAGGAGAGGACCTGATGATGAAGAGTCCCGGGCCGATAAGCGATGAAGTTCTCAAGACATATCATTTGAAGCTTAGTGATTAAGAGTCCGGTAGTTTTTCATCCCACACCAGGCCTTCCGCTCACAAAGACGACAAGTACGGCGGCGTATGCCGCTGTGGTAGCGAAGACTTCTTGCCTTCTCGCGCTCGTGAGCAGGCCCACACTGCCAGCGAACATGACCGTGAACATTGCAACGAGCGCCATCTTCCAGTCTTGCGATTGGACATAGTTGAGGGCTACAACTGCACCTATTAAGAGCACGGCCGCTAGAAGAGTGCTTACAACGGCGACGAAGCGGGCGATCTTGCGCTCAGAAATGTGGGCGATGGGGCCCTCTGGTGTTTCGGTCTAGTCCAAGCGTAAGTAGGACGTACTCTGTAGAGGTTGAGAGAGCCTACAATGAAGAGCCATGCAAAATAAATCTGCACTATCTTTGTCAAGCGGTCTTGCTCCGCTGGGACCCGGAGTGCTACCAAGTCGCTGGCATCATCAAGCACATGACTGCTATGGCCACGGAGCCGTGCTCTCTCAGGCTTTGGTTCGAACCATTGTTTGAACGCTTTCAGTGTATTATCGGCGGGTCGGCTCAGCCGTAGGACTTCGCTGTGGACCAGTAATGCCTTATCTAGACCTTTAATTCAATCACCGCTCAATCTTCATATATGTTAGGCTACTGACGGTACTTCTTGATAGCTATTTCTATCTGTTCGGCTACTTCCATGCGCTTCCTCTCTCTTTCTTCCCTACCTTGAGTCTTTGCGAGTCGTTCGAAGTCCTCCCATGATGTCGCGGCCTTTTTGCTCTCAACATCATCGGTGCGTAAATCCTCCTCGTCGAGCTGATCCTGCTTAGCCTCCAGATTCTGCAATTTGCTTTGGAGATACAGCAAGTTTCGAGCGGTCAGCCGGTCGAAACGCCGGTAGATGGTTGAGGTGTTATCGGGGTCCTTTGCGATGAAGGCTGCTACTGATGCGAAGCCGTTGGGAAACTCTTTATCCAATACTGCGAGCTCGACATCGAATGACCGCGACATCCTAATACATTGTAGTTCGCAGAATTTCTTGTGCTGTGCAAGTCTACTGAAAAGATTCCGGAGGGTAAGGCTCGAGCGAGGGGCAGCACGAGGCAGTGCATTTCTTCATTGGTCGCTCTACGAACGGCATTTCCCGACTGCAGGTCTAGCTTGAGTAGAGCGAGGCGGAGCAACAAATCTCCAAAAAATCAGAATCTCCCTTTCTGTCCTTTCTTCCGAGCATGCTTCATCACGCTCAATAATCCACGGCACTATATGCTGGGGACAGCGGTTGAGAACAAGCATCCACGTCATTCGGCTGCTCACGATTATGGATCTTGATGAAGTTGATCCAGCTGTCAACAAGCTGGCTTCGGAGCTTTCCGAGCCTATCTTACCTGGATGTCGTGAGACAAGCAAAGACACGGTTTGTGAGGTGAATGATGAAGCGTGGGTTTTCACATGTTAAGTTGAGTGGATTTGTTGAGATACTTAACATTCCTAGCGCAGAGAAGTGCAAAAAGTCGGCCGAATACATAAACGATCATGATGAACAATTTCGGTTTCAGGTCAAGGACGTAAGATCATTCTACGCAAACTTATCCACGCTACGAAGCAGATGCATCGACGTCAATGATGAGCGTCTCACTTTCGTCCCAGGATCCACGGCTGAAAAGGAGAACTACACGTCTGACGTAGGATGTCAAATGACGGTATGCCTCAAACACGACCAGTATAAAGCGCTTGGAGACATCTTGAAACAACTCAAGGCCAATGTGAATATATATACAGCACAGTTCCCCAGAATTTACACAGCAAGGAAACGCGGATCAACTATCACTTGGACCAACAGAACGACTATATCGTACAGTTTGCTGCTGAATATCTGTGAAAGCACGTCAGAAGATTTAGAGTCTCTATTACTGGGAGCAGAAGCGCTTTTAAGTGTGCTCTGCGAAACCGTGCCCAATTTTGAAGTTCTCTGGCTGAGCTGTCTCAACGGCTTGAGCTTGACGGAGAACCCAGGGTTAGATACATCTTCATCGAGCTCTTTACTTCATATCAGGATCAATTCCTGGTTGTCTTGGCGGCTGGGGCAATATCGGTTCGAGCGTTCACAGCTTTCGGATCATGTCCTCGGTACGACATCTCTTGCTACTCGCATAAAAGGCACAATACGTTTACTCGGACTGCACCTAGTCAGCTCCTTGTTCTCGGAAAACAGCACACAGCCCTACAATTATCTTGGAGGCCGTGTGAGTGCCATCAACCAAAATTGCACCAATATGGACTCTAAGCGGAAGGAACTACCTATGATCATCGGAGGCAAAGAAATCAAGGCGCAGCATGACTCTGGGGCGGAATGTGGTAATTTTATGCACTGTGATCTCGCTTCCAAACTCCATCTGCGGCTCCGGAACAAGAAGGGCGACTGCAAACGATTCTGCATAGGTAATGGCAAGATCGTGAAGGCCCTTGGCAGAGTAAAAGCGATTTGCGCTTTCGCTAAAGAAGCACAAACAAAGATGGAATGCTGGTTCTACGTCTTCAACGAATTAGCATCACCATTGATCATGGGTTCCCGATTCCTTAATAAGACAAAAACTTTGTCAGATCACATTCATCGCCTTGAAGATTGCATGCCCAACCCTGGTGTCTTGCCTATGGTCAATCTCATTGGATCTACTCAGCGCGCAAAAAGGCGTTTCGCCGCCAACATCGATCATCGCCTTACCCTCATCAACGGCGACTCAGGTTCTGATCTTGACCTTATGTCATCGACGTATGTTCGAGCTCATGGCTACCAGCTGGATAGACGTCGGAGATGTCGAAAGCGAGTCAGATTTGCCGATAACACCGTTGCCGAAACCATTGGGCAGGTGCAAGCAACACTGACCTTGGGTGACGGTAGCACGTACCTCAAAACTTTCGACGTCCTTCCAAACCTTACCTCAGAAGTTCTTCTGGGACAATTCACCTTGGAGGAAATCAACGCATTCACATTTCACAGAAACTCATTCGTTGATGTTTTTGCTGGACAACGGCATTTAGAACTGAGCGTACTCGGGTATCTTGGAAAAGTAAACGAATTCCTCGCATTCAAGCGCAGAGGAGTCCATCGGAGAAAGGGACAAATGCAAAAGCAGGGTAAGTCACCCCAGTATGATCTCAAACGTCTTGAGATTGCCACTAATTCTTGGATTAGCATCGCTTGCGAAACAACAGGATGACGATCTAATGGAAGCTCTACAGGCTCAAGACTTGGAAGCTAAGAGACTGCACCTCCAGAATGAGGGATCTGCGGCCACTACAATGATCCAAGAGAGGGCAGATGGCAACGAAAGCGGTTCAGAGCCGGTGCAGGAAGATCAGGCAGCTCCTCATCGACGTTCTTCCACCACCAATAACACTTGCGCGTGATTCAGAAAGCTATCACTGTTGGTGTTCAGCCGGCATGCCTAACACGGGACAATTGAGACGGCGTTTCCTATAATGAGATGAATTTATCGTATCTTGGTACTCAAGTATTGTTTCTAGCATATCTGTTCATTATCAGTTCTCCAGACAGTGGCTATGACATCGTCCAGCGTCAATCACTGAAATCAATCAATCGACCAGTATGATTACACACGTACCGTAGTTGCACCATCCAGCTCCAACATATTTTGGTTTCATTATTTGAATCACAGTCATTGACGCTTGCGCTTTGTGTGTGGTACCTAGGTAAGCCATACATCTAATTCTAGCGATGGGTAGCCCCCTAGAGATACCCTAAAAGTTAGGATTAGTCCTCAGAGCGAGGTTTCTACCGCGCAGATCTTAATTTCTAGGGGATTAATGTTAGGGGCCCCTGGGCACCAGCCCTACAGCGCTACGCACTCGAGGGTATTAACCTTCTAGAAAGTATCCTACTGTCCCCTCTCAATACCACAACTCTCCCACCACAGCTCAACTTTCAAATCTCAGCACCAACAATGCCCCCCTCAATGCCCTCCCCCAGCATCACCGTCCGCCCCACCCCTCTCACCTCCACCTCCTTCTCCCCCTTCGGCACCCTCATAACCTCCCCCCTCCCCCCC
>KE598559.1:496516-602879 GCA_000444155.1 Cladonia macilenta KoLRI003786
CTCAACTCCATCCCCGCAAACCAAAACACAGCACTCAAATACTCCAACATCTCCCCCCTAACATCCACCTACCGCCTCGCTCCCAGCGGCGCCCCCGCCCACCCAACCATGAGTCTCTTCTCCTGCTTCCCGCGCCGCCTCCGTTCGGGAAACAAATTCGATGTACGGATCCTAGAACGGCATCCGTACACCACGCAGACATTCGTTCCTCTTTCCACCTCCTCATCTACATCTTCAAATACAATGAATACGAATACAACCAAATTACTAATCATCGTTGCACCAACCCTCCCTTCACCACCACCGCCCGAAACCTCGGCCGGGACGCCGTACTTCCCGCAAGCGAAACAAGGCGGGTTGCCTGATTTGGAGAATTTGAAAGCTTTTGTGGCGGAACAGGGGGTGGGGCTTACGTATGGGGTGGGGACGTGGCATGCGCCTATGGTTGTGGTGGGGGAGGGGAGGGTTGATTTTGTGGTTACGCAGTGGGTTAGTGGGAGGGGGGGGGAGGATTGTCAGGAGGTGGAGGTGGAGGAGGGGGTGGTGGTTGAGGTTGAGGTTGATGGGGGGGAGGTGAAGGCGAGGTTGTAATGTGAGGGAGTTGTTGTAATTGATATGTATATGAGGGTATGAGGCTATGATGGGATGAGGCGTTTGCTGCTTGTTGTACATACTGGCAATGGCTTTTATCTGGCTCGCTTTGGGGAGATAGTCTGGAATGACTAAAGCAAGCATGATTCGGAAGAGCCAACACAGTGCTGGGGTGATTGTAACCTAGTTCTCCGGAAGTCGGCAACATGCCACAAGACCGAGAGAAAGTCTTAATACGATCTCTTTCGTGCAAGTGTTGGTCCAGAAATATATTCGGACCAATTTCATGCTTGGGACTTATGCCACGCTGCTCACTGGATACGAATAGATAAGATACGAAGGACAAGCTGACGGACGGTTCAGGATGCTTATCTACTTCGCTTCGTTCACTGTTATTTTGCTCAGTCGAGATTAGGTATAGCAAACCTGAAGGCCATACATAATTGACAGCTATGGATCTCGAAGCATTGCATTTGGCAGTAATTGTTGGTGCGAGTATAAGTAAAAACGTAAATGAGATATCGTTGAGTATATGCAACTATATACATCAGATAGAAGGCTACATAGAGCCCGTCATATCTTCCAGAAAAACGCCTGCAATGCCGCTAAAGTACCATCAAATTCAATTCATCATTTCGCTAAAGCTTCTCAAACGCTTTCACTATTCCTGAACGAATCCTGTTCGCACAGGTTGTCTAATATCTGCCATTGCTATGTTTATTCCCATGATCTTACGCCTCCTCATGCCTAAACGGTTCATAAGCCGTACTTGTCGTCCCGGACATCTGACCTCTATTCTGCAACGGGACCTGATACCCCGGGCCGGTCTTATACCCATTATGCGGCTCTCCAACCTGCTCATACCCATACGGTCCCTGTGCATTCCTGAACTTGCTTCTCGTCGGCCCATCGCCATACTTGATGCGATCCGAGCGGCCAGAACAGCAGCACGAGCTAAACGACCAGAAGAGGCCAGAGGCAAGGGAGAATGCCACGGCGAGCCAGGTGGCGACGTAGATGCCGTGGCCGAGAGAGCCGTGGATTTCGTATTTTTCGAGGGCGCTGTTGAATGTGCCGACGAGGGTGGCGTAGAGGATTGTGCTTGTGAGCGCGAAGGCGATGACGAAGAAGGTGGAGACGGCGGAGACGATGGTGGTGACTACGCTTCCTAAGCGGGAGACGAGAGCGAAGAAGCCGATGCAGATTTCGACGATGGTGGAGATGAGAGCGACGAGGTAGGCGATGAACATCCACTTGGCGACAACGCGGTAGGTGTTGAGGCCATCGCGGAGGGCGGTGGGGAAGAGGGTTTCGATATTGCTGTTGTTGAGACCCCAGACTGTGACGGGGTTGAACCAGAATTCGTTTTCATGCGGGGAGCAGAATGTTACGTCTTCTGTGACACTGCCTGTTGAGTTGTGCGAATAAGCTCCTGAGCAATAGTTCCAGAGGGAGATGTGGTAGAAGTCGGCTATATTGAGGGCTGATTTAACGGCGCTGTTGGCATCGCCGAGCGACACACCCGTGGTTTCGTTTATGACATTGGAGACGGAGGATGGGAGGGAGATAAGTGAGGGGTCAATATTTATGTCGGAGGTGTTGGCTTGGAAGAAGTAGAGGTTGTTGAAGGATGAGTTGTTCTTGTTCGTCCCACCGAGAGCGACTATTATGAGACAAACTAGAGAGCCGATGGTCAGAACCATGGGAGTGAAGATGCAGGCGAAACGACCGAGTTTGCCCATCTTGACGGTGGGTGATGTGCGTTGTTCGATCAAGCAATGCAGGGGACGGGGGTTAAAGTTGATGGCTGGTATGCGTCGATAGCTTTGGTTAGGTAGATGGGTCGAATCAAACGAGTGAATGTAGAGTCGGTAGATGGATGATGGAAGTAGTTCAAGAGGAAGAATTTGCTTATGTACTGGTGTAGGTAGATGTCATGGCTGAGTCGTTGGGAGGGTGCTAATGTCAACGGCGGCCGCGTCGTTTATCGAGGTGGCTGAGTAACGAGATCGACAACGGCGGCTATAAATAGATGCTTGCGCAGTAACAGGCTCACAGGGTTCCTTCGGTAGTGGAACTACTATTTTCCGTCCAACCGTATTCCTGCTAAGGGAAGGCTCCAGCTGACGTCTCATGGCTTGGAAGTTACCGTCACTGCCACTGTCTTTATCTTCCGTCGTTGTGCTGACGACGCGACTAAGCACGGCTCATTGCGCGGCATGGTGTGGTCTCATAGGCGAAAGGGATCTCGCTTCTGGTAGCATCAGGCAGCGTCTCGCTTAGCTATTTACCAGTAAGAATACGGCGTAATAATGATGATTGAGATTGGGAATGTACATGAAGTGAGGATCATCCTCTGCTGCCATGCCTCTGATCTCAACACTCACATTAGATCGAGATATTATATACACCAGCGCTATGCCCTAAGCCTTGCCCTCTAAATGCTCGTACATGGTCTATTTCCTCAACTTTTAATGCTTGGCTTTTGACTTTCTGCCTGTTTTTTTTATCGGCCTACCTTTCTTTCGTGACTTCGGTGTAGCCTTGTATTCACCGTCAGCTGAAGCTTCAGACCTCGAGCCAAGATCGTCTTCGGGGGCCGCTCGCTTTTTTGACTTTGGCTTTCGTGATGGCTGAAGTGCCAGTGACTCATTCTTTGAGCTTTCAGTCTCTACGGGATCCCCATCAGAAGGGGCCGACGACACATCAGGCGTAGGATTTGCTCCCTCCTCCCCTCCAGTCCTGTTCCTGGCTTGCTTATGTAGCCTTTCTAGCGCAGTCTCCATCCTCTTACTCTTTCCCTCAACCCTCCTTCTTGGTGCAAAAGCATTGCCTCCAGCACCATTTGGCTTGCTACCCACGCCAACAGCGCCACCAAAGAACTGCGTAATGTTGGCTTGTGTACCTTCGTTCTCCCTGCGATTCATATCCTTAATCACTGGCACAAGAACTTCATCCGTTCTCTCCTGCGACCACCCTATCGTCGCCATCAGGAACGATCGCAGCGCATCCAGGTCGGGTACGCCCCACTGAAAAGGGGAAGGGTCTGAATCAACTTCGGGATTCAAATATGCATGGTCAACTCGGAGATCTGGAAAGATGGCGGGTAGAAAGAGCTTGGTTGCATTTTTCCTGAACTTCCGGCGGAATGCATTAGCGGCATCTTCAGCGGATAGCTTCTGACCCATTTGCACCGTCTGCCACCATTCTGCAAAGTCCTCGAGTCTTTCAAACTCGGACAAAATCTCCAGGGCTGTGACAGGGCCAACGTTCGGAAGCCCTTCGGTATAGTCACTGCCAAGGAGGTGTGCAAATCGAATAAGCTTCTGTCGGTCAAGGGAGTATTCCTTTTCGAGATCAGAGGAGAGGTAGCACTCCACGAACTTGGCCTGGTTGAACATATTCTTGTACACGCGTGTACCACCGAACAGAAAGATATCAGAATCGTCTGTCACGATACCGTCTACAAGGCCTAGATTGACCAGCTCTGCGCATTGGGCCTCAGCTTCCATCGGAGCAGTGATGTAGGGTAGACCAAATAGTTTGAGCAGTTGCTGGCATTCTGTGACCATAATGTGCGTCACCTCGTCCGCGTCGCGGCGGTCTTTCTTCTGTTGATTGCGTAGCTGTCTTAGCTCCTTCTCATAGTCTTCCGCATTTTGCAACTGTGACTTAGAATTGAGTGTGGAAGCGAATCGAGCATGCTCCTCTGCTTCAACTGCAAGCTGCCGCATTAATTCTGCGTCTTCCGGGTCAGAGTACACGTCCTCTTCGTCTGCTAAAGTGTTTTCAAGGATGTCACCGCTAGTAGACTCGCCTTGCGGTAGAGCTGCCGGTGGCATGACTTCATCTTCCCGTAGATCAAGAGGCGACCTGGGCTGGGCGGGCGTTCCCACGTTATTCATCTCTTGATAATTGGGCGACGGTGATTTCGATGTCTGAGTCTGCAGCTTGCCGCCAGCTGGCTCTTGTACTATATCTGTGGTCAATTCATCTGTATGGTCTCCTTCAGGCTCACTCTCTGACCAGTCTACCGGGCCTTCGCTGTCGGCGTCCTCTTTCTCCAGGGTTTGCTTGATAGGCTCCGTCTCCTTTTTAGAAGCCTGCCTTTGTCTGGCGTCGGGAAGCGAAGTCCCAGCTTCTGGGACTTTGGCTCTGCTAAGATCCGTAACATCGCCCATAGTTAGCGTATCATCCACGGGCCTGTTCTCCTCCATTATCACGTCATCTTCGTCTCCATCGTCTGATGACTCAACATGAATTACTTCGTTGGTTGTTTCTTTTGGCGCGTCTAAATCAATTATCTCCCCTGTCTCATATCGCTTCAATAATCTGTTGGCCGATCCCTGTTGCGGTCTCCTATCTAAATCTTTGCCTTCATTCTGCTTTTCCTCAATCGCTTTTTGTGCAGCTGAAGCTTCACGGATATCGCCGGAGAACCATGGCGGCAATGGTTGGGCAGACTTCTCTTTTTCTGCTTCTCTCTCAAACCCTCCAGCCTGTGCTTGATCCATTTTCTTCTTTTTCTTAGTCAGGATCGATTTGCCAAGATTGAGTGACTCAAATGGAAGTGGTCCATCGAACGTGGATGCTTGCCCAGTAGGCTGTGATGCTGATGCAGCGACAGCCGAAGGTGCTTGTGCAGATACAATCGGCGTCGCATTATTGGGACTTTGATCTGTTTGTCTTGGACCGTAGACCTTGGGTCCACTCTGAGGTTTATGCTTAGATCGTCTGGACTCTGCTAATGCAGCTTGAAGGTCCAGAGAATTTTCGTCATCGCTATCATCGACGAAGGGTGTCGGTACTGCCTCTCCGGCTCTTGCGTTGGCAAGATGGGCGAAGTCACGTCCAGCTTTGGCATTCTCCCGATTGAATTGAAGAGGCTGATCGACACGTAGTCCTGCAGAAGCTGAGTCCTTGAAAGATGGAAAAGATGAAGTATCGTTTGGCGAGTCATTCCCCGGATCCTCGAGTGACATGGCAATAGCGCGATCCAATTCTTCATCATGCTCCTCTTCCGCCGGTGCTATAACATCTTCAAACAAGTCATCCACATCTTCTTCATCGTCGTTTTTTTGTTGTGGTAGAAAAAGCGAGTCGACCTCTTCCTGTGCCATCTCCGTATCTCGACCCGCTTCGGCTTCTCTTAGACCTGCTGCTTGGCTCCTCGCTTGATAAAGCGCCTGCCTTCGCTTTCTTACTTCTTCTGATTGGAAAGGGACATCTTCGTAATCAGGCATTGTCCGCTGAGCGCGCTTGGGCAATCGATTGAGACCCTCAATAGGCACATCTTCGAAGCCCTCATCCTCCCAGTCGTCCTCGTCATCCAGCATTTCTTCCTCTTTCCCAATCCTTTCAATGTCTATTGGCTTGCTCTGATTCCCTTCCCCCTTATTGCTAACAACCCCCAGCGCCCAGCCGCCCTCGACCCCATCATTCTTTACAAGCACATACTCTTTCCCCTTTTCGCCAGCCACACGCCCGCCATCATTATTTCCAAACATTGCATCTTCCCCGTTCATCCCATTAATATTCATCAGTCGTTGCGTAAGCTCATTCCGCTCTTTGACCCGGTCAATCTGAAACCTTGAAAAAGCCATTCGATCCGGGAACATGGTGTCCAGCTGCTCCTTACTATATCCCATCCTCAACCTTGACCTGAGTCTAGCCGCGTTCAAGATATTGTAACGATCACTAGCCGGCAAGCTCAAGAAAAATGGGCTATTGAAGTCAATCTTGCTGAAATCGTAGATGTTGACATCCTCGCCTGTATGGAATTGCCTTGCATATTCTTCCAGTTCTTCATGGCTCATGATTCTAGGGTCATTCGGAGCGCCCATATCTGCGAGATCGACGTCCAAATTCGGCAGATGATAAGCATCTTTCTTTTTGAAGGTCCGGTTTTGCTGGCGCTCCTGCGGAGTCATCTGTAGTTCGTCCACGTAGACCAGATTATCTGGTATCTCCTCCTCTTCCACGGCGGGTCTGTCCCTCTCCTCGCGCCTTTTCCTATCATCTTCCTCGGCCCTCCTCTGCATCTGCACCGCCAACAATTTTCCCGCCGTGCGGACTGCATCTTCCCTTCGTCCCTCTCGTCTTGCCTTGCGCCCGGTGATAGTCTGCCTCTTAAGAGCTGGTGCACCACCATCAAAGACAAATACCGGCTTAATCCCAATGAATAGAAGCTTGCATATTCGTCGGAAAAAGCCTACAACATGGGAGTTGCGCAGGGCATTTCCTTCTTTGTCGCGGACTGCTTTGAGGAACTGGTAGATCCAGATTGAAGCATCGACAGCCAGACGTTTCTTATTGAGTGTTTCGATCTTGATTGGGCGGGCACAGGGTTGGACCACTGTCCAGAGACCAGTGACGCCCATGACCGGGTCTGTTCACAAATTCGGAGAGCAATTGGAATATCATGAGGGCGGCTTAAAGAGTCTTGACTCAAAAAGGCGCACTGACATCATGAGAACTTCTTTGCAATCGAACCTTGACTTCAAAGCTGCGATTGGCAGTCTACGACTATGACCAGTATCAAAGAGATGTTCGAGTCATTCCTAAGTGACGTGGGTTTATCAAAATGCACGTGTTGCGATAGCAGCAGCGAGACTAAATCTACACGACATTCTGTATCGGCACACGAGGACACAAATGCGATACTGTCCATTCGTATTGATTGCTTATTTTCATCTCTATGATAGCATATATATATCTTTCCTTGTCCTTATGGAATTATACTGCCCGCGAGACCACGAGGCAAAATCGCAATTTCAGGGGGTGGATGATGGATACTGAAACATTCATATGTGTTGTGGGCCCAATCATTTAGGACCGGACTCGTGCTTGGGGCACAAGAACCCATTTGTGATGTTTTATTACCGATTATTACATTTAATATGTACCACAAGTTTGTCTCAAATAGCTTGGTGTGCAAACATCTGCTGATGTTGCCACCCCATTCCCCACAGTGCCATGCTTAGTCTGTACAACAGACTCCAATCTCTAGCGGACCACGCAGTGAATGACACGCAGTCCCTTCCCGCGACATGTGTTCATGCTCGTCTCTTGAAAAGCTCACCCTGAGGTACGTTCAGATCGGGACGCCATTTGATACCCGTGATCTTTCCATTCTTGTCGGAAACGAATTCAAGGAGGTGATACTCCTTATGCGTTTTCGGCCAGATTTCTCGCTTGAGACAATCCAAGTAGCCCATTTCGAATGACAGGGTATCACCATCGTAGTAACAAAGCTTATGCTTCTCCTTCCGATACCCATTCAAAGCGAGATAGAGCTCATCCTCAAATACATAGACGTCCAGAATGAAAGTTCCAACTGCGTTTTCAAATTGCCCTTCATAGCAATGAAGGCTTCTCGTGAACGTTCCCCTCTTGCGCCCTTCGGCGAGCGCATGGTGCATTTTGGGAAAGCGACTTATGTTCGTACCACGAGCCTCTTGCGCCAACGGGACGAAGTCGTGGGGACTAGGCACGTCCAGGAGAGCCTCTAGAAAAGCTTGTCCAATCCAGTCCGATGGGTCTTGATTGGCGAGCGTATTTACTAACACGATGATTGCGGACTTGGTTTCTGGAAGCAACAAAACGGACGATAGGTAGCCCACACAAGATCCACCGTGATATAGAACAGTTGTCTTTTCGGGTAAGCCCTGCCCAATCCGCGGCATCTCCTTGACTAGATCAGCATTGACACTAAGAGAGCCCAAGGCGGCAGGAAGCTGAACCGTAGCCCAACCGAGAGCGTATGATGTTTTGTTGATGTTTGCAGGTTGGTAGTCTATCGTCACACGTTCCGTCAATAACTCTTGGACTCGTTGGAATGGAGAACCGGCGGTCAAAGTACATCCAGAATTCTGTTGTTGTTCCCTGGCATACAGGAGACCTTTGTAATACTTCAGGAGATCACGGACTGAACTCTTTACGCCAGCGGCGCCTTMCATAGCACTATCGGAGTCAATGGGCGGTTTGCTGACTAGGTATGGAGAACCCACGTCATACATGTAGGGTTCGGCGACATTGTCCAAATCAGCAGTCCTACCGTGTATCCAGGTACGATCCATGCCTAAAGGTTCGAAAAAGTTGCTCTCTATGAATTTACTGAATTTCTGTCCGCTAATCCTTTCGACAATCTGTGCAGCGAGTCCGTACAACCAATTGTTGTAGATGAATTTCGAACGAAATTCGGAGACAGTCTCCAAGTACGTTGTCGTCTCTGTGAAATCGCGCCCTGTCATCTGAGGCCGAGAATGCTCCCCCATCCAAAGATGCTCTTTCGATGCCAAACCTGTTCTATGACTTAGAATGTCGACGAGGGTGGCATGGTCGTGGATATGGGGGGCACGGTGTTGGAATTCAGGGAGGACCTTGGAGACCAAGTCGGTCCATTGTAGTTTCCCGTCTTCGACAAGTTTGCCAATCCCAGCAGCCGTCATGAACTTGCTGAGAGATGTAATGTAGTATATCGTGTCCTGACTAGGAGATACTCCCTCCTCCACGTCTCTGTAACCGAAATTGGCCGTGTAGATGACTTCGTTTGAATGGAGTATGCCAACGGATGCCCCAGCAGTACCCGAAATACACAGTATTTCCTTGACTGTGTGTGAGAGGCCTTTGAACCGTAGTTGCATTTCATTATGTGGATTTGGTCCGGCAGTGGCCTTGTGACCAGGCGCTGACTTGAACATTGAATTGGAAAGCGGAGAGAGCTTCTCAGACCAGCGAACGATGGCTGCACGCTTTGTAGTAGACAGTTACTGTCTCTTAACTGATTCAGGATGTTCTGGAGCGCAGAGATAGCTACCTTAGAATGTTTCAAGAAAGATTACCAAAGCTAGGGAGCAGAAAGATCATGACCGAGTGTGTATCGGAAACCGGGTCTTTGGGTAGTACCATCTGCACGTGGATTCAAGAACCCAGCGCCCAATGTCGCTGCTTTCGCATTTGTCCCCGCAAGGAGTCCATAGCTGTAGAGAGCAGATCCTTATTTAACAAGTAGGTAGGGAAGCCACTTCATCAGGCTACATCCCGTAGGAAGGGGGCGGGAAGTTGGATTTAATGGATGACCAGGGTGGACATCTGCCCCAGACTCACCCCCCACCGGGCTTAAGGTGAATGCCAATTTACGGTCGAGTGACGCGGATGAGGGTTGTACGAGCCTGGTGACGCATGATGTGAGTGAGCTGCTACCTGATAAGCTATGCCTCTTAGAAGACATTACTCATTATAGAGTGGGTACATTAAGGGATCATGTTTTGCATGTATACTATTATACATAAGGGGCCATAGTAGCCTCTTAGTTCATTGTAAAAGGCACACGGAAATTTTGGGTATACAGAGTGATCAATACTCGAATGCCAATGCTACTAGGTGGTGTCATGCAGGCTACTAGCTAGCGCTAGCCATCGCGGCTCCGCACATTTGACATGGGGTTACGCCAGGCAAGCTCAACAACCCGTCTATGACATTACCCACCATACACAGCATTAGCTAGAATACCCTGCAAAGACTTCACCCCAATCTCGCAATGAACTCCTGTCTCGATACCCGCGAAAAGCATCATCATCATCACTTATTCTTCCCGTCATATCCTGCAACCCCAGCAAGTATTTGGGGGGGAAAAACGCAACATTAACCCATAAACCTGTTGAGAAAAACCGTAACATCAACCCCCTATCTGCAAAAAGCCTCCTCGCCTCAGCAATCGCACGTACCCCTTCTCCTGACCTACTATTTCTGAATGCTTACAGCGTTACAACTGCCTCGCTACAAAAGGGGATGAAACAAATACCCGAAACAATACCACGGGTGCGGAAGCCAATGATCGCGAGCCTAGCGCGCGCATCCGCACTTTCTGATATCCGTTCTACCTATCACACTACTTCAGTACGGAGATACAGAAGTAGTTCATTCACATTTCAACGATTAGAAACATGGTCCATGGTATTTATATGCATTCTGACTGGCTCGCAGCGGGGCGCTATAGCGGTGAAGGATATGACCCCTCTTTCCTTTTAGCCCCTTTCATATAATGTAGAGACGTGGGCCTGGATCTGAGCTGATAGTGAGAGTTAGAGCGAAGAGACGACTGAGATGGCTGGCCATATATCCTCCTGTATCCCCTCCAGATCGTTCTAACTCCGTTTCTTCACTTCTTCACGTCTCTTTCCGATCCTTCCCGTCAGTCATTTCCTTTGGGCTCGCCATTACTGTGTACATATTCATTCTTGATTTCCGGCAAATCATCGGTCTTCAGCACACTCATTCACAACTTGATCCTTTCTTTCCGGCAGCCCATTGATCTTTAACACTTCTTCACCTTTTCATCCTTTGTTTCTATTGATCATTAACACAGTCTTTACAACCTGATTGTTGATTTCAGGCAAATCATTGATCAAAAACAAACTCATTATCACACTCCTTAGAACTTACATTCATTATCTCTCTGCATCTTCGTTGTCCTGAGGATATCTTGAACCAACAGCCAATCGTCATGGAGCTCACGGCGCTTCTGGCCGTTGTGCTAGGAGCATTTCTCACCGCAACCCGGGTCACCGCTCTCTCATCATCCGATGCAAAGACCATGTATGACGCCTTCAACAACGCATTTCTGACAACTTATGACAACGGTACGGCGTTTTACAAACGAAACCTGACCAGCAATGCCGAAGACGGATCCTGGACCCTCGATCAGGATATCTACACGGTCCAGGATGCCTATGAGACGACAGGTGACGCTGATAAGCTAAGCTTGATGACCAACTTACTAAACACATGGCTGTACTATAACCCCCCACCATATGACGGCGATGGTTGGAACGACGACGTCGGCTGGTACACGCTGGCTCTGATGCGTGGGTACATGTACACTGGTAATACAGACTGGTATGCCCCAGCGAAATCTGGGTACGACATGGCCTTTGCTCGAGGCTGGAACGAAACCTACAACAATGGTGGTATTTGGGAATGTCAACCTGCCCCGGGCGACCCACCATCAACCAAATGTGTCCTCTCGAACTTCAGCCTCGGACGAGTCGCTTGTATGATCTACCAGGCCACGCATGACATCAATTATCTGAATCAGTGTGAGCAGATCTATAACTGGGTCTGGTGGACTTTATTTGTCCCTCACACCGGTCAAGTGATCGGTTGCGTAATTCAGACTGGGGAATTGCAGTACGGAGATGATGCCTATAATCAGGGAATGATGGCTGACATGGCAAACATGCTCTGGCTCATTACCGGCAACGAAAATTATCTCCGTGATGCAAAAATGGCCCTCAGCTATGGATTTTCCAACGTTACCAAGAACGGAATCTTTACCTCCTGGAATGTCAACGGAACTGGCTGGGTGGATGACTTTTCCCGTGGCGCAGGGCGGACTATCCAAAACAACCGTCTCTGGGATACATACCATAAGGACATGGTCAACAACGCAGACTCCATTCTAGCGAACCGACGAGCCGATCTTGGCATCACATGGAACGCATGGGATACGCCTACGCCAGAAGACATCGATCTGTGGCCAACTCAAGCCAACGACGCATCGACATGGCTCCTCTGGACACCCGTCGACATCCCCGACGTCATCGGAGGCATCCACACCATCACCAACGTCGCAACAGGCCAATTCATCGACAGCGCCAACAACTGGGGCAACAATTCCAGCKTCATCCAATCCTCCCCCAACAATCAGCAGCAACAGCGCTGGCTCTTCACGCGAAACTCAGACGCGTCCTGGAACATCGTCAATCTCGCGACCTGGAAGACACTAGACGTCGGTAATGGGAATAATGCAACTAACTCTACCATCATCCAATCGCAATTCGGCCGGGCTTCTAATCAGCGTTGGTTGGTCGAGCAGGAGGGTAATGGCACTTATAAGATCGAGAATCAGCAGAGTCAGTTGGTCTTGGATAGTTCGGGGAGTAAGGTGGATGGATATCCGTTGATTCAGTGGCCTTGGAATAATGGGACGAGGCAGTTGTGGACGCTTGGGTAGTTCGTACCTGCAATATGTCAAGCGGAGGGGATGTAAATCTGGCGATGTTATTCAGGATTGGAGTACTTGCATAGAGCGCGAGTTACAGGGCGGCTTTTGGCTTTCATCTGGCTGAGAGTCGCTCTTTCTCTTCTTTACCTAGGCTGGTCCCTCTTTTCTCTTCTTCAGGCAGCCCACTGCGCGCCTTTGTATTATAGATTTCATACTCCTCGACTTGATCGGGTCGGTAGATAGATTCATGTCCTCATACTATCCATGGGATGAAATGTAATCCTTGTGAAGCTGAAGCACACTTTCACTTTAAAAGTGAGCATGATATATTTGTTATAGGGGAATGCTTAGGGTGCTGCATCGCCCCTGCTCACCCAGCTTCCTCACTAAACAGCTTTGAGATGCCGGTATTTGCGCAAAATGCATGCACGTAGAGAAATCCAAACTGCATTCCAATCACATACCGCAAGTCCTATCCCTCACTCCACCACAGCCCTCCAACCCCTCCTCCCAACCCACCCCCTCTCAACCCCCTCATCAGCCAAAACATCCCCCGCCGTCCTCCCCGTAACAACACTCCTCTCCGCATCCCTCCCCCTCACAAAGAAAGGTTCAAACCCCAGCACCTTCCCATCCTCACCCCACCTCCTCACCCACTCCCTCCTCCCCCCCTTATTTCCCTGCTCCCTCGGTAAAGGCCGGAATCCCGACGCATAGCGATCCATACTCAGGTACCACCGCCGTTGATGGATAGAGCCTATACTATTCGTAGCGCCGGGGTAGGCATTCGTTAGTCGGACCTGCTCGTCTTCTTGCTCGGCGATTTCGCGCTCGAGGGCAGAAGAGGCTGAGGGGGCTAGGGATGCGGGGTGGGCGTCGGTGACTACATCATCATCGTCGATGTCAGATGGAGGCGGCGTGTCGCGGACAGGGGAGGTAGATGGAGCTGAGGCTTTTCGGCGCCGCTTCCTGGATGGTTTTGGGGGCTGGGTGTGGCGGTTCTCGGAGGTGAGGAGGCGGATGGAGAGGGTGTAATTCTTGGGGAGATGGGTGCCGTGAAGGCGGATGCGGATTTTGCGCTGGGGAGGTGTTAGTGGATGGACAAATTGGTTTGGGTAATGGTGTTATCACGTTTTGGAAAGCTTGATGTAGCTTTTGGCTGTCTGACAGTCCTGGAGACGATTCTATGTCTTCATCTGCGGTAGGGGAAAGCTCGTCGTCCGTTTCTCGCTGGGTAGGCTCGCGGTATGGAAGCATTTCGTATTCTCCAGTATCCCAAATGAGTAGACTGCCTGTAGTTGAAGAAGCGGTCTCAATGAGATGATTCTGTGAGGGTGTCAGCTCTTGCATTGACTCAGACGAGGCTACAAAACCATTCAACAGAACGTTCGGAGGAAGGAAGAAAGAAAGAAAGCGAATCATACGTATCAACAATGCCAAACATGATCTTTATCCCCTCAATTACCTACCCAAACATTATGTATCCTTGTCTCCGTAGCATTTCTATTCAACCTCATACTATTCGCATTCCCAGGCAACCCATACATGATAGCCCAACTGACCGAGCTCGTCTCATTGATCTGTAAACGTAAATCATAGTGTACGCCAGCTACCGGGTGGTCATGTTGATGTATGACCCAATGGCGGCCGTGAGGGTGCTGATTCCGTTTGTACAGATCCACGAACGAGGGAATCGAGAGGGGACTAGTAGCTCTTGCATAGTGGGAGAGGTGGTGGGAGAAGTGTTCGAGGTGATTACGTATCCGGATTTCGCCTGCTTCGATGGCTGCAAGCTCGGGTACGGCATATACATTACGTTGTGGGACATGGTTCTTATCTATATGAAAGGTCTCCCTGCTTCTTCTGATCCTTGGAGGTGGGGGCGATATCGACGTACGCAGAGATGTGGGAGGAGTTGTATTCCTAGTCGGACTTGTTTGTTGAGGAGATTGGTTGTCTAGGGTTTCAGGCTCCGGAGACGAGTATATAGGCATTGACATTTTATCGAAGGGGCTGACGGTTTTGCATTGTTGTTAATCCGGTAGATGATGCAGTTTGAGTAATCCAGGTGCTTTTCATATATGAGGTTAAGTCATGCACTACAAGGATTTCGCGCTTTTAACAATGTGATAGTGATCTCTATTCTACGAGCACGTGTGGCGGCAGCAGCTTCTTGTCTGGCATAAAACTCGCTTGATGCTACCTAGCAGGAGAAATAGCGACAGAACAACAGATCGACTATTATCGTACTACCTGCCACGGCCATTACCATCCATGGAGCTTCCCCTTCGTAGCGCATGTAACCAAAAAAAAGAAGCAAGGAAACACGCGGTGCTCTTCTTATCCATGGCAGGACCGTCAGAGCTGGGTATTTCGAACCTTCCCTCCTTCCACCCTTGCAACTCCTATTGCTATGATTGACTGGTTTGGTACTCTCTACGCCTCAGCGGGCCTCTCCTCCTCGCGTCCTCTGTTTTCGCCGTTTGCAGCCTCCTCCTCTTCTTCCTCCTCTTCTTCTTCCTCACCACCCTGGTACTCTCGGTGTGCACCAGCAGGCACCCAAAGGCCGCTCTCGCGGTCCTTCATGCTGCTGTCTTGGCCAGAGAGATCGTGTCCAACGCCTTCGCCCATTTGCTTATGACGGCGTTGGGAGAGGTTGCGCGCGCGGGTGCTGAGGGATGGCTTGATGGCTGCGTTGGCAGTCACCCAGTTGGTGAGGGCGTCTTCGCAGTCTTGGATGATACTATAGTAATCAAGTTAGAGGCCATTACGTTGAGAGGAGGATGCGGTGTCACTTACGCCTTGCTGGCCTCATATCCGTCATAGGCTTCACGAGTCTCACCTGGGGTGACTGGGGTATCATCAACAAGCTCCAGAAGATGCTTTCCGAAACCAGCAATAATGGCAAGCTTCTCGCTATGTTCCTTGATGGCATCGAATTGGTAGGTGAAGGCCGCCTTTAGCTTCTCGCGGGTGATGTTGGAAAGCTGAGCTTCTGCGACGAGAGATTCGGCTTCAGCGCGGACAAGCTCTTGCTCGAGGACGACGATGCGGGGGCTGTTAGGTTCCTTATACTTGAGTTGGGCAATCTGATCGGTGATTTTCTGCTTGCCTGTAAAGGACTCATTGTTAGCGTGTCCCTCGGTGTTCTGCGAGAGATGATGCCTTACGGTCTCTGCTGGGTTGGACAGAAGCTTCGATGTTGCGGATACTCTTGATCGTCACGCGGTATTGGTCGTAGCGGTCAACCATTTGGTCCTCAAGCTCGCCAATTTCGTAGATCAAGACACCAAGCTTGTCGGTAACATCCGAGACATCATCGTCACATGCCTCACCCCAAATTGAGAGTTGTTGCTGTCATTTCCTGTCAGTGATGCTTTACAAATTTTCGAATCAACAGGAAATCTTACAGCAACCTCCATCCTCTCACGTCCGACAAGTTCCATGCTTCGCATAACGTTCTTCTCCATCTTCACCAACTGTGAGAGCTTCTTCGCAAGGTCTGGGCCAAAAGCGCCAGCTGTTGATTTGCGTAGCGCATGACCTAGGTGTGGGACGTCAAGAGTCAGCCTGCAGGTTTGATAAAGACAAACGTATTGAGACGCATGCCAGCGACCACGGTATCAGAGTGTTAAGGAGCAATTGCCAGATTGCACGGGAATCAGCTAGGACAGGTTGTTCTAATGAACTTTCGAAGACAACAGTCGACATTAACATATTTTGACATTTAGCAAAAGCTTCGCAGGTTTTGAGCAATCTTTGGTGCAGATGCCAGTTGCCTGATCGCAGGCCGTTGTACCCCGCAAGGCAAAACGTGGATAGGGGGAGACCCGCGCAATAGCTTCAAACACTCGTATGGCAAGATGGAAAACACTTACCAACACTGCTCTTGCCAAAGAAACGACCGGACTTTGTGGATGACGTGGGAGGAGGGGGGTTCTGGATTTGTGAAGCTGTCGGAGCGCGCGACTGGCGCATGGAATACGTGCGATGCATGATGAGTCGAGGTTATGAGCTTTATAAAGTTGTATGGTGTATGTGTAGTGAATAGGTGCTCTGTTGTGTAGAGTTGTGGTAAGTAAATGTACGATACACGGTAGTATGAAAGCAGAAGGTCGGAGTGTTTATGTGGTAGGTTTGTTAGGCCAAGGATGAGGTTGGCGGCGCTTGATCCCTGGGCGCCGCGATGACGTAGGTAGCACGCCCCCAATTTCAGACCCTTGTAACAGCTCGCGTTTGCGGATGACGCGAAACAAACGGGGCTATGCTAAAGCTGTTCTCAATTTTGGGCTTGCTACTTACTGGCTGATGATGGAGCTGACTGTTGATCCTGTAGGCGTGGGGTAAGGTAGGCAGAAAGGGTAGGAAGAAGTTTGTGGTGTGTGGAAGCTGGCGGGACCAAGTTTATTGATTTATTTCCCACGACAATGCACCGCCCAAGTGTCCCGATCCGTCTGTGGCGTTTAGTTCGAGTCCACTACACACTATGTAGAAGTACTCCAGTGGGGACTCGTCGGAGGTCTAGACTGGATGTTGGCCGGGAGACCAGTTACCGTCGTCATCGATGATCAACTTCAGCCCGCTGTGTAACATTGGGGATACCTAGGTAGCATGACAGCTACCCGCCATACGCTGCCATTTTGTGCTAGGGCTGATGTGTATCTAGTCAGGCACTCCCGGGACTTCACTTGTTGACTATTTTGTAAGCTAAATACATACATCTAAATCGTCTACCTTGATGCATGCTAGATCTCTGCTTGCCCTCGTCATCGCTCTTCAATCGAATATCCAAGCCAAGTCCCTGAGGGCTGACAAGCCAATCAAACCTCCAGCGCCACGCTAAACGAAATTCATTTGTCTGCATTGGGAAATCATTCTCCCACCTGTTCATTTGCACAAGACACTAACAGTAGACCCTTCACGAAGTACTTGTGGGCTGGTCCTCATTGCGTACTAGCGTGGGAGCAATCCTCCTCTTCTTCGGCACGGTTGCTTCTTCCTTCTCTGACTCGCTAGTGTCTCTCTTCCCAAGCACGCTTCCAGTTACTGAACTTGGTCTGCTGCTCACCATCCCAGACATTGGTGTCTGTGGAGGAGTGGTCCATGGTAAATTGCTGAAAGCTGGATTCGTAGCTGCAACACTTGGGACACTCCCAAGGGTGGGCGTAGGGTTGTTGATCATTTGCGACGATTGCGTAGCGATTGAGGATGTTGAATTGGATCTTGTAGGACTCGGGGGTGGAAATGGTGCAGGCGACGCTGAAGGAGCTAAGATCGGTGTGGTTTGTCTTTCAAAAGACACGGGCGCAGAGGCGGCGGTAGGAGTAGGTATTGGCGTTGGCTGGGCGGATGATGCTGTAGATATGGCAGGTGATGGGTGCGCAGCTGTCGGTACATGGCCGGAGTACACCTGTCCGAGTTCGCCCGGGCTAAAGGTCAGATTTGAGCAGAAACCGTCCGAGGAGCTCATAAGTAATGTAAGACCATCGTTGGACCTAAAGAATAGGTCAGCTTGATCAGAACGGAGTAACATGAGGCTGAAATACCAAGTCAGGTCAGTGAATGTGGCAAAGTGCAAGTTGCTCACTACAACAATAGGAGTCATTTGCTGTGTATCATACACAAGCACTGCATCTTGTGTAGCCACAGCGTAGACGATGCGATAAGGTAGCGCAAAAACCGGATTTGGACCAGGACCACCAACACCAGAATCCACGTCTGTTGGTCTTGGCGACGAAGTAGGCCTCGTCGAGTCCATTGGCGAAGGCGCTGTAGTGGGTGGTGGGTCCATTGCTGAACTGCTGATGGATTTAGAAGAGAGCACAGCATCAGGCAGAGGCGCTATGGCTTCCTCTGACGACGAGGTGTCGATAGTAAAGTTGACAGTTGTTCTTGGGGTTGGTCGGAGAGTATAGAAGATGGGACAGCATTTCACTGCTATTGAAGCTTTTTTATGGCCTGGAAGGTGCGCAATAGGCGGCCTGTTGAGGCCAGCCCGCGTGTATATATACACTGTGTTGATCACATCATCGGCGGTCTTAGCTCCGTCTGCTGGATTTGAGGTTTTGTACTGGCCAGCTGGTGTGAGGAGCAGACTTCCGTCTGGCGCAAATGTCAGTCGTCGAAAGAAGGAAGTATAGGTCTCATTGGCATAGATGGCTGCGTTCTTCACGCCCATAGTACCCATCAAATACGGGTTTGGCGATTTCTCCATTGGAAGCACAGCTGGCAGAGGCATTGAGGGTGCCGGAGATGCTGATCTTCGCATGGAAGGTGACGAGCCGAAGGATGATCGTCGGCTATGAGAAATAGCTGGAGGGTTCATCGGAAGTGCAAGAGATGTTGGTGTTCCAGGCATTGACGCAGCAGGTGACCCAGGGGCCAAAGAAGATGTATCAGCTGCAACGTGAGACCGCATCCCCGGATCTGGTGGTGCTGGACTGCTTGAGGATATCCTTCTGCCAGGGAGATCCATTTTCATGATCTTATTGTGCTGGCTGAGAGTGAATTGGCCGTCCTTCGTTTTCAAACTGTAAACGTGAACCGACCGATCTGAAGACTGCGTTGCCAGATATTCGTTCATTGGATCCCAAGCCACGCCTTGTACATAATGATTATGCTCCGCAATCTGCCTTACCATTTGGCCTGGAAATTTTAGCTATAGAAGGGCTAGAAGCTGCTACCATGTCGTCAACCTACCTGATTGGGCATTGTATATCCGAGCGATGTTGTCCATGCTGCCAGTAACGAAGAAGACACCATCTGGGGACCAAGCCAAGTCATATATCTCTGAGCCGGACGACCGGCACATATGCTTTATTCGCCATGTCTCTTTATCTTCTAATACATCTTCACCGAATGCTTGGGGATGGGAGTGGGTCTCGGAGGGGATCCAGAGAAGCGTATTGCCGTCGTCGCCGGCACTGGCTAGCATTTCCACTACATTCATCAGTAAGAGCGCTTGACAACACTTACATAGCCACATACCTCGTGGGGCGAATCGAACAACATTCACTGCTTGAGTGTGCTACCAGACGATAAGTTCTGCTATGAAGGACTAAACGTATGAGACCTACTTTGATGAGTGTCGTCAAATAAGTTACAGTCCTCTCCTCCCCGTCCCGCTCTACCTTCCAGATCCTGACATTGTTGTCTCCTCCTGCCGTTGCCAATCGGCCTTTGCCGTGAGGCTCAAAATGTGCGGAGTAGATCGGTGTATTGTCGTTGTGCCAGGATATGAGGAGTGGTGAAGCTTTCATTTTGTCGTCGTAGACGATGTTCTGGACTGTGCAACCGGAGTGTGATCACCCAGCGTGCTCTAGATGGGCGTAATTTGTCCTCATTAGACTTGTACTTAACTTCGCAGCGGTGAGGGGGGGGGCTAATATGTAGGTACTGCGTTAGGTGTTTGAGGGGCGGGCAGATGCCTTCACCCACTGATTATCGCCGATGGGCTGGAGAAGGTCCCAATTGATGGAATTAACAGATTGTTGTGTGCTGATTGAAAGACATGGGGCTGAACTCGAGGCTCTGTTGGCTCCTACTCCACGGTCCTCCACAGCGCGATGAAGCGCGATCTGATACCGGGATCTAAATAAATTACATCGCTAGTGTTGGGTTTGAAACATTCCTAGCGATCTCTCTGATTATGTTCGGTATTGATAAGTTGCTGATCTTTTGATCTTTAGTATACACAGACACATAATCCTATAAGAGAATACCATCAGTCCAGCGCCTCCCATGCTCGAAGACCGGGTATGTATGAACTCTAAAAGTTCTTGCAAGAATCCATTAACCAGAGGTAGGCTTGATAATTCAGTTCTATCTCTAAGATCATAATTAGATCGCCAGCAGCAGTTACTCTCCACCAGGTAAAAAGTGCGGTAGTCGCACGCATGCATCTAGCCGCTCATGTCGATGAGTAGCAAAATTTACTGCTCGCTACAACCACGATTCCCCAAAGAACCGAGCCTCACCGTCACGCCCTCTCCTTCCCCTTCCCCTTTCCCTTCCCCTTCTCCTCCCTAATCACACTCTCCAATCTCGTCCTCTCCCCACTCTGTTCCACCATTCCCCTGAAAACACCCTCTTCCCTTTCCACCAATGAACCCGGACTATCAAACTCCACCTGTTTCCCATCACTCATAACCAAGATCTTATCGAAATCCACAATCGTACTCAACCTATGCGCTATTACAACAAGTGTCGAATTTTGAAACTCTTCACGAATGGAACGTTGGATAAGGATATCGGTAGCCATGTCGACGGCGCTGGTGGCTTCATCTAGGACCATTATTTTAGGGCGGGAGACGATGGCGCGAGCGAGGCAGAGGAGTTGGCGTTGACCTTGGGAGAGGTTGAGACCGCCTTCGCTGATGCGGGAGGTGAGGGATTGAAAGACGTTGGTATTTGAGGATGGTGGTGTGGATGGTGTGGGTGTTGTGCCCGTGGACTCTGTGGGGTTCGGTTCGTCATGTGATGTTGTTCCCGTGCTGTGGATTAGGCGGACGCGAGACAAGGCATCGTAGAGCTCCGAGTTGGTGTGATTGTTGAAGGGGTCGAGGTTCGAGCGGACGGTGCCTGAGAACAGGACAGGATCCTGTGGTATGATGGCCAGACGACTGCGAAGATCGTAAAGGCTGATCTTCGATATATCAACACCGTCTATGTGGATTGATCCCTCGCGTGCCTCCAGAAATCGGAAGAGCGCAAGTGTGAGGGATGACTTGCCGGCGCCTGTGCGGCCGACAACGCCAATACGTTGGTTCTTCTCGACGTTGAAGGAGAGGCCTTTGAGGACTGGAGGCAGCTCGGGAGCATACCCTGCAACCAAGTTTGCAACCTCGAGGCGACCTTCGGCAGGCCATGCGGCAGGGGCCTTGACGCTCGAGTTCTGGTCCTCTATTGGTATATTCGAATACTCGTTGACGCGCTCGACAGCATTCATACTAAGCTCAACATTGGCATAGTTCCTGGCTGTCCAGGTCACCGCCCTGCTGTATTGAAGAGCAAAGCTCAAAGCAAATCCGGCCAACGAAGGTTCAATACCTAGGAACACTATGACAGCAGCCACCAGGATGGCAAATACAGCACCCATCCAATTGAGCCTTAGTGAAAGCCATCGGTTAAAGAGCCAAATATGCCAATAGGCTCCAGCGTGAGCATCGATCTTGTCGAACATCCTAGAATTGGACTATTAGTATCAATGTGATAACGTTGACCATCTTTTCCGGCGGAAGCATACCTTTCAATATAGGCGTCAGCTTTGTCGAACGCGCGTATGGTTCCAATGCCCGCCAAAGCTGATCCAAATTGTTCGAATATTGGACTTTTGGCATTGCTTTCTAAGCGCTATTCCAATGTCAGCTTGAGACCATTCTGATGTACGATAGGAGTAGTGTTAATTAGTGGTCCAGGAGCCCGCAGAATGGTTCAACCCTGAGACTGATACTTAAGAATGGTTCCCAGGGGAATGAGACAGGGGTGAGAGACCCTACTCTAGGGACTTGTGTTAGCGCCTAGGCCACTAACTCTAGGTTGCCTCTGGGGGATACGGCTGCCAGGTAACCCTTCTACGCCAAGACTTGCGGGCTCCCGGACCACTATTTGATACTAAATCTGTTGTTGGTTGAGCATTGTCTTACCTTGACCTCGCAAGCGCCAGTCAGGAAGGTCGACGTGATGTATGTGCTGAGCAACAGAAGTGTTACAGCGAATAGCAACATCCAGACCGAAACGAACAGTCCCGCGATGATAATGCTGACCAATAGGATCATTTCGTAGATTAGGAACCCCAAGTCGGTGCCGAGTCTCGAATCGATTGCAGCAAAGTCTGCTGTAAATCTGTTCAAGATACGCCCGACGGGGGTTGTATCTAGCCATCGGAGCGGGGCTCGAAGGACAGCGTAGGTAAGCTTTTCGAATAGCTCCTTTGATGCTCTGATAGCTCTCATGTAGACCAAGAAGTATCTTAACGTTCCAGAGATGCATATGATGAAGCTAAGACCAAAGTAAATCCCTAAATAGAAGCTTAGATCTTGACTTTGCGCCTCCGTACTTATGTTTAGAGCAACAGGTTGACGCAGAAGCTGATGGATATTAAGTGATTCGGTCTTGAAGGACTTAGTCCACAACCCGACGAACCAGGACCTTCCCAGGACGATACTTTGGTGGGCGACAAAGATGATCATGATAGGTAGCCACAACCATAGGCCACCACTAGTGCTGAAGTATTCTTTATACATTTCGATCTTGACTGCACCAGTCTCCTTCTTTTCATCTTCAGTGAACTTCTTAGGTTGTGATTTGCCTTGAATATCCATTTCACTGCTGTCAAATACGACCGATCTCTCCTGAGTGTTTGACAATATCCTGTTAAGAGTGCTGTTGGAGGTGTCGTCGATCACTTCTTGGGCAACTTCGGTCTCATCATTATCGCTTTTCTGCTGTTGCTTCATCACATTGTCTAGGATACCCATGCGCTGTAATTCTTCCGTAGGTCCTGCATGTTGGACCGTACCCCCACCAAGGATGACACAGTACGCTGACCTTGACAAGACTAGCCCTATGTGGTGGGTAACGAGAATTCTCGTTCTCCCAATTCCTAATTCACCGGTGAGAGCATCTTCGAATAGCTGTCGGCCTACATGAGCGTCTACAGCGCTATGCGAAATTAGAGGAAAAGCCTTGAAACTGAGAATAATCGGCCTTTACCTGAAAATATCATCGAGAACCAGGATTCCGGCTCTTGAATACATGGCGCGGGCAAATGATACTCGCCATCGCTGACCTCCAGACAAGTTTATACCGTTGGCGCCAATGTCTGTCAAGTCTCCATCGGGCAGCATCTGAAGATCCTTTTCAAGAGCACAGCATCTGATGACTTTATTGTATCTACCAGAATCATAGGGTAGACCGAATAGAACATTATCCTTGATAGTAGCATTTTCGATCCAGGGAATCTGAGCTACAAAAGCAGTAGCGTTACCAATGATCCAGTCGCTCTTATTTGCTTTTGCGTCGTGCCGTTCATATACCGGGGGAGGTTTAGGTACATTGATTGCACCACACAGCTTTTCAGCCTCGCCAATGATCGCCGCCAGTAATAAGCTCTTCCCGGATCCTGTCTGCCCCGAGATTACACTGAGCTCCTGGGGTGGAAATCTCAGGTCAATATCACGCAAAATGAAACGGACCGGATCATCTACATGTGAATCGGAAGGCCACGCGATCGATAGAGACTCCATATTGATTGCATCACCCGGGGTAATATATGAGTCTCGCTCCGAAGCCTTGAGAAATTCGTCTATTCTTTTCACGGATACCCAAGCTTCCAAGCCCTCAGATATTACTTCTGGTAGAATGGCCAACGAGCCTTCCATGTTACTCATCACGGCGAGTGTTGTGAAGGCCACAGAAGCTGACAGGTTGCCATGAAGCAAGGCATATACCGCTAGAGACACAGTACTGAGCATCAAAGGACCCAGAATCCAGACACAGATTAGTGCTGTATCTAGGCAGAACACCCTCCATTGGGTTTTGAGCTCTTCGTCACGTTTCTTGCCAATCTTCGCTTGCCATTGCTTCTCTTCCGCTGCAAACTTGATTTGCCTTATTCCTTGCAAGGCTTCGGTCAGAACCACCATCTTCTGGTCTCGTACCTTCATGAGTTCGTCTTGAGAGTTGCTGAAACTCTTCGATACGAAAATGTTGACGGGCAGAATGACGATGAAAACGGCAAACCCGGCAAGTAGACTTTGCCATCCGATTAGATATAGTAGAAAAGTGATACTGACTACCAATCCAGTCAGCACTTCTGGGACAATAGCCCAATAGATCATAAAATCAGAAACGCGCTTTGCGTCCACACCCTTGATACGAAGATATCAGTTTCAGTGACCGAGCGATTAAGATGATAGTGGGAAGCTTACAATAAGGTTTATAGTACTTTGCCGAGTCTTCTGTGTATCTTCCTCGGGCTTATCAAGCGTCTCAATATCTTGAGCCAGTGCTGGATCAAGGCCAGTCTCTGGGCTTTTTCCAATCGTTGTCTGTGCTATTGGAGCATGCGGCTCAGCAGGGTTTGAAGTGGACGGATCACGTAGAACGGCCGGGTCCTTGGCTTTATTTACAGCTTTGACATCTTTCCGCCGAGTCGCTTTTACAAATATCATAGCGGAGAGTTCGGTTCTGATTAGCAGGCCCATTCTGGCGTAGCTGACGAAATAGAGCCAAGCCTGGGCCCATGATGCGAAAATAATGGATAAGCCAAGTGTAAACACGAATATCCAAGCCATCTTGGGAGTCGTGTTACCCTTGGTCCGCCTCTCTATAGTACTCAACAACAAGTACATCGATATTTGAGGAACAAATTGCGCGGCGGACTCAACAACGGCGTAGATAAACTGGAAGAGAATCTCGGCATAGTGTGCTATTATAAGGCCTCTCCAAAGATGATCTTGCTTTTTCTTAGATTCAAAATCCTTCCGGATATGTGCGGAGCGTGCTCGAAGATGTAACTTGGATAGGTCCCCTGACTCCAAGGTCTTCTTGTGTCTCGCAAGGGCAAGAATCCGTCCTGCCCAGCTAAACGTATATCTGCCCAGTGCGGAAACGCTATACTGGCCGTCAACTAGTTGACCAACACTAAAGATTAATGGCCTCCTCGGTAGTAAAGATGAAGAAACACAGCAGAGGATGGTCGCGACAATTTGGACCAGGAGTAGTATGTTGTACCCCTTGATATCCGTTGTATCAGAAAGAGAAACCCAACATCTGACACAGAGGGCTATAAGGATTGCAATGCTTGATACAGCACTTAATCTACCATAGTCAAATCTGGTTGTATTTTTATGTGCAGTAGCAACAGACACGATTATAATCAATAGTAGCGACTGTCGATCTATCAGCATGAACCTGACGTATAGCGAGAGTCGTTATACCCAGCAGCCGAATATGAGCCAAATCTCGGTGTATAAGTTGACTGTTGGATCAATAGTGGTGAAGACTGCATTTGTAATAGAAGCCAGAAAGCCGATAATAGCGCTGGAAAGAGCGAGGTAAGTGGGTAGGGCAACAGAGAACTCTTTCTGAGTCTCCTCTGTGGCAGTGCCGTCTTCATCTTCGTAGAGCTTGTCAACATCGTCATACACATAGCCTTTTGATCTCAGCCTCACGCGGTCGAAGATGTTTGAGAGAATTGGGGTAGTCAACAAAAATGTCAACACCAAGGCTATTGAACTGGCGATTATGGGCTCGCCTGAATGTTGGTCCATGATGAAGCACAGGAGTTTGAAATGATTGTAGAATCGTGGAACATGCTTGTGAAACCGTGCCGGAAGCTTTTCTTAATATCTTGGCGTGAAAAAACGGAGCAGTTTCGGTGTATTCTAATGCACTGAAGCATATTCTGTCTGTATACCAGCGAAGTGAGTCACAGATAACAAAATTATCCATAAATCGGTTAGGATACTCATGCTATCAGCAAGCGAATTACAATGACATTCGCCGAGGAAATAGCGGTGTGACCTGGAGTCATTGCGAAGCACAAAACGGCTAAAATGGCACGGTTGCGTAGGAGCGCTTGCAGCGGCGTCAATCCATGCCTTAAGCGGAAGGAGGGTAGGGTGCGCCTAGGTAAGGTAAGATTGCCTTACTCAACGGTTATCTAGGTACCATTGGCTGATATATTGATGGGACGTATGAAAATATTATGGCTGGGGATTTGATACCATGTGTCTGGAGTATATCACATATCACAAACTTTCCTACTATGTTCTTCTTTAATCAGATGTTAGGAACCATGCGCTACTTTTAATTAGCCCCAAACGCCCGCGTTCTCCAGTCATAAATCATAGCAGAAAGATCTTCAGCGTAAGCTCGTTGCTGAACCCAGGCTGAATGTTCATCTCATCCCAAGCCTTCTCCACGTCAATTTCCAGTACTGGTTTCTCCATACAGATCCGAACAGTATGCATTGGGATGACCATCTCACTGATCGTGATCATAAAATCCTTCTCGACAGACTTTTCATGCACCGAAGAAATATATATCCCCAGCAATCCCACCGCCTTCAAAGACACTCCGATTTGCAATTTGCCACTATCTTCCAGTTTCATGTCATACGATGTCACTGCTGCTGCTCCCGTCATTTTCCCTAGCAGACCAAGGATGGCCACTTTTGTGGACGGAGTTGTCTGTGAAGACATCGAGTGGAGTTCGAATGAACTGAGACGATAGGCAGAAAGAATCTCGTAGCCTTTGATATCGATCTCGAGCGAAACGACAGGTATCTCGCTATCGAGGCGCATGGAGCGGGATATCTCGCCTGTACTGTGGGCGCGCACAATGTACTCTTCATTGCTCTCTATACCAGGGAATGCGTTGATGTTCACTAATTCCGACAGAGCACGCTCACTGATGTTAAATAATGCAAGGATACTAGTACCACCATTGCCTCCTGTGAATGTGCCAACCTTAAGAAGTCGCTCTTCTTCGTAGGCGGTGTACATTTCCACGGTCTTACCAATGATGGGAGGACGCAATATAATGGTCTTACCTTTGGTCGTGCTTGCAGTCATCTCGTTGATAAGTGAGATGTTGTGCTGTCCCGGCTCATCAGTAATGTAGATGGGGCCACCAGAAACGCAACGCCCCGCAGCGTGGAACCCGGAATAGGGATGAGAGGTCTGGAACATGTCCCAATCTGGGAGAATATTCAAGTGACACGTCAGAAGCGAATTGTGAGCATTTACGAAGATATGCCAGGGATGAGAGTCAGGTATCCCAGGAAAGAAGTCATCCGAGTTACGCACCATCATGCGGGGCTTGTCGAGGGGCAATTGTGTGTGAAACAAGATCTGAGGGATCTGTGACATGCAAGATATGGCTTTTATGCTGAAGTAGCGGAGGGAATTGATAGTCCAGGCATCCTGATAAGCTTTGATGAACCGTAGGCGGTCAGGGGCGGTTGCGAGGAGGTCCAAAATGAATTGGGCGTCTGTCTTGACGGAGTCAACGCCAGAGGTGAGGAGAAAACTGTATTCATAGCGTTATTCTATGTGTATTGCGTCGCTTAAGGTAAGTGACTTACTTGTAAAAGTCGTTGTACATTCTGCCGACATCGTCCGCATCTACCATCGTGATATGGGTGCCGGGAATAAGACTCGTCTCCTTTTGTAGTTGCACGGTCTTGTATGTCTTCGCGATGTTCCCATTGGGAGAGATTGCTCCCCAGTATCCCGCCTATTGCGAATTTAGCTGGTGGACGCGTTCTTACGAGGTAGACTCCCATACTATGGCATGCCAAACTGCGACATGCTGGATGTTCGGATGCTGATCTCTAATGTTTGTTACGGTATATTTCAACCCATGAGGGAATCCCTCTTTGTTGGCTTCGAAGTCCGTCCAGCCACTCTCGAATTGGTTCTTGGTGCTTTTTTCCTACTGAATATCAACAAGCAATCTTAGCATGGCGAAGTTGCAGACATACAATGGATTGCCAGTTGTCATCGATAATTAGATTCGTGACTACAATGTGTAAGTTGGACGATTTAAAGTAAGACTCTTTGTGCGTACTCTTGATGTTGTTCTCCTTCAAAATATCCAATGCATTGTAGATCTTACCCTCATTCAGATCTTGACCAAGTGCATTCCATGTGCAATAGGTCAGACCATCATACCAGTTTTCTATCCATTCGGCTTTGACTTCATTTTCGATTCGCTTCTTCATCTCAGCCTTAATTTCATTGCTCATGTACTCATTGGCCCGAACAATTTTCCGAGCATGGTGCATAACTGCAGCATTCGCATTTTCAAATGTAGTTCCCACAGCAGCAATGATGTGCGCCTGACTAGATTCCGGACTGTCGTTCCTTGCAGATATGATGACGTTGCCCTCATCATCTGGTTTGAAGACTGTCAACACATCGTCAACTCCACTGACAGCCAGAAGGACTAGATGAAGTCCGTCCCAGCGAAGGAAGGAGGACAAAATAGCATCCTGGGGAGGATTGTATTTGTCTTTGCCGTGTCGTGGAGCAAGCCAAGGAGACCATATTCTTACGAGGGAGAACCACCGAGTGAAACTGCGTGGAATGCCCAGCTTCGTGTTCGACCATCCAGAATTCTCTCCTTGTGCCCCTTCTACTGGAGCATCTATAGACCAGAGTTGCGTGTCCGGAGTGTCACTCGGAACTGAATGTATAGCTAGATCTGAACTATAGTCTTTGAGATAGTCTCTCAATTCGGATGGCAGTCTTTGGGGTTGGAAGTACAGCACGCCATCTGTGAGACAATGCTGATCATTTACCCATTTCCAATCATCGCTTTTGACGATGCGGTATTTCAAGGTGAATTGTATGGGATGCTGGCTATGACCAGATGTTGATAAGCCCACTGAAAAGCATCGCCTGTAGATATTAGCTCTGTTCGGTGAGCTGATGGCTAGCTGTGGCTTTCGTAAGTGGGGCGAAGCTAGGGAATGATGGTAGGTTCAGCATTACAGGATTGAGAGACGGATCCTGCTCTTTGAGAGGCAGTCCTCGCCACTCTTGATCTTTATGACCATTGTGCCAAACCACAGCTTCCCATAATTGCTCGGGGAATGATCTACTGGACTCTAGTAGCACGGTGAATTTGACCTAGCAGGGTTCAGTAGATGGGTGGCTGCGAGATATACAGCGACAGAATGAAAAGCGCACCGTTTGACCTGAAGGAACGACTGTAGCTTGCCCTAAGGGCGGATCACAGACAGCATTGGCAAATAACAACATTTGGGCTGGCCTGACAAACTTGAGCTGGAATGGCTTTCCGAACAAATCATTCGTGACCATGACGCAACATTGGGAGGCGGCCACCCGCTGCCCTGGAACTTTTGCCACTGGCTGGAAGTGAAGCAATTGGTACCCTCCGAGCTACCGATGTCCTTTTTAGAAATATAACTCCCGCACCAATTTATATAGGTATACCAATGGCAAACCCCCACGCATTCGCGTGCTCTTCCACGAATCGAAATCGAGGGCCATCTTTGGTTGTAGCGGAAATATTCCGTGATCAAGACAAGCCTGAGGACTCTGTTACGGAGGTGTTTGATTAATTGACTTCCCCAGATCTTTCAATGATATCTAAACTATCCTCCTTACTATTAGAGAGCTCGTCATTTATTTGCCCGTCATGTACACGTCGTTTACGCCTCATAGGCTCAGCGAATCAGAAACGATTCATCACCGAGAATTATCTTCGCAAAACTCTAGAGGCAAAGCTACAATGGGCGCGGCAGGCTACAGAGATAAAAGCAGGGGAGAAGGAATCGATGTTAGATATGTTGGACAAAAGAGGATATATCAACCAGATTGTTGGTTCACGAGATGACTTAGACAAGTTGTTGACCGAGAAGCGAGTTGGCATATACTGTGGGGTCGATCCCACGGCACCTTCTATGCATATCGGCCATCTGCTCCCATTGATGGTGCTCTATTGGTTCTACATTAAGGGCTTTCATGCATGTTCTTTGGTAAATTAGTATTCACCATTATCCTCTCGGCATTGCTAATGACTTCTAGCTTGGAGGCGCGACAGCACAGATTGGAGACCCTTCGTGGAGAACGACTAGCCGAGAAGTCCAGCATTCTTCGGTACGAAAAACAAACATGTTAAAAATACACTTTCAACTAAAGGGAATGTGGGCGCATGTGGAAGACAGAGCAAAAGACTTTGGATATAATTGGGAGTGGGCTTGGAGAAGAGAGCTGACCAATAACAATGCATGGTTGAATAAGCTGCCTGCTATTGAGCTTCTGAAGCTGGCGGGACGCGGTACCAGACTGGGGCCGATGCTGGGAAGGGACACGTGAGTAAAGCTCTGGAGCTGTGATGGGGTTACTAAAGCTGATAGCGGGATTTGTGTAGGGTGAAAGATAGAATAAAAAGTAAAGAAGGCATGTCCTTTGCCGAATTTACCTATCCACTACTACAGGCTTGGGACTGGTGGCATATGTACTCTACGAAAGACATCCAAATCCAAGTTGGGGGATCGGATCAATTCGGTAACATCCTTGCAGGAATCAACACGATTGATTACATCAGGTTCAACCACTATGATCCGGAACTCCTACAGGACGAGAAGAAAATGAGTCAGAGGGCAGCGTTGCTCAAAAAGCCTATGGGATTTACCGTTCCATTATTGACAAAGGCTTCCGGTGAGAAATTCAGCAAGAGTGCTGGCAGCGCCATCTGGCTCGATAGAGAAATGACAAGTGCATTCGATTTATATCAGGTAACATTGACAGGTAAATTAAAGCTTTTCTCACCTGTTGCTGACGGAGCTGTAGTTCTTTCTCAGAATGGCTGACGCTGATGTACATCGCTATCTCAAATTATTCACGTTCGAACCGCTCGAAGTTCTCGACGAACTTATGGAAGAGCATTACAAAGACCCGTCAAAACGCGTGGCTCAACACAAATTGGCCAAAGAGGTGCTCACTATCGTACATGGGCGCCAAGTAGCTAAAGAGACCGAGGAACAGCATAGGTCTGTGTTCCGAAAGACTCCCATTCCTTACTCGCCGATGCCTGCTCAAGAAGATGGGAAACGGACTCCGCATGGGAACAGGGCGTTCAACGAAAACGCACCGATAGTGGATGCCAATTCCGCGCCATTCCACAGCATCGAACTTCCCAAATCACTCGTCTATAATCAATTGATGGAGCGGGTACTCTTCTTTGCAGGCATGGTTGCCTCTCGTAGCGAAGGTCATCGTATGGTTGCTAATGGGGGTGCGTATGTTGGCGCAAGGCCTGGCGCCACGGGGACCATGTCAGATCAAGTTGATTGGTCACCAGCAACCAATTGGCAACCCAAAGACACGGAGAAATATATCATTGGGGGTGACACTCTTCTCATCAGAGTTGGGAAGTGGAAAGTTAAAATTATCAAGATTATTAGTGACGAAGAATTTGATGAACGGGGCTTGAACGCACCGGGATGGGAGGAGTGGAAAGAGAGGAATGCGGAGGAGCCTTTGACTGGGGATGTCAAGAACATAAGGACCTTGCGTCAGAAGAATTACACCAATAAGGCGTTATTACATCAGCGAGGCCCAGATCCGGATGCCGATATTGTTAGAGCGCAATCCTCGCAATGAGGCTTTCGATAATTTGTAGTGTAGTGTGATGATACCCATATCTGCTTCTCCTCTTATTTACGCAAGCCGCTTTTGCATCATCAATGTGAACCGCCACATGGGAGAGAACAAATTTAGAGACACCTTGACATTGCAGCTCTTAGACTGTTGATATACTATGAATCAGAAACACTTTCGATTCATGTCCTTCATGAATACATGGGAAATTGACTCGAGCAGTGCCAAGATTTACCCGCGTAAAGCACCAGGCGCGTCACGTCTGCTACACGCAGAAACCCTCCAGTGGAGCTTGCCCAATTCACTGCTTGTCACGAAGCAACAATGTTGATATCACACGCACAATGGTATACTAGTTTATAATTGCGCCACATTATTCCACTCAATGGCTGGCTCCTCCCAAACTCCCAATGGAGCGCCCGCACCTCCACCCTCGCTCAAGAAATCAACATCAAGCTCCAAAAATCAAACCTCAATTGCCGGATTTTTCAGAAAAGCTTCAATACAACCTTCCACCAACGGGACTGCTAAACCGAATAGTGTGATTTTACCCGTCAATGGCCTCGCCAGGATGAGTGGTGCAAAAAAATCCCCCGGGGGCTCGAGTCAGAGCTTGACTCCTGCTCCTAGCAGTGATGCTGCCGAAGGACTCGACGACGAAGCCGTGCAGCCAGAATTAGTTGGCGTCAATGGAAAAGGGCCTTCCAATAGCCTGCCATCGCCCATCACGCCTTCGAGTGCGGCTGCTGCGGAAAATCATGTAGATGTTCAGGCTCCTAGAGGCTTCTATAGTCCCTCGAGAAAGGTCCGCTCCCAAGGTCTCTCAACAAGTTACACAAACTAATAATGTATCAATAGGCCAAGAAAGCTGTCAATTACGCTGTTGACGTAGAGTCTGGTGAAGAAGAAGATGACGACGAAGGGTTCAATCCTACACCAGGGACCAAGCCTCGAGGAAGGTCTTCAAAGCGTAGGAAGACGATTGTCGAGAGTGATGACGACGATGTTTTTGTCGGTGATGCTGAGATGGAGGAAGAAATTGTTGATGAGGGTATTCCATGACTGTTGTGCGCATGAGCTTGAGCACATTTAGCTGACGCCACATTTAGACGACTTCGTTGTGGATGACGATGAGTCTGACGTTCCGAAAGCCTCCCACAGGAAGAGAAAACGACCTTCCCCTAAGCAATCGAGGTCTCTGGAAGAACCTTCACTTGAAGGTCTTGAGCTAGAGAAGGATAGTGATCTGGATATGGACCTGCCATCAGCATCGACGGCTCAGCATTGGGTCTACGACCCAGACACTCCTACGCCAATGCAGCGGAGACCTTCCACTATTCCAAGAAAACCAGTAAATTCTATGGTCAAAGCAGTCAAGGGACAAGCTCATAAGACGGAGCCATCCCAGCGATATCCATGGCTAGCGGATATCCGTGACGCGGACAGAAACCCAACAGATCACCCGGACTATGACCCTAGGACAATCTATGTACCGAAGCTTGCTATGGAGAAATTCTCACCTTTCGAGAGGCAGTATTGGGAGATCAAGCAAAAGCTTTGGGATACGATCGTCTTTTTTAAAAAGGGCAAATTCTATGAGCTGTACGAGAATGATGCTACTATCGGTCACCAAGTGTTCGACCTTAAGCTTACTGACCGTGTCAATATGCGAATGGTCGGCGTTCCGGAGGCTACTCTGTCCACGTGGGTCAACCAGTTCGTAGCCAAGGGATATAAGATTGCCGTGGTAGACCAAATGGAGTCTGCATTGGGCAAAGAGATGCGGGAGCGAGAGGGCAAGGAGCCAGGTGCTGCCAAAGCTGATAAGATCATCCAGCGGAAACTTGCCAGCGTCATCACTAGCGGCACTCTTGTCGATGGTACCATGCTCCAAGATGACATGTCTACCTACTGCGCGGCGATCAAGGAGTCGGAGCTGGATGGGCGACCTGCCTTCGGAATCGCCTTTGTGGACGCTGCTAGCGCCCAGTTCTCCTTGACTGATTTTGTCGATGATGTTGAAATGACGAAGTTCGAGACCTTCGTTGCTCAGATGAGACCTCGAGAGATATTGCTGGAAAAGTCTTTCATATCTACCAAGGCTTTAAGGATACTTAAGAACAGCTCCGCACCAACAACTTTATGGAACTACTTAAAGCCCACGAAGGAGTTCTGGACAGCGGACACCACCTGTAGAGAACTTGACGCGGGTAAATACTTTATCAATGATGAAGGTGATAACGCAGAAGCATGGCCGAAAGCTTTACAAGAGGCTAGAGAAAAAGAACTTGTGATGTCTGCATTCGGCGCTCTAGTCCAGTATCTCAGAACCTTGCAAATCGAGCGTGAGCTCTTGACCCTAAAGAACGTCTCATGGTACGATCCTATAAAGAACGCAAGCAGTCTGATTCTGGACGGCAAGACCTTGATCAATCTGGAAGTGTTTGCTAACTCATTCGATGGCGGCCCTGATGGCACGCTCTTTGCTGTGCTAAATCGGTGCGTCACACCTTTTGGCAAGCGGATGTTTCAGCAGTGGGTCTGTCACCCACTTATGGACGCGAGGCAGATTGATACTCGTCTCGACGCTGTTGAGTCTCTTAATGCAGATGTCACTGTGCGTGATCAATTCATCTCTAATCTCACTAAGCTTCCAGACCTCGAGAGGATGATATCTCGTATTCATGCGGGTACCTGTAAGGTTCAAGATTTCGTTCGCGTACTTAACGGTTTCGAGCAGATCGATTATACTATGAGTCTTGTACGTGAAGTGGGGTCGGGACAAGGCATTGTTGGCCAATTGATTTCGGAGATGCCAGACATGAAAGATATTCTGGAATATTGGAACGTTGCCTTCGATCACGCCAAAGCAAAAGATGCAGGCCTTCTGATCCCGGAACGAGGACAGGAAGAAGATTTCGATGAGAGCCAGGACCGCATTGAAGGCATTCAAGCTGAACTCGAAACCTTGCTAAAAAGGACGAGGAAGCAGCTTGGGTCAACAGCAATCGAATACAGAGACAATGGAAAGGAAATCTACCAATTGGAGGTGCCAGTCAAGGTCAAGGGTATTCCAAAAGATTGGGACCAGATGTCCGCTACGCAAAAGGTCAAGAGATACTACAGTCCCGAACTTCGAGCCCTCGTTCGCCAATATCAAGAAGCACAAGAGACTCATAAACAGATCGTCAAAGAAATGTCCGGCCGCTTCTTCCATAAATTCGACGAACACTATGAAATTTGGCTCGCAGCGGTCAGAATCATCTCTCACCTAGACTGCCTTATAAGTCTCTCCCGTGCCTCCTCTGCCCTTGGGGAACCAGCCTGCCGTCCCATCTTCGTTGACGACCCCCGAACCGTCATTGAATTCGAAGACCTCCGCCACCCCTGCATGCTTCCCAATGTCACAGACTTCATTCCCAACGACGTTAAGCTCGGTGCCGACACCGCCAATATCAATCTCCTCACTGGTGCCAACGCAGCCGGTAAATCCACCGTCCTCCGCATGACGTGCATCGCCGTTATCATGGCCCAAATAGGCTGCTTCGTCCCTGCCAGCCACGCCCGCTTAACCCCAGTCGACAGAATAATGTCCCGCCTCGGTGCCAACGATAACATTTTTGCTGCACAATCCACCTTCTTTGTCGAGCTTGCGGAAACGAAGAAAATCCTTTCGGAAGCTACTCCCCGATCCCTCGTCATCCTTGACGAACTCGGCCGCGGCACAAGCAGCTACGATGGCGTAGCCGTCGCCCAAGCTGTCCTCCACCACGTCGCCACTCACATCGGCTGCGTCGGCTTCTTCGCTACCCACTACCATTCCCTCGCCGCCGAATTCTCTTCTCATCCTGAAATCCGTAATCGCCGCATGCGCATCCACGTTGATGATGAGAATCGCAAGGTTACATTCTTATATAAACTCGAAGATGGCGTCGCGGAGGGAAGTTTCGGGATGCATTGCGCGAGTATGTGTGGGATTCCTGAGAAGGTAGTGGAGCGGGCGGAGGTGGCGGCGAGGGAGTGGGAGCATACGAGTCGGTTGAAGGAGAAGGTGGAGGTTGCAAGGAAGGGATGCTGGATTCCGCTAGGGTGGCAGAGTGATATTGCTTGGTTGCTGAAAGGAACGCTTGGGGATGGAGGGATTGGGGAGAGGGGCGTGGACGTTATAAGGAGGGCTGTGGAGGAGTTATAGGGGGTGAGGGGTGGGGGTGCACGAATACGGCGTGGAAGACGTGGTCCTGTGTGGTGTGAGGAGGATGTAAAATGACTGATTCCACTTCTGAAAGCTTTTCAGCGAGCTTGTGTGTCTTGCTTTGGCCGAACGCGTTGGCATTGTTGGCTTTCTTCATTTGATAGGAGCATTTCAGTAGCTTTGTATTTGTAACATTACCAGGAAAAGTGTAGGAAAAGCTTTATTTAGGTCTGAATGGCTAAGCAATTAGAGAGATTTTAAGGGTATAGTGTACCGATTGATTGATTCGTTTGCGGAGTTGTGCGGTTTGGGGGCCATAAAGGTGTTGTAACGTGGTAGTTGGTGGTATGAGACTGTGCCATGGTAAAAAAATATAGAGACATAGCGTGATAATTTGGAAAGGAAAGATATATGTTTGCCTGGAGACAGAGTGGAAATCTAGTAGTTCTTCGAGACCTCTTCTGAGTGGTTACTACCTATCTTTGCGAGGCCTAAATACCAGCCACCTATGAACGACCACCGAACGACCCTCCCTAATGAATACATCGCGATTCCATTGCTCCGAAGAGCCATCCAGCCGAATCGTACACCACCATGGAAATGAGAATCAGGCTTTTCCATACCACCGCGTCAAACCCGAGGACCAAAGCCATTCAGCGCTGAGGTGGCTTAGATGACTGTCAGGGCAAGCCAAAAGACGAACGCGGGTTACTTCGGGTCAGTCATACCTCATTGAGGGGAGCCACTGCTCTCGGAAAGGGCTTTCGGAGACGTCTCTTGGTCGTTCTGGGCACTCTCTGGTCCCTTTGCGTGAGTAGATTTCGCGGCTTTCGTTGTACGTTTCTTAGCGGAGACTGGGCTTCCGTCCGAGGGCGACGTGGCAGGTTTGCGCTTTCTGGATTTTGGTGTTCCAGCTTCGGCAGGTGCCGCATTGTTCGTGGAATCTTTAGGGTGTTAGTTTAGGTAATGTCGTCGGATGGTGGGAGAAAGAGAAATTCACCATCCGTATTCGCAGCTGCAGGTTTGCCAGTGTTGACACCTAGTTTCACCTTGAGGCTGCACCATGAACAACGTGCTGAATGCAGGTTGGAAAACCCCGCCAGCGCTTGATATTTCTCCATGTCGATCTAAGAGATGTGAGTCAGACTATGTTATAGCTTGGTTGGACTCAGCTGTCCCGAGTGAGACAATACGCTTTCATGATAGACAGCTCTGTATTATCAAGAATACATAGAGGACGAAAGCAACATTCGAGTAGTCTTAGTGGAGGTATGCTGCCGGATGCTCACTCATCTTGACTCACCTTCAAGCTTTTGGGGTTTTCGACGCATTGGAAAACGAGCTTTAAAAGCTCCAGATCTCTCTCTGTGAAGTGTTTGACAGACATTCTTAACCCTTCTAATTGTGGTTGTGGACGTGGTAAAGTGAAGTGTGGGAATTGGAAATCAATTAGTATTCGGGATGTCGGTGCGTTATGTAGATGAAAGTTGACAGGTGAGAGTGGAGGTGAGAAGTGACAAATATTCTGATGAGCCTTTCTTAGCGCTCCCGTGAATATCACGGGATTGATCCCGAGTTCGATCCACAGCTCTTTCGCCTTTAAAAAAGAGGCCAAAGATTCATTCGAGTACGTGTCTGCAGGCCAGCTTACCATTACGGACAGTTAGCACAGAAGGCGTCTCGCTGTGAGAGAGGTGGCTCACTGAGCGAGACGATCTATTGAAATGCAGTAGAATCCGAGATCTTTTCGCAAAGCGGCGGTCCCTAACAGTGACCGGTGGATCTTTGTAAGGTCCCAATAATCCAGTTTCGGATCGCCACTAGCATTCCCATTTGTATCTTGCTGATTTCACGATGATTTCATTTTGACGGGTGCATCTGCGGAATTTCGAATCTGTTCCAAAGCTTTCTGCCATACCGCAGTCTCGACACTCTTCCTTCGCTCATTGCCAACAAAAAACAAATTTTGCTCCTTCGGCGCCCACCATGGCCTTTTTGGATTAATATTTGTTCTTTCCGGAGATTTGGGCACACGTGCCAGATTTTCGATACCGAAACGAGCTTTGATAGGTCGCAGCTCAGATATAGGCATTCGTGTAGTACGCAAACTCCCATACGATTTGATCGTCGTCATCTCAAGTTCTGTATTTGGCGGGATACTTTGTGCCCACTTTAAGAGCTGTTCTCGAGATCGACGCGCAAATATTGGCAGCTTAACGTGAACGTAGGCCACGAACGGAGAGGCATAGTACATCACATACGTCAATGGGACAGCACTAGCGCAGACGACTTCGAAGAACCTCAGCACTGCACATAGTGCTTTATTAGAGCGACTCACCTGTGGGGGTTACCCAGGAAGGCTGTTCCGGATCATTATATAGGGCAGGTGCAATGAACAAAAGAGTGGCGGAGAAGAGAAAAATTGTAGTGACCTTGAGAGCACCCACAAAAACAGTACGTCCAGTGCCAGCATGAAAGATCAGGAGGCGTTCCGGGATAGCTAGAAGGGTCAATGATCCCATTAAACATTTATTTTAAAGCAATCCACACTTACCTGTTTTGGATGGGTTTTGATAGGCGGACGCAAAGTATCTGGGAGACCTACTGAGACCAGGACTGATGATTTGTCTCCGCCATACTTGATTGCCTCCCAAAGATCTAAGTAGTTGTCGTGGTGGTATCATTGTCAGCTTTAGGGTGCCCCAAGCAACAACAGCTTCTTGTCAGAAAAGCTTGGGGTCGATAGCTGCTTGAGGCGAGCGGGAGATCGACATCAGGGGTAACACGCCTTGGCATCTTTCACATGCTGAAAAAGAACCTAATGGACGACCGTCTGCGGATGAAGAGCCTATCCTGCTTCTCCCTCTTCTCGTCGCGAGCGTGATTACAGCGTCGCGAGAAGTTGTGGAGCGGCTCTTCTGTCTAGAGGCTCTGCAGTACAATGATCCTTCTACCTAGATAGCATGATACAACTCCTCGAAGTTCACTCGGCAACATGAACTCCAGACCATTATATATACTCTACACTCTACAAATTCTACTGCTTGTCAGTGTCTCACGAGCATATAATGATATATCGGACGAATCCTTAAGGGCCATTCCTCGCCCAGGATTGGACTTCGACATCAAGGATGGCAAGATTCTAGCACCTATCCTGCGCCCTCGAGTTCCCGGGAGCGAAGGCTCAACAGCCGTACGAAATCACTTCATTGATTTTTTCAGGAACGATCTCCCACAATGGAAGATCACGTTCCAGAATTCCACCTCTAAGACGCCTGTGACTGGTGACGACGAGATACCATTCGTCAATGTTATCGCAACAAGAGACCCGCCTTGGTCGAACCCTGGAGAAGTTGGATACCTGACCTTAGTTGCACATTACGACAGTAAAATTTCACCAGATGGTTTCATTGGGGCCACTGACAGTGCAGCGCCATGTGCTATGCTCATGCATGCGGCTCGGACCCTGGACGGTGCCCTTACGAGGAAGTGGGCTTCAATGCGCGAAGCTGGTATCAAGCAAGACGACTACGACATGGGTTTAGAGGAGCATAAGGGAATACAGATCATTTTCCTTGACGGGGAGGAAGCTTTTGGAACTTGGACTGCTACAGATTCCATTTATGGGTCTAGGTCTCTGGCTTCCGAAATGGAGTCAACGTTCCACCCAGCTCTATCTACTTATCGCAATGCTCTATCTTCTATTCATTTATTCATGCTGCTCGATCTACTGGGTGAGGGATCTCCTGCTCCCACAGTTCCATCTTACTTCAAGACTACGCATTGGGCATACCAGAAGATGGCTACGTTGGAAGACCGTTTGCGCGGACAGTCATTGTTCACATCATCTCCCAACCATCCCTCGAAGCGGGGTACGCTGAGCCAAGGCGTATCCAAAGACAACAAAGCCAAGCTGAAACGCAAAGAACCAAAGTGGTTCTACGACCTTGATAAAAGCAACAATAGGTGGATGGGTGGCATGATAGAAGATGATCATCTACCATTCATGGCAAGGGGGGTGGACATTTTGCATGTTATACCAGCGCCATTCCCAACAGTATGGCACAAAGAGGTCGATGATGGTGAGCACTTGGATTTGGATACGGTCGGAGACTGGACGTCGCTGGTGACAGCTTTTGCTGCTGAGTGGTTGGAGTTGGAGGGACACATGGATAAGAAGCCCACGGACAAGAGGGCGATTGGCGATAAGCACGCGCAAGAGATCATCAGCAAGACCGAACTGTGAGTGTGCTGTGTTCGGCCTACATTCTCTGATGCCTGGCTCATGAGTTCCCAAGGGCATGAAAGCCCATCATAAACATCGAATGAGACCAAGCGTTTCCATAGACAAACAACTACAACATATCGCAAGAGCGCCCACCGGTTAGTCCCTGAGACGCATAACAAGAATTTACCCGGCTTTCTTCTCAATCACTTTGTCTGCATCCGCACGATTACGACGGTCCTCGAGGATAGAGTATGGCAGCACCACGCGCTAGAAGTTTTTCAGACTCACTATTACTCGGAAACGCCTATAGACGAAATATATGATACGAATCGATATGATCCCCACGCAAGTTGCAGATGATATTAAGACCTGACGGCTGGCAACTCTGCCATGATTCGAGCAGATCTTACGAACGATTGATCCTTTATCCCAAATGGACAATCAGGACCTGATTTCGGAAGCACATAAACATTAACTCACTGCCCAGGTACAGTGCTGTGGAGCCGAGACTATGTGTACTGCGCCGCCTAGCGGAAAGGATCGAAGATCCAAAGGAAACAGTTCATGGGCGCAGGGCGATATATATATGCAGGGATGTTTCTCTTCCCTGATTGGAAGGAGCACGAAGCATGTTGCATTTGCACTTTGTCATCTGATGATGATTCAGTTACTGTTTTGGGCAGTCCTCGTTGAGGCAAACAGTGCCATATAGATTAATAGAATTAGAATGCGACGTCGTAATACAAAAGGAGTTGACTGAGGCTTTTGGTATCTTACATCCCCATGGACAAAGTATCGATATTGATGACTAAGCACTATCCCCGAACAATTACCCCAAAATCTACCCCACACGCGATAATTCAACGATGGACCGCGGCCTTGTCTCCGCCCCACCGTGCAGCCAACCGTTGGCGGGCAGCAAGCAATGACGTTCCGTTGACATTTGCCATTCGGCATGGTGGAGGTACATAATAAACCTTCATCTCTTTCCTTCTACGTTTTACAATGCAAGCTTTTCGATGCACTAGTCGAACTCCTTTCAAATCCTACTTTCAACCGTCGTCTCTACCAAAGATAATTGCCAGGACATACGCAATGCCTAATCAAAGCATCCCACCGGTACGTCCGTTATCGACGCTCTCCCTTTATCCGCTGACGGTTATTGCCAGCTTAACGATCCTTCCCTCTTCAAGCAGAATGTGGCCTACGTTAATGGCGAATGGATCAAGGCCAAGTCTGGTAAAACATTCGAGGCTCACGGTATATTTACTTTCTAGCAATCGCTCCAGTACCCATTGACAGGCGTGCTTAGATCCATCTACCGGCAAATTAATAGGCACGTGTCCGGAATTCGATAAAGCAGACACAGACAATGCCATCGCCGTCGCTGCAGCCGCCCTCCCATCATTCCGCCAAACCACGGGCCGTCAACGAGCACGCATGCTGCATAAATGGTATCAGTTGATGATGGACAACCAAGAAGACCTAGCAAGGCTCATCACATGGGAAAATGGCAAGCCATTGGCTGATGCGAAGGGAGAGGTTGCATATGCTGCCAGCTTTTTCGAATGGTTCGCCGAAGAAGCACCAAGAGTGGAGGGCGATACCATTTCTCCGAGCATTCCAGGTAATCGAGTCTTCACCGTCAAAGAACCTGTAGGCGTGTGCGGACTCATCACCCCATGGAACTTTCCTGCTGCTATGGTAACAAGAAAGATCGGCCCTGCCCTTGCAGCAGGCTGTACAGTCGTGGCAAAATCACCAGGAGAAACACCTTTCACAGCCCTCGCTGTGGCCGAACTCGCCCACCGCGCCGGAATCCCCAAAGGCGTCGTCAACATCATCAGCGCCCTCTCCAACACAGCCGAGGTCGGCGCTGCACTCACATCCAGCCCAATAATCCGCAAAGTCTCCTTCACCGGCTCTACTGTTGTCGGCAAGCTACTTATGAAGCAATCCGCCGACACACTCAAAAAGCTCTCCTTCGAGCTTGGCGGCAATGCCCCATTCATCGTCTTTGACGACGCAGACCTCGATTTGGCGGTTGCTGGTGCCATCACCTCCAAATTCCGCAGTTCAGGCCAGACGTGCGTGTGCGCAAACAGGATTTACATCCAAAAAGGCATCTACGACAAATTCGCCGCTGCCTTCGCCGAGAAAGTGAAAGGCTTCAAAGTTGGTGGCGGATACGATGAGGGCGTTACTCATGGTCCATTGATCCACGAACGAGCCATCAGCAAAGTCGACGCACACGTCCGGGATGCGGAGAAGAAAGGGGGCAAGGTCGTCGTGGGCGGGCATAAGATGTCACACCTCGGGACGAATTTCTTCGAGCCGACAGTTATTACGGGTATGACCGTCGATATGCAATTGTCTTCTGAGGAGACTTTTGGGCCTGTGGCGGGCTTGTTCCCATTTGAGACTGAGAAGGAGGTCGTGGACTTTGCGAATAAGGCTGAGGTTGGACTTGCTGGCTACTTCTTCAGTAGGGACATTCACAGGATCTATCGTGTTGCAGAGGCGCTGGAGGTGGGAATGGTGGGCGTCAATACTGGGTTGATAAGTGATCCTGCTGCTCCGTAAGTTGTTTCCCTACCTCCGCAGAGTGATAAGCTTGTTGCTAAGGCATGCAGATTCGGTGGTGTTAAGTTCAGCGGTTTCGGACGAGAGGGGAGCAAGTATGGCATCGCAGAGTACCAAATTACAAAAATGGTCACACTAGGTGGCATGGGCCAGCCCCTTCAAGGCTCATGAGGATAAAAAGTCTCGATCGTATAACAGGATGAGGTTACGATGTACAAAAAACAATATGTAGATCTCAAGTCATTGTAAATATCCAGCTCTGATGGCTAATTATATGCCTTCGTATCTTCTCTTAGTATCCTCACCGCATACATCCCCTATCCATCCCTACTTTATTCTTGTGATGAATTTAATGGCGGTTCAAGAATCGTACTCGACGTGTGTGTATTGGGATTTAAGCATCTCTATCTCCGTGCCAAGCCTTCGAGCAATCTGATAGGGCTGAAAAAGATTCGCGACTTCATCTACATTTGCCCCTGCTCGTAACGCGCGTAGGCCAAGTCCAGCGAAGCAATGCGGTCGCATGGTGCATTGAGTGTGCCTAGGCAGCTCTCGAGATCATGGAGGGTCATCTATTTCCCCCCCCGGCCTTGTGCGATTCAACGGGCCTCGACTTCGCTGCGGCCATTTCAAATACACCAATTACCACTTGATCGACGATGGCAGCAACGGCGTGGTCAGGCTGGAGCAGMTGCTGCCGTGTAAGCAATTTGGAGGTATAGTAGAATCTCAATCTGACTATTCAATTAGGCTCGAACAGGCAGCAGCGCCGGAGGATCTTGCTCAAGAAACCATTATCGATAATCTCGCGCCTGAAGAAGCTCAACGGTTATCTCGACTGCGAAATATAGGCATAGCTGTAATAATGGTCTTGTTCTATCTTGGGAGAATATACTGACACTTTAGGCTCATATCGACAGCGGTAAAACCACCGTTACCGAACGTGTGCTCTACTACACCGGCCGAATAAAATCGATACATGAAGTCCGTGGGAAAGATGCAGTGGGTGCCAAAATGGACTCGATGGATCTCGAGCGAGAGAAGGGAATCACTATTCAATCTGCCGCCACTTACTGTGACTGGATCAAGAAGGAGAATGGCAAAGACGAGAAGTATCATATCAATTTGATTGATACGCCGGGACATATCGACTTCACGATCGAGGTAGAGCGGGCCCTGCGAGTACTGGACGGTGCTGTCATGGTCCTATGCGCTGTTTCTGGGGTCCAGTCGCAGACAATCACGGTAGACAGGCAGATGAAGAGATATAACGTTCCTAGGATATCATTCGTCAACAAGATGGATCGAGCAGGAGCAAATCCGTTCAAGGCTGTGGATCAGATCACACACAAACTTCGGGTACCCGCGGCGGCTATGCAAGTCCCTATTGGGGTGGAAGATGAATTCAAGGGGGTCGTAGATCTCGTTGATATGAAGGCCATCTACAGTGAAGGACTCAAAGGGGAGACCATAAGAGTTGCAGACGAAATCCCACCAGATGTTCGACCACTTGCGGAAGAGAAGAGGAAGAAGCTGATTGAGACTCTTGCCGATGTTGATGACGAGATTGCAGAAATCTTCCTTGATGAGAGGACGCCGACCGTGGAGCAGATAAAAGCTGCGGTTCGGCGAGCCACAATCTCGCTGAAATTCACGCCAGTATTTATGGGCTCAGCGCTTGCGGATAAGTCTGTTCAGCCCATGTTGGATGGTGTCTGCGACTACTTGCCTAATCCATCAGAAGTCGAGAATCTGGCATTGGACCAACGGCGAAAAGAAGCTCCTGTCAAGCTTGTCTCTTATAACTCACTCCCCTTTGTCGGGCTGGCATTCAAGCTCGAAGAGAGCAATTTTGGACAATTAACATACATCCGCGTATACCAAGGCTCCCTTAAGAAAGGCAATTACATATTCAATGCCCGCACCAACAAAAAGGTCAAGGTTCCTAGAATAGTACGCATGCACTCCAATGAAATGGAGGACACTCCTGAAATTGGCGCTGGGGAAATCTGCGCTGTGTTTGGCATCGATTGCGCCTCCGGTGACACATTCACTGATGGCGCTCTGGGCTACAGCATGACATCCATGTTCGTGCCCGAGCCTGTCATTTCGCTTTCAATAAAACCAAAGGACAATAAAGACCTACCCAACTTCTCTAAAGCCATGGCCCGCTTCCAGCGCGAAGATCCTACCTTCCGTGTCCATGTTGACAATGAGAGCCAGGAGACTATCATAAGCGGTATGGGTGAATTGCACTTGGACATCTACGTTGAGCGCATGCGTCGTGAGTACAGAGTTGCTTGCGAAACCGGCCAGCCTCAAGTAGCATGGCGCGAGACACTCACTGAGAAAGTCCCCTTTGACCACACCCTCAAGAAGCAGACTGGTGGTGCTGGTGATTTTGCTAGAGTTGTCGGCTGGCTTGAACCAACCGGCGCTCTCGAGAAGAATCAGTTCGAAAATGAAGTCACTGGCGGTGCCATTTCCGAGAAATTCATCTTCGCCTGCGACAAAGGTTTCCAACTCTCGTGCAACAAAGGTCCCCTAGTCGGCCACAAAGTCCTCGGTACGCGTATGGTCATCAATGACGGCGCAACACACATGACTGACTCCTCGGAAATGGCTTTCAAAAACGCTACGCAGCAAGCTTTCCGAAAGGCCTTTAGTCAAGGCCGTCCACAAATTCTAGAACCCTTGATGAAAACTACTATTACAGCCCCGACAGAGTTTCAAGGAGCTATCGTTGGGCTGTTGAACAAGCGAAATGCAGTTATTAACGATACAGACATTGGCCCCGAGGATTTTACGGTCTATGCGGACTGTAGCCTTAACTCAATGTTTGGGTTTAGCACGCAGTTGAGGGCGGCGACGCAGGGAAAGGGGGAGTTTGGGATGGAATTTAGCCATTATAGTCCTGCGCCTATGCAATTGCAGTAAGTCGTTCCTCTGCTCTCTTATTCTATTCTGGCAGTGTAGGAAAGCTTTGCTGACGCTGGGTCTATAGGAAGGAATTGGTGGCTAAGCATGAAAAGATGATTGTAGAGAAGAACAAGAAATGATCGTGGCGCGGTGATTATGAATGCATACAATATATGCGTGCAGCAGTCGTGATGAGCCTGTATAACATCCACTCTGGTATTGGGGATAGAAGCATTTACACGGGAGTTTCTTCTGCAATATAACCAATATGGGGTAGAGTAGGGTTTATCTTGTACATATATACCTATGAGCAATGGATGTCATATCGATCGCCTTCGGAGCAAGTTTTTTCCTACCTACCACCCAAAAATGTCAACCATTATGGAAACGGATACGCTATTAGCACATTCACAATAGCTCCGGGAGCTTTCAAACGGCGAAGAGAGGGGACGACCCTCGGAGTGCGGTGGGTTGCATGGCGTCTGAAAGTTGCGTGGCGTCTGAATTGAAACGACTCTCTCATCGCTTGGGGAACTTCCGGCTCCGCTATCAAGTGCGCGGGCAAGATTTGATATCATTGGTCGCAATGCTGTGATTCTATTGCACCCTATCCGCTCGGAGAAACCAAGCTAACCTTCTTGCTCGCAGGATTCTTGGATATACTCAAGCCCCGCTCTTTCCACAGTACTCATGGTCACTCAACTTCAAAAACGATAAAGAATTTCTTAGATTCATCCTCTGCATGATTCAAAAAGTCTACCTACAAATTGTGAAGCCTTATGAAAGGGAAGCATTCATATTTATGCGGTCATATATCAAGGAATAGGCCAGATGGACAAGTATCACCCTCATTGAGATCTTTTTGGCCCTTCAAGTATAGTTTTGGTATCTCGTACCATGTCTGGTTGTTTTCCTCCCCTGTTGGAATCGCAGGTACTACACCTGTAGCTTGGTGAGTTGAGAAGGATAATATCAAGCTGACGCCCCCGCAGATTATGGGCTGTGTGATTGTAATCTTCAAAAGGAAACTGCGGAATTTGCACCGGAAAACACCCGACCAATAATCTTTCCCCGTCTGCCTAGTTTTTATAGGCCGCCAATCAGTCTCCCGACGCAGCTGCCGGACCCAATCGTTAAGCTGAAACTAAGGCAGCCATACATCACGCCTAGTCTTAAAGCCTGTCTTACATCAAAAGCAGCCTCAAAGGAATGCAACAGCCTTGTTCAACTTTACCCAGCCGCTCTAGTCCAATTAAGCGTGAATCATATTGACTAGTTCATTACCATTTCAATCTCAGCAATACTAATATTACTGTTTTCATTGTATCACACTTCGCTTATGAAGACCCCACTTCCAGGTCCTATCGACTCATGGGCTTTGTCGTTCTCTATAAAGTGTGAGAGTGGAAGTGGAAAAATACATATTTTGTGTTTATGGTATGAGTAAGAGAGTACTACCTAAATTAGTCCTACTCACGAATCCGCTAAGCGACTTGAAAATGTAGGTCTGCAAAGGAGAACATGCTGGCGTAGTGAGACTGTGGGTGAGGAGCGAAGTCGGGCGTGAGATTGAAAGAGACATGGAATTGGTTCATTGTGTCTCCAAAAATAACGAACGCTTAGGTAACGATACTGAAGCATGGTTATGACTTCGAAGAACTTATCTTGCACGAGTTCAATTGAGCCAATTTGCGTTATAAGAGCGCTGCATAGGGTTTGGGGCTGGCACCATCCGTAATTTTCATACCAAGCTAGGTTTTTGAAAACCATTAAATTGGCGCAGTAAAGTCCCTACAACCTCCCCCTGCCTAACGAGGTAAAGGAAGCGACGATCACCGGAATCCCTATAGATTACGGCTACCACTAGCTGTTTTAGAAATTGCGCCTTTCGAACATAGAGAAATATGGCGATGCTCACTCCTCGATGCTCTCTACCCTTATAATCGCCCTTGCTCCATGATTTTATCATTTTCTGGAATTTTCAATACCGGTATCCGAATATTGGTCTCGAACACATTCGCACTTGAAGCTGCAATGCAACATCCTTCTTCAGCCCATATTTCCTCTTCTTCAGATATTGAAGCAGGGCCTGGTCGATTTGTTTGGGCGTCCACCAGCATTGGTAGTACAGCGTCTTTTTACACAAAGCCTTCACTTTGTAATTCAACGCAATTGGCCTTGGCAATACGGAGTCTGAATGGAAATGCCATCCTGGTCCTTATACCTGTTCGGAGAGTTGTCAATGGCGAACAGACATGGTCTTGCATTAGCGAATTTTTGCAGCGGGTCTCAACCACACACCATCGCGGGACCTGGATTGAAACGCACTTCGCCAGAGATGTTGTAGGCACTGCAGATATTCATCAGGTATCTCCCTCATTCATGACCACTCTTCCACCCTCTTTAAGTTTGCTGCCGCGCAATTTCCATGTGTGAAGCTGACCATAGTAAACCATCAGATCACCACTTGTGATTCCATCTTGTCGATTCCGTGTTTTCGAGTTAGTTTGCGCGAGTACAAACACGATACATTATTTACTCAAGCGCTTAGACGGCCCGCCCTATTGTCAAGGCAAGCCGACTACCTCTCTCACCACGAGGGCTTCACCGTCGTATCCACTACAACGAGAGACCTGTGTGGTCAGAGCGTGATCGTCATTAATAGGGAGCTCGATAAGCTTAAAGTCATCTGGCTTTTGAGTCCGCTCTTGGTTGTTTCACCTGGACTTGGACTCGTCATCGGCCTGCGGTCGCACAACGCGGAGGTTGGCCTTGCCGTGAGCGCTATGATATTTGCTCTAGTATCATGCTTTCAGGGAGTCGTCGCGTGGCTAAACACTTGATATCTACCGTACTCGTCGAACATGCAGCAGTAAACGCCCTATGAGGTATGCTATTTGGATTTCTGTTATCGATGTTGCACCGGGCAACAATCGGGTGGTAGCTGAATGGGAGCTAAGTAATTTTGAGTTAGCCGTTGTCGACCCGGAATTACTGCGGGTTTTCTGTTTTAGGGCCGGTCTTGGCGCTTCTTTCCATGTCACATGCTTAGCTTTGAGACTCTCATGCCATCTAATACAATTCAAAATTTAAATGTGCTGAAGTTGGCCTCTGGTATTGAATTTGGCCCAACGCGACTCTAAAGAATCCGTGCGAAGATACAGACATTCTCTGAAAGAGGGGACGGTTATGCCGGAATCGAAGGTGAACAAAGTACTAGCTCATCGAAAGTGCCAACAGTGTAGGAAGGATGGGCAGAAGGTTCGGCGATGATGAGCTTTACTTGTCATACCGAGACCTAAATTTTCTTTAGTGCTCGCCAGAGGGCAGGTCATGGCCCGGGACTACCATGTGACAGATGTTACCGCTGCGGTTTTGCCTGCTCGGCCAGTAGAACGAAGAATGGAGAGACAGCGCCCTCGAATTTACGGCCTTTTACCCAAATCTACAGTAAACGTGCTTCTTGACCATGGCGTGAATATTGACGCAAAGACCTTGGACGGGGATGGACCTTTGTCACTGGCTGTGATGAAGGGGAAAATAGGAATGGTCAGAATTTTGCTCAAAGCAGGAGCTAGTACCGCAGCACGCAATAAGTTCGGCCGAACGCCGCTTGATCAAGCCCGATATAAAGTTCGACAGGGAGGACGGCTTGATCAGATGTTGTTGAATGAACTATTTGTACTTTTACAGAAGTCCAATCTACCTAGCATACGCAAAATACAGCTAGAGAAACCGTATTAAGGAGGAAAGACAGAAAACTTGCGCTCTCGGTCGAGATATGCCGCTAAATGCACGCAAAGGGTCATATATCACACAATACCATATTTACCACCTTGGGAATTAGTCCGTTGGTTCAAAATTGCTACACAGTTCGTTCTCTCGAGATCGAGATCCTGTCCAGTCGAGATGATTAAACATATGAAGCAAGCTGAACGCATCAGAAAGGCCGAGTGTTTTCTCTTTTTGCAAAGAGCTGAAAATTTTCCAAACGACCATATAGGGGAGGTCGAGACCCAACATCCAGGGATCAAGTTCGGTAACATGGTCATTATGAGGTACAGTTACGCATTGGTTCCGCTCGACAAATCCTAGCACCATATAGTAGGCGGTTGAGACACTGAGGAGAGCACTTGAGGCCTCCATGACTCAGTCACACAAGGACATGCTGATGTTTACACATATTAAGCCTAACCTCTCAAGAGGTACTCTGCCTTATCAATGCTCGTCTGGTCAGTGTGGAGAACGGAAAAAGATGAGACTATATAAGCTTTCATTGGCTGGCCTATTCCTCAGCTGTATGCCCCTGCTCTTGGCTGCTATCTGTGACGATTGAAAGCGGAGGCCAATGTCCAGGACGCTTTCTGTCTAGGTGACACGAGACCGAGCGCATAGAGGCTGAGCTGAATTATCACGTATATACAGGCGAGGCTCGGTGTGGCGAGCTTGCAACTCCAATCGCCAATGAGGTGCTGAGAAGATGGTATAGGGCTATGATTCGCCAAGGCACAAAAGACTGAGGACCAGGAATGGGTGGTGGCCCTTATCGACAGGACAGCATCCGCCCCAATTTTTCCCAATATGCCGGCGAAGCTGCTAGTTTCCTCCTGCGATGATACCATCGAGCTATACCCACCAACTAAATTAATCATATAAGGCCTGTTGGCATGCTTCTTGGATGTGTAATTGCGGCCTAAGACGTTGACATGTTCCTCAAATTCCCAGGATTGATTTCCAAGAGCGACGAGACGTTGAAACCTTCTTCAACAACCCCACTATTGAAGCGAATACGTTGGTTGATTGGAGAAGCCGATTGCCAAATGAAAACCGCGATGCTATTCAAGTCACCTGGAACCATTCTCATGTCAGTTCTATCTTAAGAAGGCGACCAACATCATCCGGTGCCATACCTGCAGGGTACCACCCCGGGTTACCATCTTGTGCGCATTTGTAATCAATAAGTCCCAACCCCCTGAAAATCTGTGCAAACGAACTGACATCTGACCGCGCAGATGGCGATGGCGTCTCTGCCGGCAGCTCTCCTTCCTTGAATTGACTCCGCATGGCGATGACGATGAAACACGTCCCTATCAGGCACTATATCAGTTCTAGTCTTTTCCCGGAAGTGTATCGTTCGTCATACCGTAGCCTACTTTCAAAGGTAGCCGCTGAGTGGGTATGTGACGTACAGGCGTCACTCCGGACCGGAGGAACTCGTATATTGTGTCGCCGTGGTCACGGACATAATCGTTGTAGAACAGATCTAGGGCTCGTTCGACGTCTTGGAAGTCGAACTGCTCACTGGGTTGGAACCATGCGGGCCAGTCTGGGAGTGTGGCACAGGAGGCGACTGGGGATGTGAGGGTGTCGTTCGATGGGAGGGGAACTGCTAATGTAAGGTTGTCGGTCGCATTGGTTGGAAGGCATGTTGTGAGATGGCTGAGGAGAAAAGTGAGTAGTATATGGAGCCTTAGAAGGAGAGGTAGCTTTATGTAATGTCTTGCCATATTGACAAAAATGCTAATTTGGAATAGCTACTATCAAGACGATGACCGAAGTTCTGCATGTTATGCATATAAGATAAAACGAGCGGACCTGGCAACCGCACGGGCTTCGTTGTGACCATATGCGACATGCTCGCGGATCTCATTATCGCTAAACGCGATTTTGGAGTTAATGAAAACTTGGCGAGAATGCAGGGAGGTACTTAGAAAATTGTAATCTCCTAACGGGGATCTTTCTTTAAGCTTACAATTCAAGCACTCTTGTGCGACGACTAATATCTTAGCTGCGTGCATGTAGCAGAATGTCTTACCGGATGACTTTTGTTTGCACCCACTTGCCTAGAGCTAGCTGAATGACGCCTAAAACAAAAGTCCTTGAACAGCATTTCTCACCGTGTAGATCAGCTCGTAGGCGTAGTTGGGTGTAATGGTCCTCCTCTGCCAAAATCGTCCGCGCAAGTCATCACTTGGCATCAACTTCCGGCCTGCCTTCGAGGCATTTAGCGCATCACAAGCGCATTCAATCTCGCAACTCAGATAAGGATGTTGTCCCATGGGGTTTTTTTGGCATTAACTAGAATAAATTCAGTAGATTGGATAGGCTGACAGTTACTCTCTTGTTGTAAACATAATATAGCCGCATAGGCGCGAGTTTTGCAGGCATTAGAGGATCTTGCACCTTAGGTCGATTCTTGAAGCCGCAAGAATAAGCGCTGAAACCTAAGACTGTCCTACCAAGGCGAGGCATAATCTTATCGAACAAATTCCGAGGGTCCCTCTCTTGATAATTACAATATATGTTGGACAATCAGCATCAGCATGTTTGCCATGCTAGCGTCTTTCCTCACTTATGTTTGATACCCATAGGTATCGATCCCACCAAGTGTATTGGGAGCCCGGTTCCCATACAACAGCTTCTCTGGCCAGGTGATGCAGTCGCTTGCAACAATCCATTTTCAAAATGCTACGTCCCAGCAAAAAGCAATCTACACCGAGGCCTTTACGGCTGCTCAATTGTCATAGAATCAAGAACAATGTGGGGGGCCGTCTTCAGCCCCGTAATCAAAACAAACGAACCAATATTGCAAATAGAATCATCATCGTCAGCTTCCAAAGTGAGGAGCTTTTCGAATAATTTCCTCTTCCCTCAAAGGCCTGCACACCATTACCGGTGGCAGTACCATTCCCGGTACCTGAAGCGTTTCCCAGGCCTGCCAAGCTGGTAGTGTACGGTCCTCCGGGCCCAAGACCGCCCATTATCAACCCTCCTAACCCTCCTGCCGTAGTTTGGAGCGGAAATATTCTGGTACCAACAATGAGCTCGCCATTAGAGTTTAACGACACCAACGTTCCGCTGAGACTAGTTCCGGGGCCCCCAGGGGTCAGCGTTGCGCTGCCAACTTCCACAGCCGTCGGGTCGGCCGTGATAGCCTGACCAGCGACACTAGTTACAGACTGTTCGGGAACCACGGAGTCGAGAGACACTGTACTGGACCCTATGAAGAGAGCAGCTGACCCAAGTGAGATCGGCGTTCCAGATACAGTGATAGGTAGAGCTCCTGGGGTCAAGGTTGTGCCATCAATAGAGATACCACCATTCGTGAGTGGCTGGATAACTTGTCCATCAATAGTTGTCACTTGCCCAGGGATCCACGATTGGGGAGGTAGAGTTATAGCAATTGAGTTCGACCCGATGATAAGACTTGATGGACTTAATGATATAGGGGTACCGGAGATAGTAATTGGAGATGCACCTGGGGTCAGAGTCTGGCCAGCGATGGAAATGCCACCAGCTGATAGTGGCTGAATAACTTGTCCATTGATGGTTGTCACTTGCCCAGGAATCAACGATTGGCGAGGTAAAGTGATGGCAACTGAGCTGGACCCAAATATGAGACTGGATGTACCTAGGGAAATAGGGGTACCGGAAACAGTAATTGGGGCTGCACCTGGAGTCAAAGTCTGGCCAGCGATAGAAAACCCATTCGTGAGCGGCTGAACGAGTTGGCCATTGATTACTGTGGCTTGTCCGGGGGTCAGAGACACGGGAGGGAGGACAATGTCGACTGAAACAGAGCCCACCACAAGAGCACTAGAGCCAAGAAATATCCGGGTACCGTCAGCAGTGACTGGAGCTGCATCCGGCGTTACAGTAAAACCCGCTATTGAAATACCATTCACAAGAGGTTGGGCGAGTCGGCCGTTGACAGTAGTGGCACTACCCGCCTTCTGGCTACCGATGGCAATTGCGTTGTTCTGTGGGTCTAGAGTGTTGTCTGAGCTCTCTATAGGGTCTCCAATACTCGTCACACCAATGTTAGCACTTTCGGGCTCATTTTCTCCTTCAGGATCACTACTCGAACCATACTGCACACCGGGACTTGGGACCGAACCTTGCCCGAGTGCCTCGTTGTTGCCAGGAGGAGAAGGCTGTGGATTCTCGTCCGAAATAGGACCGCCAACAGACCATGACAGCCCAGGGTCATTTCCAGGTACAATTGTCTGTTTTGGCAGGCTCGGCCCCTGAGTTTGGGGGGGAGAAGGGTCAACTTCTACGGTAATGGCAGAGCCATCATCATCAGCAGCTGCTGCAGCAGCAGTCTTTGCGGGGCCAGGATCCTGCGTTGGGCTGGGTGCCGCTGCCGGTGCGGTAATTTGAGGAACATGCGGAGTAATAACGGGAGCCATGGCAGTAGCGGGTGCTAAGGTTCTCGGAGGATCATAGCCTGTGAAAAAGAAGACCTCACAAGAGCCGAAGACAGGGTTGATATTGGATAGCTGCCGAGGCATGAAGATGCTAGGTTGGTATGGCACTCCAGGTTCTGGCATATACCAGTTCGCCTCCTGCAAGACGATCAGCCGAAGTCTCTAATTGAATCACCAATACCAATACCATTACTTCCTGTGGTGGACAGGGGAGATCCGAAAAGTTATAGGGTCGTGGTGGTAACGGTCGGTTTTGATATGGTCCATAACCTAATTCATCAATGCGCTCGTGGATGCCACCCTGGATGGTCGACAATTCGCCCGGAGAGAAGGTAAGCATCGATACTGGAATGGTTGAACAGATGACAAATTCCGTAACATAAGCATCCGCCGGGCCCACCTTCACCGTTATGTCATGGAAATTGGCGTAGATACTGGGAGAGGTGCTGAAACCATAAGCATGCGAGAGAATAACGAGCGTCATTCATAACTCACAAAGTGAAACCTCCCGAAGTTACAGTAACAGGACTCAGATCGCCATAATCAGTCACATTTGGTGCGACTGCTGAGCTATAACCACGTGCTTGTAAAGAATGAAAGCTGAGAGACGTCGAAGCTGAAGCTGAAGCTGAAGATGGCCCGCCACAGGGCTCTGACCAGGGGTTTATCAGGAATGACTTGAAAGACAGACCGTCTATAGTAGCCATCTGAGCGGTAGTCAGGTATGATCCTTGATAAAAACCTGTCTGAGCTGTACAGCCCCAATATGTTACTGTGGTCCAACCAGTGCCAGAGAGGGACGATGTTGTAATGGTGGCGTCCTGCAAGAGGGGTGTGGTAGCCTCCCCAACGATGCTCAGGCATGATGTATCTGCATCCGGCTCCGGCCAGTAATAGACATCCACAGTGCCGGCAATAGCTACGCAGTCTCCACCAGCGTAAGACTTTTCAAGGTAACGGCATTGGTCAGAAATTGACGGGGTGGTAGGTAACGCAGACTTATTCTGGTATTGGTCTCTAGTAGAAGCGTATGCCAGAGCAGAAAGATTCCCCGCTGAGGTACCCAGTGCGGACGTCGAAAAGTGGCTAGAAGCTCCCGTAGGGAATGTGTATGGAGAGACATATGCAGCGCTCGAGAGCACTTCCTTACTAACAAAGGAGGAGAGGAGATATAGTATTGCGAGTGAAGGAACCACAATACTCATGATTGAGAAGAAAAGTTAGCAGGCCTGGATCTGGGAGCATAGAGCCCAGGCACCTATGGGTCAATCAAAACCTACATGAACGGCGAGGAAAGGAGAAATCTTGCAATACTTAAGTACGTCGATGCATCAGCTAAGAAATGCATAGCCATCAAGCACATCTCGCATAGCTTCCCACACCTATTGTCTTCTGTAGGGGCACGATGCCGAACCCCACAAGAAGCCCCAGGGGACAGAAGGAGCGACGATACCAGAAGCCCAATCATTGTCGCTCTCTCGCTGGTGATGGGAGCTCTGAAGGATTACTCCATGGGAACTCTTGACAGGCGCAGTCAGCTGCGGCGGACCATTTCTCATGCATAAGGCACAGTACTATTGTCCTAAATCCACAAATCAGAGGCTTGCCTTTGAACTCGCTTAACTTGACCGAGCTTATTGTCCCGAGCGATACAGAGATATCACGAAGATGGAATGGCACAGCCTAGAACTCAAGCTTGTTTGTGCACGAGCCGTACCTTTGATTCCGTTGGCTCTCTATTGTGCCCAGCCGTGGGCTGCATATGCAATGTAGCGGGGTCTATATTTATATACCCAATAGAATCTGCATCATTCGAAAAAGTCAGCTAAGGTTCCACCGCGGAACAATATGTGACCGTCTTACGTGCATGACCGCATATGGAAATCGTTACCACTTTCCAATTTTGTGCATCGAGCTATTGCAATAGAGCATAGATGGCGGGAGGATGAGCGATCATGTAACCTCCATACATAAAACGCTAAGAAGTGACACGAGAAGCACCCAGGATGGATTCTGTGGGTTGTCGAAGACGGGCTGACGGACAATCGCTCGGCATTTGTGAACAGGCATGTATGTATAATAATAGTACACTGAATGCTTCTACCGCCAATCGCATCATTTAGTCGACCTTCAGGCCCTCTAACCTCGCCTCCGTGGCAATGACATCCATAGCCTGCCTTACCTCAAGCACCCTTCTGCACTCGTTAAGCCAATCCCAGCTCAAGGTTTTGGCCCAACCTTCCAGCGTGTTCATCTCTCTAGCAGCTTCATCTAGGTTGCCCTCCTCGAGCAATGTCTCAGTCCGGGTGAGGACACTTTCAACATCGTCACCTACTGTCATGCCCTTCTTCTTGAAGAGAAATTTGCTGAGCACGAAACTTGCCGCATGGCTGGCTACGCCTGCGTCTTCGGGTAGCAGACTCGCTTTCCTGACTTCGGCCGCTACACGGCGGAATCTGTCGATGAGCTGAGCAGTGGTGGGAACGCCACGCTGGTAAGCAGTTGGATTTATGGAGCCAATGGCAGCATTGACGACAGGATCGTCAGAGGCGATTTCTTTGAGAGCAGCCAGTTCCTTGATAAAAGGCCGAGGACGATCAGTGTTTTCTAGAGTAGAGCGAACCGCCTCAACTGCAACTTGCAGGTGTTGTGTTTTGAGGTTGGCGTCGATGACAGAATTCCAGTCTGCAGTCAGCTTTTCGAGTTCAGAGACGCTGGCAGAGAGATCCGAAAGTTTGGAGAGGCGGCCATTACGCTCGGTTTCGACGCGATCTGAGACTTCAGAGATGAATTGTTTCTTCATTGCCAATGCTTGTTCAAGGAGCTCGTTTCGTCTACGTTGCTCGAAAACTTGCTGTGCTCGCTGAGTTTCGGTTTGCAGGCGCTCTTGGTACGAGCTAGCAATTTTCTCGCGTTCTGACTCAAACTCGTCTTTCCATCTTCCTTCCTGGTCTTTCATTTCTTCTTCAAGTCGCCTCACAAGCTCTTTCGCAGCAGTGTCAAATTCACGTTGCGTAGATTTGATCTTCTCTTGCGCAGCCTCCTTCTCCGCTTGCTTGAGTGATATAATTCTAGTGCCGACATTGGCAAGTTCCGACTTGGCTTTGCCAATAGTCGAAGAGTACTTATGTGGACTATCTTCGTTCACTACCGTAATGATATCGTTGACGATTTTCACCAAGTCTTGCACCAAAGGCTCATCTGCATTCTTGATCTTCAGTGGATCAATTGGCTGTATAGGCATAATTCTGCTGGGTTCATTGACCTCTGGTGGTTTATTTGCATCTTTCTTAGGTCGTTGCGCTGTTTTGGGCGCTGGCTTTGGAGACGGCTTCTCAGGCTCCGTTGTAGGAGCCGGTGGAGTGGCTGGCTTTGGTTTCTCCTCGGCAGGCTTCGGCTTTGGTGCTGGAGGTGCTTCTTTCTTCGCCTCTTCCACCGCTTTTGTCTTTTCTACTCCTGTTGCACCAGAAGGCGTCTGCTGGGCATGCTCTGCTTTGGCAGGTCCGTCCTTATTGGCATCCAACGCGCTCATGTGCTTTCCTTTAGTCTGCAAATCGCTGCCCTGATGTTCATCTCCTGCAACCTTCCAAGACACCCCACTTCGGCTCGGTATCGTGATCTTATTGCTTGTGTCTGGTGGTGGGCGGTTGGTAGGATTGGTAAGGCTTGGAAAGCGTTTTCGAAACTCCCGCTCTTCAAAATACAATACGGCATCTTCACCGAAGGGAACGTATTCAGTGAAAAAATCGTGAAAGTTGTCGGAAAGCAGAGAATAATATGTTCCACCAGCGTAGCCAAGTATAGTAAGAATAATTAGAGTCTGCAATGTCCTTCGGAACCATCTAGACTTGCGTTTGGTGGGGGGCTGTGGTGGAGTTGGGGGAGGCGGACCGCCTTGGTTCACAGTAGTGCCATCCGGAGGAGTTGTTGCTGGGTTGGGACGTACTCCCTGGGTTGGAGGAGCTGATGTAGGAGGTGCAGTCTGGACTTTGCCTCCCGTAGGCGTGGGAGGAATGAGTGGAGCGCTCTGTGGGGGTATAGGATTGTCTGACGATGGTCGTACGGGATGAGCTGTTGGTGAGGCAGACAGGACAGGGCCAGGAGGCGGTGGTTGAGGGCTTTTCGCGGTAGTACTTGCGGTCCCTGGAAGAACGACGGTGTCCGAATCGTGGATGCTGGGTTTAGTATTAGGTTCCGGATTTTTGGAGTCTGCGTAGGATCTCTGCAAGTCTTCGTCAAAGTCTGTTGCAGCTCTCTTCGCAGCATATCACGCACCTCAAGAATCTTGGGAATCTGGCGCGACGCCCGCCATTGAGCCTTGGCTGCGGACCCAATTGATCTCCCTACACTTTGCCTTGCAAGAGGCAAAGCTTGACGCAACATAGTGCGCTCAGCGCTCCAAAAGTAAGGGGTGGAGCTCAGGTTGGGAGCCGTTGGAAAGTTTCCGGCTCTTCTTAAGACAAACGTTCGGACCCACTAGAGCGGAAGTGGTTAGACTGGCTGAGCAATGCTAAGATGGCACCTGGCAAGGATCAAGATCGAGGCAACCTGGTTCCTTATTGTGATATTATATGATATACTGGATTCGCTATGTAGTAGTGGTGGTACATCTATGCCTGCTATGCTCGCTAGAACGCTCGACTAAAGACAGAACCAACTGGCTCTTCAAAACTCATAGCCAGAAAAACCACCTTAATGCTCGCGCAAAGCCGCCGACGACGCATCGTATCAAGCGCACTATTACCACACAGAACCAAATCATCCACATGATAGCCAGGAGTGTCCATTCGAGCATTGCCCAGCCCCCTCTTCTGATCCATCTCAGTCTGCGCCTTCGTCGTCTCAAGATGCCGTCTATGCTATCATTTAATTGCTTAACCGCTAGGGTATGAGTAGTCGTAAGCTCTGTACTTAAATTATCTGCATCATCCGCCGAATCTCGCACCAGAGGCGTAAGCTTGTATGTTACACGTTCGTCGATTGCTTTGATCTGATCATGCAGGTTCTCAACTGTCTTGCGGGAGAATTGTTCCGCTGAGTATCTTAGCCGCTGGGTAGTTGTGTCGATAGTACTGACTAGGATCCGTGCAGCGATGACGTGCTCCTTCGATCTAGATACTTCTGGTATTGAGCCTTTGAAAAGATCAACGAGGTCTAGAAGGATTGGCGAAGGTTGTTCTGGAATTTCTTCTGCGCGGCGAGCTATCTCATTGGCCTTCACTCCAGATGATAGTAACAAGGCTCTGACCCGAGCGATATCGCGCTTCGTGATGGCCTCTTGCGCAGTAGAAACACCGCGATCAGCGATACTCCAATGCCGCCTGCCTTCCATGCCCGGACGCTCCTTCATATTTCCTGGGCGGCTTTCTGTTCCAGCCAATCCCGACGGGGCTGAACCACTGCTGATGCTACCAGGAATGGCTAAGATCGCGTTAAGCCTTTTATCAGCGCTGCGTACACGTTTCGCGGAACGACTGCGGCTTCCTTCACGCGTGTCCTCATCGAGAGACACTCGTAGATGTTGCCTGTTTGGAGAGGGCGATCGAGAAGGCGAAGGAGAGATTCCCCTCATGTCTATCTTTGGTGGAGCAAGACGATCAAACCTGCTCGATCTCCCTCGCTCACGCAGTGCTATCTGCTGACGCGTGATGTGATCATGTTCCGGAGTCGACTTCGTAGGCCTTGGAGTTTGTTCTTCCTTGATGAACGGCGAACGAAAGCTCGGAAGGTTGCTGATGTGGTATCTTGGCCTCTCACTGTTGGTGGATGCTCGTGATAGCTTACTTGTTCCTTCAGTAGTAGTTGTAACCCGAGAGAGAATAGCCCCTGGGCTGTTTTCCAGTCCGCTTATATCTCCCTCATCAATATCAGATTCTTCAGGTGCCAAGCTTGAGACTTCAGAGTGCATATCGGAGATACTGGTGCTGTCCTTTCTCCAGAGCATGTCTCCCACTCTAGAAACTTCATTGCCAACAATCTCAGCAATCCTACCGCCTTTGAAGAATCCTTTGAATCTCGAGTCTACTCCGCCCGTATCTTTGATGCTCCTAACAGACTTGTTCTCTAATGGCCGATGCCTGCTTTGGGCAGGATCGGCCTTAGCAGGCGAGAGGAATCCATTACTCAAATGCATCGATCGTTCTTTTGTAAGGATATTGTGAGGCTGCGAGTCATTGGTGGTCTGTCGCGAAACATCTGTGGAAGTGCCTGAGTCTGTTACCGTAGTACTCTCGCTAACCGCTCGCCTATTGACGCTTTGAGAACGATTTTTCCGGAAAGAGCCTATTCGACCAGACAGCGTCTTTTTTAGAGGTGAATCAGTGGCAGCTTGTGGGCTATCTGGTGGTGACAGGTTGATGGCTATGCTCGGGATGAATCCGGGTGTTGTGGGGGAATTAGGTACGGTGGAGTCGAGGTCATCGGAGGACATGCGATAATGTTGAAGCCTTTTTTCGTCGAGGCTTGCCCTTGCTGGGCTTGTATATCTATCTTTGGCAGGCATATCGGTCTTCATCCTTTGCGGCGTGCTTGGACGATGCTGTGCAGGTTGCGAAGGTTTTCCATGGTCTTTGCTCTGGTCGGTTTGGCTGGGCTTGGGCTCCACATCTTCGAAAGCCAGATGATCTACCTTCTCTACGGCCTCGGGCCTGTCGTTGGCTTCCTTGGCCAATATCCCCATCATTTGTTTCTCCAATGCAGCATCATCGAGGTCATCACGAGTACCGAGGTGATCACGACCTCGTTTATGTCTGCGTCTCCTAGCATGATGGGATTCGCCTGAACTTGAAGAGCTCCGAGAGCGCATCAATTTCTTCGGCCACCTGCTCTTACGCTGAAAGCTATCATTGTCAGATACTGGAGACTTGGGCTCGCTCACTTCCGCTTGTCGGCGTCCCCGATCCTTGGAGTCGCTACGAAAACTGTCCAGGGAGGCTCGAAGCCTTTCCGGTGATGAGTTGATATGCCTGAGAAGACTTTCAGGTTTGCGCACAGAACCTCTCGTGAAATCCATGCTCGCGCTAGGTCGGTCTTCATGGGGTGGATCTCCTCTTGGTATTAACGGCTGACCCTCGCGATCTACTATGCGCTTTACATTGTCGTCTTGGTGCAACCAATTCGCATCGGCGAGCAAATCCCAAGGAGTGACAATCCAATCCATATGAGGCCGACCAGGTCGCTTCGCTTGAGGATCTAAGGGATGAGAATTGTTCTGAGCTTGCAAATCGTTGATCTGCGGAGGGCCACTTGGTGACTGCTCAAACGATGGTAGTGGAAAGCGCTTGTCTACTCGAGATATGCCGTCTTCTCGCTGATTGATGACTTCATCAACCCAAGCCCTTACATGCTCAATATTGTTCCATCCGTTTCCCTCAGCATCTAGTGGCTCTCGTTCCCGGATGCGCAATTTCCTATTCCGAATGTACTGTAGGGGATTGTAGACCCTTCCCAATTCTTGGGCGTGGTATGCTTGGAATCTCATAGTTTTGCCTGTAGTCATCCTACTCTTAACAGGCCCAGGGAGCACAGGTAGGTACTGCAACAACCTTCTGTATTCATAGCACAGCTCAAAGGTCACTCTCGCTTTTTCGGCGCGGGCTAGGGTGGCATTGGAGGCCTTAAAGACTATATCCTCGTTCAGCCCAGTTTCGAAGTCAGGCAAACTTGTCGGTTGCTGGCGAACACTCCGCTCTTTCTGCGCTATGGGCGCATCTGATCCCCTTCCACCAATAGAACCGCCTGACCTCGGCGAGAGATTTCTTGAGGCTCGTCGTTGCTGCTGTAAATGTTGCCGCAGACTCCCACCAGCTCCTGCGTTGTTGGGTAAGGATAATGTTGGCGGAACCGGCGACACCAGACGTCTTGCTCCGATTCCATCACGAGGGGGAAATAACCCGCCACTGCTGACATTCCTCCGCCGGCTTTCGCTTAGGTTGAGGGCAAGATTGATGATCTGAGCAGGATCTGTATCCAGCCCAATGGTGCCTCGCCCACTATTCTGCCCTGCGTCGCCCATTATCGATGTTGACTCTGTAGACGTACCATTACTGGTGAGCCCAGAGCGAGTGCTGTGCGCCTTGGTAGATTGTTCCGAGGACGGCCTGTTCGACGCAGAAGCTCCACTACCATCTCTGTGATCCACAGAGTGGACATTGACGACTTCTGTAGCTAGTGGAGAACCTCCAAGCGAAGTTCGCTGACGGTGTCTATGATGAGCGGTCCCACGCTTTGGTACACGTATATCACCCTCCACAACCTTTCGTTTGCCCCTGACATTCTCACTGATCTCTGGTTCTATATGTCTTGAGCGCGCTGGATTTGAGGTAGAGGCAGGGGTTCCCTGCAGAAGGAATCCTCCCGAGTTCCTCGGCTTGTGCCTTCTGTAAGGCGCTTCATCATCAACTGCCACCACATCCTCATCCAAATGATCTCTGCTTTCATGATAGTTCGAATGGCTGTTTTTCGGGGCGGCACCACGTTCAGCCTCTACAGCTGCATCGGTATTGGCGGTCAAGGGGGGAGGATTCGGCGATGATTCTTGGATCGTCTGGCCGCTAGACTGTCCAGACATGGCATCTTTGAGAGGGTGGAACTTTCGTATTGGGATGTACGGAAGCACTCATATTTTCCCGTCTCGTAGATACTCAAGCAATGTGTTACGTTGTCGCAATGTTTGAACAAGTGCACTCGCAAGCTCAATGTTAGCGCACATCAAGTAGGCCTCGGCCGGGCTGAAACACCCCTGCAACTCGGCTTCAACGAAGTTCAACCCGCATGGAACTACTACTTCGTAGCAGCGGTACAGCCCTGCAGGGCTGATCCATAGACTGTGCATAAAACTGGTCCCAAAGGAGGTAACAGTCACCACCTCCAAGTACTACCTCGCTGTCAGCCAACGCCGCTGCTGCCTGTACTCCGTACTATCTACATCTCTTACATCTACTTCAATGTCACGGTGGCGGAGCGGGGTGGGATCACTCTAAATGTATACATGCTGTCTATGGACTAGAACAGGTATAGAAATAGCAAACTTGTTCCGTTGAAAGTAATTCCCTCTACGTTTTCCTACACAGTCCATATAGAAGTCGGGTCAACCATTTTAGAGCGTCGTATAGAATGTCAACGTTCTTCGCTAGCTCGTATGTATTCTCTTCCGCAATCGTCCTTCGTGTTGTGCTCGGGTGCTATGGCCTTCTCCAAGATCAATCTTCGGCCCTTCCTTACACCGATATCGACTACTTTGTCTTCACAGACGCAGCACGATACGTTTATCATGGCTATTCACCCTACAATCGAGAGACATACCGCTATACACCTTTGCTAGCGTGGCTTCTTATCCCAACAGCGTGGCCTGGGACCGTTTGGTTTTCCTTTGGAAAACTCCTATTTGCTCTGGCCGACACTGTTGCAGGATGGCTTATCGTTCTTGTTCTGCGATCACCATCGGGGGGGAAGATGGAGACCCAGCGAGCGCTGAAATTTGCGAGTATATGGCTGCTCAATCCAATGGTTGCTACGATCAGTACGAGAGGTAGCTCCGAGGGGCTGCTGGGTGTCATGGTCGTTGCAATACTGTGGGCTGTATTGACTCGGAGAATCATGTTTGCGGGCATTTTGCTAGGTTTAGCCGTGCATTTCAAGATCTATCCTTTCATCTATGGAATCTCGATCATTTGGTATCTGGAGCCATCAGCAGAGCAAACGTCCAAAACCCAGCATTCAACGCAATCCTCCATATTACAACGACTAAGAGAATTCATTACACCAACTCGCATCACACTCCTTCTTTCTTCCTTAGCCACATTTACCGCTCTCAACGCCGTCATGTACACCATCTACTCCACTCCCTTCTTAACCCACACATACCTACACCACCTTACACGCATCGACCACCGTCACAACTTCTCGCCATACAACACCCTCTTGCACCTCACTTCAGCTATGCCACCAGCATCGGGCTCAATGCGCTTCGAATCTATAGCGTTCATCCCCCAGCTCGCCCTCAGCGCAGTTTTTATCCCTCTCGCATTAGCGAAGAAAGATCTCGCTGGCACGATGCTCGCGCAAACATTTGCTTTTGTAGCATTCAACAAAGTGTGCACAAGCCAGGTACGCAACATCTCATGCATTGCGTCTGAAAATGTCATTGTGTCCGCGTTGTTGTGGACTTAAAGTCCATTCGTGTGGTATGCGCAATATGTAAAATTCGGCAATACATACTGTTTTACGTCTGCAACCAGTACATACGGCCACAGACTGAAGAATAATCGGCATCCCGTCCGCTCTGCCAAAGACAAGCTTCAGATCGACCAATTAGTAGTTGGGTGGGTGACCACCAGCGAATACTGGTTGCTGTATGTTTTTAATTTTTGCCGAGCCTGAGAGCTGGCGGGCGGGTGACGAACTGATCCCTTAATCTGTCTAAGACTCTTTTAGAAAGCCATCCTATTGTTGCAACATGAGCTATGAATCTCAAGTTCAATAGTGAAAGGAAAAAGCCCCAGCTAATATCTCCCTCACAGTATTTCCTCTGGTACCTAATCCTCCTCCCATTCTACCTCCCCTACTCCTCCCTTATCCGGTCTCCGCGGTTGGGCCTCGCAGCAGCAGCATTATGGGTAGGAACGCAGGTACCTCTAAAACCCCCCTCCTTCCCACCCTTCTACTACCGCCTAACCTATTACTGACAACGCTACTACTAGGCTCTCTGGCTCCAACAAGCTTATCAACTCGAATTTCTCGGTAAAAGCACATTTATACCTGGCCTTTTTGTTTCAGGATTAGCGTTCTTCGTGGTCAATTGTTGGATTTTGGGGATTATGATTGGGGATATTGGGGAGAGGGGATTGACGCGAAAGCAGAGAAGTGGTAGTAGGGAGAAGACGCTGGAAGAGAAGCGTAAAGCGCGGTGAGGTGTAAGCAGCACCTAAAGGAAACCAATTATTTAGCAATGATGTTCTATAAAATTACTGGAGATGCCGTCTGGAAGCTCTAAGCAGCTAAATAGCACATAGGAGCACGCTGAAAAAGCTATTGACGTAGATAATTTGACCAATCATGCAACCTGCCCCGTTTTCACGTCCTTATACACCATCAACAATGACCAGCCATCCATCTTTACACATTAAGCATTCTCGAACACCTGGGTATCATATCCACGCAACCATTACAATTCAACCCTGAGGCATCAATGCGAAACGCCCGCTAAATCCCGAACCCACCGCCGGCCTGCGCCATTGCCTTATAATACTCCACACTGGTACTTCGGAATTTTCCAGTTGCCAAAACGTCATCCTGTAAGTCCGTCGAGGAATCTTCGCGGGGACTAGATGGAAACCTACCAAAAGCCACCTGCGGTCTTGCCTCTTGCAAAACTCTTAGTATATCGTCGCTCCAAAAACCCCACGCTTTGTTGCCTTCGAGATGGAATGATGGATTTAGTAGAGGTGCTGGACTATCCAGGTCGACAAAGCGGATGCGAATGTGTTTGAGGGCAGTGTATGTATGTAAAGAACGCACTGCTTGTAGAACTAATGCCTCGAACGCCTGGATAAAGGGCCAATTGTGGATACCTGTGGCGTCATTGTTAGTACCTTGTTCGCGGCAGACGTTGCTGACAACTATATCGATCGATTTGAGACGGTTGCAGCTACCGTGTGGCTGGTCCACTGCTTTAACTGCAGTGGAAAACAAAGCGCCGCAGACGCGGCCTGTGTAGGCCAAAGACTCCAGCTGCGGAGTGACTGCACCGAGGCTGCGACAGAGGTGGTACTCCGGATATAGTTTGCGCCATTTCTTGAGGGAGGAAGAACTTTTAGTATATAGACCTTCAAGGCAGAGGTTGAGATTCGTTATCGTTGGTGGAAAGTCAGCCTTGAGAGAGTCGCAGATAGCTATGTACGCGCCTGTTTTGGGCTTATGGTAGGTGCAATGAAATTCACGAAGCGAGGGGAGAGCAGAGGCTAAAGTAGAAAAATCGGTGGATGAGCGGATAATATTCCAGGCACCTTTGAGGACGAGGGTCGTCGTATTGGGGAGAGCTGGAAGTCGCGCTTTACTGTGTGGTTTGTATGGCGAAGGAGAGAACGAGTTGGGTATTTGGTGCATAGGTAGCCTTGATTGCGGTTGCCCGATCCAATATCTATCAGGGATGGAGAGAGCAATGCTTTTTGGGTCAATTCCTTTCTCGAGAAGAGGAAGAATCATCCGCCTCAAGAGTGGATTAGGAGGAGGGCCAGTGCGTTCCTCCTCACGGAAGTATTGGACCTTTGGAGGGCGCTTGCAGTGGCCGCCTTCAACAGTGACAGCGCAGAGGAGCGGAAAAAGAGCCTGTGCGCATCCGAATATCTCGTCCATAGTTGCATTCTTAGAAGCAGGTTGGAAAGCCGTGGTGGGCTCTGATACTTCGCCAGCCCAGTCGGATTGAAGCGCCAGTCCTTGAAAGGCGCGAAAGAGTGGGGTCTGGCTATCCTGACGAGGTTCTATCGTGAAGCGTGGCTGGCACCGCCCGGTCCTCATTTCCCATATTGGTACAAGTACTTCAAAATGTCGAACATAGGATTGTAGGCGAGTGTTTTTCTGGAACCAGTCCATGCACTCCTCGAGCGCTGCCTTTGTACCTTGTATCTTGACTACGATATTCAATTAGCTGAATACGATTCAGGAACAGTGAGGCGCTATCTTACTGTGTCGATATATCCTTTCTTGGATGAGTCCCCTCCAGGTGTAGGACAACATCGCCAGATCTGCCAGTTTCTTCCTCCTCGGATGTCGCATGATTGCATTCCAATTGCGGACAGGGTGTTGTGGGCCAGATGAGTCTGATGCTGCAGAGCCCAGATGACCGACGATATGGCTCACTATCCCCTCTAATATCTCCGGGGGCAGATTTTCCAAGTGCGACCTGGGACATTGTGACGGCTTCGCGGGTTTGGCCGTGGGGATAAAAAAGGGATCCTCGGGCTCGACGCTGGTATCATCTGCTTGAGATATAGGCTGTACAGATATATCATCTTCAGTCTGATTCTTCGACCTCAGCTTGAGTGGTGGGGGCTTGACCGTTAGAGCGCGGGGGGTTGAGCGAGACAAGGATCGTGGGACCGGTGTGGAAGGAATGCTGATTGAGCGATCATTGCGGTCTTCGAGCATTGCGGCGGAACAAGACAATATCACACAGGTGGGGACCCGGGTATCGAAGTGTCGAGGGAGTGTCTTTTTGAGTACATTTGGTGGTGAAGGGCACTAAGGTTATCACGAAAGTAAAGGCGTGCGGGGGCGAGATCCTTGGAAATGAGCGTTTGTAGGCTGGTCAGCCTAGGAAGAGTGGCTCGTTCCCTGAATTAGACTTAACATGGTGTGCTCAGGATCAGTGTCAGTATCATAGTTGCGTTGAGGTCTTGAGAGGTGAATTGGCAGCTTTTAATGTTGGGAATGAAGGTGGAGGTGCGTGATTGCCTTTCCTCAATGTGTCGTCAAACTTTAGTGGCTGAGCCCTTTAGTAGTGTGCCGCAAGGGGCGTATTCCTTGCCGCCACCAGATTGTCCCGCATATCATCTACAACATGTTCCCTAATGCAATAATGCATTTGTGACAATCAAGATGGTATCTAGTCCCGCTCGTAAATCAGTATTAGGGGCATTACAGCTTTTTGACCAAGGCTTTGGATGCTTCCTACCGGCCTATGCTATGTGAAAACGTACTGAAACCACAGGGATTATCCAAACACTCACAGACACAAATGGAATAATTGAAAGTCATTGTCAAGTATAGGACCAACTTTCAGGCTGTTAAAAATTCACGCCCAAGCCTTCGGCCTGTAACTGCAAAGGCCACGTTACGCGCCTGCCAATGCTCAGTCGAGGTCGACGTACATTAAGACAAACAGTTCACATATTTCCCCACATGGACGTACCAAATAGCTCAGAATATTGAACGAGACAGACGTGCCCAGGACAGGAATCCTTTGTTTGTCACCCCTAGCTGTGATCCGTGTCGGAAGTCATTATAGCATCCACCCAATACCTCCAACCCATTTCTTCCGATTCGAAGTCCGACATTGTAGACATTCCCTCCCAGCATCAACTTCTACAACGGCACACATTCCACATACCCTTCTACCACAACAACGGCACCCAAATTCCGCGCCTTTGACATCCTCGTCCTCCATACCACCCATCGATATATCAGTATCTGGCTGGTCTAGTGACGCTTCACAATCTTCACAATTAAGAAGTGAAGCAGGAGCGTCTATTATCGGGTTTGGAAGACAGGGGGCTGAAGATGGAATTGACCAATAAGTATGAAGAGAATGTTGTCGTGGAGATGGCTGATGAATGCGGGACAGTGTACTTTGCGGCTGAGGAGACAGGCTGGTAGATTCTACTTGAGACTGAGAAGACCGAGCAGCTGCAAATAGCTTGTTATAAGTTATTTCTGTAACGGATATAGTCAGCGCCCAAATCCAAAGTGTAGCAAGGCGAGCGACTGGGCGGTGTACCATGAATCGTGTTCTCGTCGGGCCTGTTATCCCGAAACCTCTTCCTGGTCCGCGAGTGCAAATGCGATGAGCCGGTATCAGGTTGGCGAACTGGCGGAGGAGAAATTGAAGTGCTGTTGAGCATGTAAATGTCAGGGCTGGGGCTGGATGATGGGTCGCGTGAGGAAGCTGTGGCATTCGAGGAGGTGGCTGGAGAGACAGCAGAACTCGAGCGTTTTCGTTTGAGAGACATGACAGTTTACCAATTCAATTACGAGCTCTTGCGTAACAATGGACAATGGATTACTTTTGAATGCTGAAGAGGATACGAGATACCCGTTGAATGACGGCTGCATGTTTCGGCGACGCGATCCACGCGCAAGTCGTTCTGCTTCCCCGTAGAATTAGAAGTAGGTCTGACATCTAGTGGCGGCCTTCGGCTACGCTTGCCTTGACAAAGCAGATCGCTGTCACTACTCTTCAAGTAGGCTTCGGCCACCAGCTATCTACTTCACAAACTACAACCGGATCATTTATTCATATTCTGGACTCAATGCTTTACTGTGCGGCTACTAGCGATCTATCATCTCCCCGGTGAGGCTTCGATTGTCCTTGCTGCCGCGTACCTCACTCCAGGTTATCGAAGCAATCCTCTTTAAAGCTCCATATCCACCTAATCGAGATTGGAAACCCACGGCACAAGTTCCCCTCAATGACTATAAGAGAGGCTAGCCATGCTGGGTCATGGTACACTGACGATGGCTCGACTCTCTCGAAACAACTTGATGGGTGGCTAAACCAAGTCGATGATGACATCGCTGGCATAGGTAGAATTCCTCAGCCTGGTGCGAGGGTTATCATTGCTCCGTAAGTCTATATACAAAAGACCTCCTATATAGACCCTAATCCATCCACTGATCCTTAAATTACATAGGCACGCCGGGTATGCCTACTCTGGCTCCACTGCCGCCTGGGCTTACAAATCCCTCGACCTCTCCAAGTGGTACGAAATCCGAGACCCGACCCAATGACCACTTCATTGACGTGCGTAAAGTGAACGAGTCTTCCTTCTTGGACCTTCTCATCACCTTTACCTCTCCACTTGCGCCCTCTCCAAGCACACTGAATACGCTACTCCTATGGGAAATCTTGTGCTAGATGCACGGACAATGGCAAAATTGCGTGCTAGCGCAGATTTCCAGGACATGTCCACCTCTTCCGACTCAGCAGAGCATAGCTTGGAAATGCACCTCCCATACATCTACCATCTCCTAAAGAAGTCTTTCAATCACGCCAACCTGCCGCCTTTGGTACCTATCTTGGTTGGGAGTACGGAACCTGTCACAGAGAAAGCTTTTGGAGCTTTGTTAGCACCTTATCTCGCGGATCCGTCCAATATATTCGTCGTGAGCAGCGACTTTTGCCATTGGGGTTCTCGCTTCAGCTACACCTATTATCTCCCTTCAGGTACCTCTGATCCCTCGAAAGGCGTGTCACTCAGAAGAAAAGACCAACCAAAGGACATACCAATATACGAAAGCATTTCTCGAATCGACAAACTGGCTATGCGAGGTATTCAATCCGGTGAACACGACGCGTTCCTTGCTACTTTACGAGAGACGGGCAACACCGTATGTGGGCGCCATCCGATTGGCGTGATAATGTCGGCGATCGAAGTTCTCAAAGAAGAGGGAGTCATCGAAGAAGATAAGGGAAAGTTCCAATTCGTAAGGTATGAACGAAGCAGCGAAGTGGTTGACGCGAGCGACAGCAGCGTTAGCTACGCCAGTGCCTTCGCAGTAATCTGAAGTATAGGCGAACCACGAAGCTAGCTGACTATTGAATAATCGTAAGTGGACCAGTTCTACACCTATAATCCTTCATCTGGGCGAGAGATGGACGGGAGGCGCGATGCTTTGCTTTGCGCAAGTCGCATAAGCCCCAAACAAGTCGCCTGAACGATTCTCTACAATCACTGGCGCGTAATTTTCTCACGATCTGCGCTTGAGTGGCCATTTATGAGACGTTCCACCCACAGTAGTGCTTCTCTAGTCCTCGACGGGGGTTTGCCTCCGAGCTGTCACCCATACAACGACGCAGATATCCTCCTTAAGCGCACGTGGAGATCTGCCAATTATGGCATTAAAGAATTTCCAGAACCAATGGATATTACTTTATACTTCGCAATGAGTTGTTCTTGCAGGTCTTGCAGAACAGGAAGTGGGGTTATGAGCTGCAAAACCTCACCTGAATATTCAATGCTCGAGACATATGTTGCTACAATGATGCTACTCGCGAAACGAGACTTCCGCCTCTGAATTTGCGACAGTGACGGAGTGCAGCCGGTGCTAATAGGCTTCTTGCTATAACTAGCCGTTTTCTAAAAATTCCTTTCTATGCATTTGAACATCTTCAAGGCCGCTACTGTTCAGTGCTCGCCCAACATGCGTCTCCATTTCTGGACTGTCTTAACGGCAATTCTCCTAACAATTTCTTCTGCTACCCCTCTACAGAATGAAAATCTCCTCTTACCCTCAGCGACGGCCAATATCACCACTCTCAAAAAACCTGAGTACGTCCTTGGTAGGCCATCTTAATCTTTACTAACATTGTCCGGCTCAGGATCAACCCAGACCACTTTAACGTGGCAGGAACCGATATCTGGATTCAGGTCCTCCGACCCTACAGTGGTGTCCCTCTTCCGACCGTGGACACTCTTATTTGTCTCGCCAATACCAGAGCCGGGTTTGCTCAAGAGATCGTCAATGTGGGAGATAGGCCTCTCGGTGGTAGTTTCACAAAGCTGGAAGATGGCATCCGTGTTTTCATTCAAGTCGTTGACAGAGCGGACTTCACGATGAGTAAGGCGGTAGCAGCGCTACAAGGGATATATCAGGTCATGGTTGGAACGGGGGTCCCTGGCGTCCAAGCTATTACCGTGATCGTGCACGACACGTACTACGGTATCCTTGGCAGGATCGAAGTCTCGAGGGCTGCACGTGCCGGTGCGACAGCATTGGTGTTGAATACAACTCCTTCGATGACAAGTGAAGCTGCAACAACTACAAGTAAACCCGGCATCGTCGACAATGAAGCCATACTTGCGTCCAGGGCGACTGCAAATTTGACGGACGCAGTCGCTAACCTTACCTCTGCCAACATCCCAGGGTGAGTCATGTATTTCCACATGTTAATCGCATAACCTCTCTCTAACCCAGTGGCAGGCCTCTCATCCCGGATCACTACGTAGTACCCGGGACATCAGTCTACGTAGGTGTCTCACCCAATATCCCGTTTTACAAGACCTAATTTCCTGTGCCTATAGGTCAGTGTCCTCCGGCCCTACGGTCATGAGCTCCCGCACGAGCTGACAATCAACCTCCTTATCAACGCCGCTTTCAAACTCTCCAACGACCGCACGGCTGGCGGAGACGTGTTGCTTCCATTGGAGTGGTCCTACGAAGAACGCAGTCTGTCAGTCGCGTTCACTTCGCGAGGTTTCAATCGACCCCACCTCACTACCATGCAAGCTGGGATTGTCGGCTTGATTGATTTGATGGGCGAAGAGGCGGTTGTGGGGACGAAAGAGATAGCGTACTCGTTGGGGATTGAAAATGAGGGTGGTATGGGTATCGGATTCGTTAAGTGGGTGGGACATCCTGTTGCGGATGGCGAGGTTGCAAATGCGACTTTGCAAGGGCTGGTGGCGGCTACGGTTACGGGGTTGGCGCCGAGTAGTCTGCTGCATTTGGGGGCCGTGGAGACGGGGCTGGTGGGTACGTCGTGATGTTCTGGCGTGGGGGGATGCTCGGGTGGCTGGGTGCGCCACTGCTGCGCTCGGATCAGGTAGGTGTAGACAGGAGGCTCTGGGAAGCTTGGTCTAGATGTACATGACCGTTTATAGAGAAGTACATACATATAGAATTGCATAGCATCCTTCTCGGGTATAGGAAAACCCGTATAAATCTTTACAACCCCACCCAAGAGATTTCTGACAGTTCCGCCTCTTATGAGTACATATCTTCATCAGCCTTGTTTTCTTTCACCAAAATGGCGCCACCTCCTTCTCATATGAACTCTTTCCTCGCGCCTAGAACTACGCGAGTGGAAGCGTTTTGTGACGTAACTACAGTCTGTGGCTTAGGAGAATTACTGCTGTTGCCTCGTTCAATGTTCGTATCGAGATTTGTGATGTGTTTCGCCAATGTTTTCTTGTTAGGGAAAGATCGCCGGTTTTTTTGAAGATGCAGATGGGCTTTTTACTATATTACCTTTGCTAGCGAAGAGTCATTGGTAAGGGGTTAGGAGAATGGATGTTGAGGTCAGAGGTTGTTCGTATTACCAAAATTGATCAGCTCTTGCTTTGTATCTTCTATGATATGTGTCGGGTTTTGTTTCTATTTTCAAAGTCTTCATGTGGAGGTGTGCCTCCTTTGAAGGTGTAGGCGAGTGGGCATCGTCTTTGTCGATGTGCTTGGCGGCTTTGTGGCGAGCTGGATTGCCTGGAGTTGACCAATGGAAGCGCGCGCCTTATGACTCTGCGTACTTCGTAGAAGTACTGTGTAAAGTCAGGTGCTAAGATAAACAATCACAATCTTCGATGATGATTGGCATCTTGTGGTATGGGAATACGAATACATGAATACTGTGGTAGGAGTGGTTCTAGAAGTAGAGCAGCCCAGCCGAGGTGAATGACGGAAGCGATGTCTTGGCGTCTAGTTCGGTCTGGAACGGACCATATGGTCTGGATTTTGCAAGGATTGACCTAGGGCAAGACCGTTTCCGCCCTAATGTGACAACGTTTCGTCTGGACATCCCAAGAACGTTATTCGATTCGCGCTCGACTTGGATCTAGTCTCTGGCGTCTCCAATCAGCAGCGAGCTCCAACACCCGTCAGTCTTATTGGCATAGGACCAGGGTCATAGCTGAGGTTTGATAGGGACACCATCAGAATACTCATCGGCATTCGTCCACGGGCTCAGCTTTCCAGCTGGATCAGGACAAGCCCATCGGTCTAGTCCGTGACATGTTCCCAGCTCTCAGCCAAATCTGGACAAGCCCATTAGTCTATTTCCCAGCGCACGTTGAGCTTTCAGCTTCTCCGTGCAAGCCACTGCCACCGAGCACTGTGCCCCCCAAGACTGAACTGCCCTATGGAAGGGTTTCTTTACCACCTGGTTCGGCGATCATGTGGGCAATACGTGGATAAAATGTTGCCAGGTCCTGCTGTTGCTCTGGTCAGGTTGCGCAGCTAAAGTCCCCTGGACATTGCGTTACACCATATATGAATACCAGTACATCCTGCTGTCGCGTGTTTTTTCGTTCAAACTCTAATGTCTTGTAGTTTCAGCCCTTTCCGTACTCCACTAGTCCGGTCACTCCGTTCAATAACTTTATCTGAATAGCTTTATCTGTTACCATCTGTTCCATTCTTCATCCAAGTTGTCGCCACAGAATACACACCATGGCTCAACCAGCATCATCCTCCTCTCCCCCTCTACACGATATGGGGGAAAAGGCGTCGAGCACTCCTCAGACATCGATTAAAAGCCTGGAGGATCCAGAATCGGGCTCTGAGGCGCATGGAACGGAGACGAGTATGAACGGCGCGCTAACAGATCTCCTTTGTGGTGGATTTCTACCATGCATACCAGTAGTCCTTGTGTCGACACTGTTGCTCACCCTGATCTTCTACCATCGTGTCGATCTGGATCCCGGTTGGGAACAGCTTCAACAAATTCCGACAAGCAACGTCTCTAATCTCGGCTTTTATAACCAAACTCGAGGACTTGTTTCTGGAGGAGGCCACGCTGCTTACTATATTCGCTTCAATCCATCTATCTTAGCCACGATTGCAGCTTGGTCCAGCAAATTGATTCCTTACATTACCGGCTACTTGATGGCCGTCGTCGCTTTCTTCGCAGCTCGCCGCATTATGGATGCTTCCAGGGACAACAAGCCTGAGAAGTTGCCGACGCCTCATCAAATGTCAGCCTTGATTGACATGTTGGGTACTATTAATCCCAAGTCCTTGTGGAATACCATTGTTTATAGATGGCAAAACGACGAACGCCTTGTCCAACCTATTCCATTGGCTTTTGGAGCGCTGAGCTATATTGTCATTATCACGTAAGTCCTAATGTCTCTGCAAAACGGCGCTGAATTGTTTACTTCGGTCATTATGATTCAGCATTATTGGGACAGCAAAACCTTCATATTGCAATAATCAATTCTTTCCAAGAATGAACTGGGCACTCAGCTAATTTTTTGATCTTCAGACTCCTCATCGGGGCGGCAGACACGTGGTTTGGAGTTACAGTGAGACCTGAGAACGTTGAATTATTGACTCGCATTTCCACGCCAGTACACACTTATGGACGTGATCTCAATTCGAGTATGTGCGGCGCCAATATCTTCGAGCAACGACCTTGTCCCTCCAACCCTCAGTCCTCGTGTAGCTACCCGTGCAGCATCGCCGATTGGAACATCACAGCAGGAGGGGGAGTGTTACTGAAAGAAGGCATAAAAGGGGCTCAGCAAGCCGCAGAAGCGCTGCTCGGTAATTCCGATGTCAATCTGATCCAAAACACTTCCTACGTGGCGAATCAGCAAGACTATAACGCCCAGCAGTATTACTTCCTTAGTGATGTCAACATCGGAAAGAGCCTTGACTTTCTTGGAAACACTACAGCCGTCACGACACAATGTGAGGTAGTGACGCAAAATTGCCAGGTCAATTCTAGCAGTGAAGCATTCTCATGTCCTGGTTATTCATCACCGTCATTCACCTATTCCGGCGAAGTCGGTGTAGATCCTTCAGATGCGACGGCACCAGGCAACATGTCCTCGGTCGGCATTCAATTCTTCAAAGATGCCGCTCTCCAAAATCCCATCGGTTTTGGGAGTCAAACCACGGAGCTTTTTAGCGCTCAAAACCCAGTCCATTTCCTCACCTGGTCCAAAGGATTTCCTCCTATCGACCCCACAAGCCAAACCTTTGCCGAAATGACTGATGGAAAGTTCCTGCAGGTAGATGAGGCCGGTGATAACGTCTTCATCCTGAACTGTTCTACCACAATATATAAGACCGTCTATGCCTGGGTCAATGGTTCAATCCTCCAAGACAACCAGAAATATGGCTTCTATCCGGAAGTTGCGCCAGATACTTATGGTGCCATTTTTACCGCTCCTTTCGCCATCGACGCTGCCCTAGGCCATATGGCCCTCCAAAACGCCGCCGCTCTCGCGGCGTATGTCCCTAACCCACAAGGACTTGCCGACAAATTCGCCAACCAATTTTCCTATGCTGCAGTCGCTTTGACCGCCGGCATCATGAGTCCCCAAACCTCCATACTCGAACAATCCCGCAACAACACCGAGCTCCTAACCCGCGTCCCCCTGGTCCCACTCTACTTCCTCATCAGCCTAAAAGCCCTCTTCGCACTCTCTTCCATCGTCCTCGTCGTCCTAGCAGCAACCCTAACCGGTCCCTCCGAAGCCCAAGAAGTCAAAGCACGCCTCACCGTCGACGGCCTCGCAGCCGGCCTTTTCGAGCCTCGCCACCATCAGGAAAAACCTGTCAAGCAGGTTACCATGCTCTATGGCGAGCACAGACCGGAAGCGCAGGCTGGGCCCAGCAAGGTGGGTATGAAGCAAGCACCGGCTGGTGGATGGGTGTGGGTTGCTAGTGGTGCTGTGCAGAAAGCTTGGAAGGCAACGGGTGAGGGAAATGGGATGGAACATGTTATGGATAATCATCATGCTACTGCTAGTGGGAAAGAGGGAGCGGAGGGGAAGGATCATGAGGTCTTGAAAAGGATAATGTGAGATGACCAGCGAGGATGGATGACTTATGTATATAATCATGACGGGTGGAGTTGAGGAGTTCATGTGGGGAAATTTGTTAGCAGGTTGCATATATCGTGTCTGTGTACAAGATTGTTTTGGCTATGTACATAGATCTTTTGCTTTGGAGCACAATCATATATACCCTTCTTCCCCCCAAAGATACAACAAGGCATTCCCCCTCTTCCATCCCATAAACCTCATCCCATCCCCCCTTTCCCGCTTCACTCACATCCCCACAGCCCCCAAAATCCATCTACCAGACACAGCCTACATATCTTCTCTACGTTACCCAAACCCTCCCAATCCCTCTTCTCGGTGTCCCTTCCTTAGGAAAGTACCTAAAAGCCAACGCAATCCTATTCCCTGATCTTGATCTCAATTCATTGAATTCTTATAGATTTGCTGGGGGGGTTTTTTTTGTATTGTGGTGGTGGGTTGGGGTGGGGGAGTTTTGGGATGGATGATGGATGATAGATGGTATTTAGCACGCAGTAAGGAGGGGTAAGGGGCGGGGGGTGTAGGAGGTTTGAGGGGGCGGTTTGAAGAGGAGAAAGGAGGGAAAGGAGGGATTGGTGGGAGGAGGTGGTCGATTGGAGGGGTATGGATGGAATGGTGTTGGGTGTGAGTTGAGCTATTTATAAGGTATCATGTTCTCTTATATTCCTATGTGCCCTAGTAATCATAAATCCAGGTAAATCCAAACTTTATCAGTAAAGGTATCTTATTCTTCTGGCATGGATCTTGGTGCGTACTAGAAGATAAATCTGAAAGCCGCAGCTGTGTTAGATACGCAATTCTGTACGAGAGGCATACATGATTGATGATAGAATGCTTTTGATTAAGAAATTGGGTGAGGCAGTTTGAGAGTTTGTGATTTCCATTGCTAGATGTTGATGTGTTGTCGTCTCAATCTGGGCGGTCTGACTTATGGGAGGTTTGGGTGGGTAGGTAGGTTGATGCATTGTTGTGGTTATTGCGTGGAAGCTGGATGAGATGGGCGGTTGCTTTGAGTGGGAAGTAGAGTGAAGGTATCATGGCCACCGGGCTGGGGCTGGGGGATACATTGTGGAAGGTTTTGCTTGCAAGAGTTATATGAGATGAGGTGGTATTATTGTCCGGGGAGGAGGGTCACAGTTTTCGAACGGTCTTTATGTGTTTGGTATAACAGAGCGCAGCAGGAAGTGCTGGTATCGATAAACTTTCATGATATGATCTATACCTGTTGGACTATAAGTATAGTCAACAATTGGTATCAGTATGCTATTTGCCGTTTCTTCGTCACCATCCTAGCGTCTCCTACCATTCGGGTTTGAAGCTCACAGCTTGTGAGCCCTTGTATATCAGGAGTCTCATTTCCATAGATTATAGCTCATCAGACTATTCATACTCATTTCTTCATTTCACAGATCCAACAGGTTCCAACAATAACTGATTCATGATCAGGTTGAATAATTGGGGAAGTATCCCCCTTCAAAGCCGCGCATGTCAAGATTAGTGGCGGCAAAATCCCAAAAATTTTCATCCAGCGTAACTTCGTTTCCTTCGGTCATAATATTCATTACAGCAGGCTCTCCGTATCCTGAATCCATCGCGTTGCTCTCCGCATTATGGGACTCTCTGATCTGCATAGCTTTTTCCTTTAGTAGCTGTAGGACCTTCCATCTTGATCCCGGGTCACGTGAGATGTTCCGATGACCAGCAACTTTGAAGGATTCCTCGACAGCAGTCCACGCTCGGTCGACACCCGAACCCAGGGGTTTCACGCGGAGGTGCCAGAGCAAGTATGTGAGTATGTGGTTCTGTGTATACGTTTCAAAGTGCCAACGAAAGCCTCTCAACAGATCCTCTGTTTGGAGCTGCAGATTAATCTCTAGGATGTGGCAAGCCGCGGCTAAAGTATCATCGTTTGCCTGAGCCACGCCCTGCTCGACACCACGCCGGTTGAGCCACGGGTGTGAGACGAGGAACTTTAACTTTGCCACCATCAGGTTTGCACACAGTAGCGTTGCATTTTGGATTGGGATATTAGAATCGCAGTGTTGCAAGTATACAGATTCCAGGCGGGTCGTCAGATCAGTCAACTTCTGATTGCTAGGTGATGCACTTGATACAGAGCCGGAAGAGGAGGCTTCAGACGTTTTGTATAGTTGCGATATCGCACGGCTTATTTCCATCATTGTAAGAGAAAATGATATTTCGGCCCATTTAGCTCTACTCACAGGCAGTTCTTGCATGTCGGGGTATAGCTCGTTATCGTCAACATTGACAGGAAGACGGGTGTCGGAATCCCTATCGAAAGTACTCAGAGCGATTCCATGATCTTCAGCGGCGCGGGAATCGATGGCGCACAGGTAACCCCACAGCCGCCGTCGAATTTCTGATTCAAATGGAGATAGTTTGAAATTCGTACCATCTCTGTGCAATCCGATGGACTGCGCGGATCGAATCGCGAGACCAGTCAGTGTCCAAACTGCACGGTCTCCGCTATAAGCGCGAAGACATGTCTAGTATCACCCATCAGCTCTTGTCACCTTTTCAACTCAAGCATACTGACAAGATAGATGGTCATTGCTTGCAATGACCTTATGCTTGGTGTATCCAATATGTTCGCAGCTGCAAGAGACTGCTCTAATCCTTGCTTGTACTTGTTGAGAGCGATACATTTCTCTTCCCCTAGTAGATTTTCCGCAGCKGCCGGGGACAAACTTGTGACGGCGGCAAAATATATAGAAAACAAAAGGGCGTCAAGGTCTTCTTCGAGGTTGTGTGGGCTGTTTATCGCTGAATATACGGTAGCTTGTGTGGTTGGGATGTGAAGGATCTTGGCGATTGGATCAACATTGGTCACGAATGCTTGCCATAGTTGCATCGCATGCCAACGAGTTGGATGATAGCTTCGAGTATCTGTCATAAATTGATTGAAGCCGGAGAAGATGCCTCTTATGTCAAAAGACACGGGCTTTCCAATGAGACTGCTATCGCCACCGGGACTTCCCATGACTGACAGAAGCTCCCTTTCCTAAGTTGGCTATGTTAGACTGCATTGATCAGTCAAGGACAGAGAAAGACCTACTTCTTCCAAAATCTGCGAGAGAATAGTCTCATTGACATAGCGAGTGGAGAGGCCATCCTGTACAAGTATTTCTCCGGGACTGTCTCTTGGTACCGGCGTCTCACTTATGTTTCCTTCGGCTGGGGAAGTCCTAGACTCCGACATTGGGTCCAAGTTCGAGTCTGTGTGAGAAGCATTTTTCGAGATTGCAGTGATTGTTCGCTCAAGCCTTGTTACTCGCGCTGAAACATCGGCAATGGTTGATTTAGGTAGCCGGCGACCAGACCGTTCATCTGGACCTGGATAGCAACACAAAATGTCTGCACGGGCACAATTCGCACACGGTGATCTTTTGTCGCAGCGAATCTTTCGTTGATGACACAATAGGCAAGACCGGTCAGGCCTTTTATGTCTCACCGATGTAGTCGGAGAAGGCGGAGCTTGACTCTCGTCCATAAGATGCTGATCGAAGAGCTCTCGTTGATCTGCATATGGATTCGCCATGCATGTACCTCTGGGTTCTTCGTGTATTGAGAAAATGAATATTGCATTATACTATGAGTTGATGTCCGCTATCTTGGAAGGGCATTGTAAGCACTAAGGTACCTAGTCATAATAACAGCATCAGGGCAATCACGTACCCAAAGATAGAACAAGCCCGCAATGAGCAATACTGACAAATGACTTTCGCTAAGAGAATTTTTGATCTGTTGAAACTCAACGATCATTGTCTAAGTAGTAGGTTTCATATCTGTTGCCGTAAGAAATTTTGAGCGTTTTTAAGTTCTTCAGGCCACCCAAATGCCAAGCATAAACACCCGGAATTTGGCTATGGGGCTGCCAAGCCTCAGAAGTCGCCGAGCCGCCAGGTGGACTGGCTCAGGGCTCTCGACCGTTGTTTTTAGCGTGTAAGCCGGGCTTCCCGGAATACAGAGACGGATTTCGTATGGGCAAATTCTTACACTTTCCAACGACTGCCTAACTACTGTCATATGTATACAGGCTTGGACTGAGGTTTCTGGGACAGATCTCTGAAATTGCTAGGTAAGCATTGGATTATAATATACACGTCTAAAGAGTGGCGGTATGGGGGGTCTAGTATTACAAAGATATGAACCGAGTCGCATGCTCAAGGTCCTCCAATAACTTTTCGATAACCGTTCAAGTCTTTCCCATTTTCACCCCGCCAATTGTAATTCTTGCCGCCACGAAAAGCGCGGTGCCAATCGCACAGCTCACTCCCGAGAACACGATTGTGTACTTGAACGAACCCTCGCTATCAGCAATGATTCTCCCTCCCAGCGGTGACCCTGTCAACGCTGCTATCGATGAAATAGCAAACACAGTCCCTGTGCGAACACCGATATCCTTTATAGGCGAGATACCCGCGCAGAGTGCAGGCGTGAGTCCAATGCCGGCACCGGAACCGATACCGAAGAGAGCGGCGAACAGGATAATGGGGGCATTTCCCGTGGAGGGGAGCCAGAGGCCGAGGATCACGATCGTGGTGAATGAAGCCATGATGACCATTATGTTGAAGCGGCCTACTTTGTCGGCAAGGGCATTTGGGACGGTACGGCCAAATATGCTGTTGATCATTAGCGAACGCGGGGATGGGCGCAAGCCGAGGCAGGTCAAGGGCTCACCTTGCGCCATTGAGAATTGGAACGAGGTAGTTTGCCAGCCGATCAGACATGCCGTGGGAGCGGGCTTCTGATACTATAAAGGTAAAGGGGATGAACATGCCCCCTGCGAGAGTTAGCGCATTTTCGGATGAAGGTTTCATAGAGATTACAGTAAAAAAAGAAGATTGCGGCAGTCAATAGCACAAATATTGGCTCCTTCAATGGACGAATGAACGCCATTGCGCTGAATGGGCGTCTGGTTGGCGCAATTCGAGACCGTACTGTCAGATTGGCAAAAATAACCAACGCCAGAATCAGGAAAGCACAGATGCGCATTGCCCAACCAAAGCCCACCTCCGGGATCAACTTGACGACCATGATAGGAAGAATAACGCCGCCTAAGGACGACCCGGCTGCGACCATGCCAAGTGCAGCGCCTCTCTTTCTGAGGAACCAAGTCGATACACAAGTAAAAGCTGGGTAGAATATCATCGAGGCTCCGATTGCAGAGCAGATCGCTTGGCTAAGAAGAAACTGGTAGTATTTATTCGAAATGCTCGCCATCATCAAACCGAAGACGTGTAAGAAGCCACCAACGAACAATAGGTGACGAGGGCCATAGTCATCGAATATTTTGCCGACAAAGGGTCCACCAAACAACATGAAAAAGACTGTTTATTTGTCAGCAGACTGAGTCTAGCAAGATGGACAAAGAAAAGACATTCCATACTTTGCAAGGCTGGAATCCAGGCAACATCCGATGCAGAATACTCCTTAAGCTGATGTGTTTGGTAGTATTCCTGGAAAACACCGACGCAATTGACCCATCCAAATGATACAAATAGACAAGCGGAAGAGCCGGCGACAGTGAGCCATGCCTGAGTACCACCTTCAGGGAAGGCTTTGGGATCCATCCAGGGGCTTTCTGCTGGCTTCTGAACCAATTCATCATCTAAAGAGCGTTGTGTGGTCTCGTGGCGACCGTCCGTATCGGAGATTTTTCCAGTCTCCGTCAGATCCCTCATAGCGTTTGGAGGTTGAGTCTTGGGCTCAGCCATCCTTGAAGCGAAGAGAGTGGCAATGCAGAAACTGCGATATTCAATATGAGTAGATGATGCTGAAGAGAGGAAACATGATATGGCATGGAGAGAGTCAGAAGGGAGAAAACAAGGTGTTTTGCGGTTCCGGCTTGGAATGCTGTTAACCACTCCTCCAGCCCATCATCTCGGGCGTGGGCTAAGCGACGGCGCCGCATCGATAAATGTTGCTACATTTTGATACTTTAGTATATGTGCTGTTGCTGCACGTCCCTCGGACTCGGCGCCGTCGCTGAGGCCGAGCTGAAAAAAGAAATAACTTGAAATTAGCCGAGCGGGAGGATTGGCCAGAATTAGCCCAGCTCTCGGGTTGGCGCCGGCGCCGAAGGTGCCCAAAGCTACTATTCTACCTTAGGCTACCTACTTCTACCTCCTTCTACTTACCTTAAACGCCGCGAGGACTACTGTGTCCTGTAATGTCTGGAGTATACGTACTAAGTGCATTAAGATACCTTGAGGTACTTAGATTAGGGGTCTTATCACCTGCGTTAGTATTTGTCTAGTTCCGTACTTGATTGTGTTAGGCTGGGTGCCTAATGGGGCCGGTGCAATTCTTTCCTTGCAGAGGGAGCTAGGACCAGTCTGGGATAGCGGTGCTCCGCTAGCGTGCAAAGCTTTCTACCTACACTTATGTGGAAGGAGCATCACTCATCACTGTAGCAATGGCCACGTGCGTTAGCGCAGTCACTTGTATCAATCTCGACTGGACCCTGCCAATGTGGGACCCTGTGCGCTAGCCTGCTGCCTGTGCAACCCTCCCGTCTTCCCCAATTCTCTTCAAAGCCCCAACTTTTATCACCGTGATAGCTTATCAAGTACAGACCAATGAGTCCCTAGCCATACTACCTCGAACGACCAAGCATGTGATAGTGCACGTACTATGACACTTCCCTCGAGGACACTCGTCGAAGTGGACTTGGAACGTCAGTAGACGGAAGTAAGTGGATAGCTGGTTATTCAAGCAACAATCTCTATTTCTAGTCGAGCTATCCAACCCTATCTCATCGAATCCATATCTCTACCAAGGGGATGTCTGCTCATGATCTAGCAGCAACACCAACATCTCAGCGAACGATGAAGCTAAGGATTGGCATGGCACTTCCACGAGGGCTGCATTCCCTCTCAAACTCGAACCTCGAATCACCCGCCTTGACCAATTCCTTCCATTCATCCAGAGTGCGATACCTACAATTATAGTAGAGCAGCATTTGGAGGTCTACAGCTCTGTAGTATCTCTCCGTTGCCGTCGTCTCAACTGGTTTGTCCGCCTGCACAAAGTCCATGATTAAGAGCCTATTGCCAGGGTTCAAAGCCGGTGACAGGGCTCCGATGATGTCGGCCGCATTCTTGTCCGTGTGGTTGAGCAGCGTCTTACGATAGAAATACGCGTCTGCACATGTCTTCTGCGGTTGATAGAAATCGTGGACCTCGAATGTAACCCGGCCTTGCAGATCCTTGGGAACGATGGTGGATTCCTGAGCCATCTGAACCACCTCCGATCGATCTTGGACAATCACATGGAGTTTGGGCGCGGCTTGGGCGATAGCAACAGCGCAGTAGCCGATATGGCCACCGACATCGATCACGGTACCATTACCAAGGGAGGCCCAGTCAAATCCATTCTGAATGTGTGTGACCGATGAGGAAGGTTGCTCGGAGACTTGCTGGATTGTTGTCCCGAAGCGACGCTCTCGGACTGGATCTGAGCGGATGAAGTCGTAGAAGGGACCTTTCCCTCCGTATGCATAGTTGACAGCAGTCTGGTTGGGCTCTTGTGATCCATGTCCCCATTTTTCAATGGCGTCGATCTGATGAGCAATCATTGGCGCGCAATCTTCTGTCAGCCATTGCACGAATGGCCGCATGGGTTTTCCCTCCATCAAGAGGAGGGAGCCGGCGGTGTGAGCAACGGTATTCGAAGTCGGCTCACAAAAGACTCGATTGCTCATGGCAAATCGGAGATTTTGCTTCAACTGGCCCGGATCAACTCCGCAATGTTCGGCCAACGAAAGATAGTCGATTGCTCCTGCCTCAGGAACAAAGTCTGGGACCTTGAAATGACAAATGTATCTCATGGAACCGATGAATTGAAGCTGATAAGGTGTGAGCTCATGTCTCCAATATGTTTCTATGATTCACATAGTAAGCTTACAGATGTCAAAGACGACTCCATCAGACATTCTTGCGGTCCGGTGACCAAGTCATATAACGTCTTCGCAGCGTTGCGTAAGTCACTTCTAACACGTTGCGTCATTTCGTCGCCCTGAGGAAATGAAGGAAGGGCTTGCGTATCGAATGCAAGTTTGCTGGGGCCATTTGCGGCAAGGAATCCTTTGATTGTTTTGGCAGACTGGAGGCAGAGCTCAGCGAGCGCCTCGAGGTCAGTTGTAGCCGTGTTCATGGTGGAAAGATAATAAATACTACTGAGACGTTGATAGATAATGATCTTGTCAGACATCACGGAGGATATCAATGTCTTAATATTAGTATATATATCTGGAGTCGGGTTTTGCATCTTACTCCGCGCGGCTTGGCTTCAGGGTCTTCAAAAACCCATGGGATCGTGCCAGATTGCTAACCGTCCACAGCTCCAAATTCTCCTGCACAATGACCACGTCTGTCAGCATAACTAGGACTCCCTATCGCCCTCTTTCCGACATATCGGCCATAGGAAATATACGCCGTAGTGAGCTTGCCAATGATTGGACACCCTAGCAGGGAACGAGCTTACGCTTGGCTACAGGGGAAACCCTCCTAAGCAAGTCTCCAACTACGCTAAATTTGTCTAGTGCTTCGTTGGAAAAGCATAGTGCTGAAGACGAGTCCAAGTATCCCACGGCCATAATGCGAGCAACCCGGTCGGCTTTCGTTCGGTCCCCGAGTGCATCCTTTACCACGATCCGAATGATGGTGTACTGGTCGTGACTACCGCTTGAACATCATGCCTCCTAGCAAGCGCTCCACCTCGTTCTGCCGCATATCCTACCTAAACAGGTCATTCTGGCAGATCCTGTACGGCAATCTCTGAGAGTATCCGATCTATTTCAATGGTTGAAGGTTCGTAGAAGCGGTGCCAACTTCCGTCACCGCTGATCGTCAACTTGGGACGACCGTTTGATATCAGAGCATTCGATGAACAGCCGTCCAGGGACCCTGATGAAGCTGAAGCTAAAGCTGGGATCAAATCCACGTTCGGCTACATTACGTATTGTTGCATCGTAAGTTTCTGCTATTGCCACGCAATCAAGATGATGGGAAAACGAATATTAAGGACAATTCTAGGTTAAGTCTATGAAAAGGTGAGAATGGTAACAATGTGCTACTACGAAGACCGCCGTTCAATGTTCTCGCCTTTGAGCCTCAGCAAGGGCTTTCCTGGTTTCCTCATGTACGTTGTAACTGTATATAAAGTCTCGGAAGGGTTTCGATACAGGTCTCGAACCCAGTGGTGGCAAAGGCTTGGACCCGTCCCAGAAGGGCTTTATTTTCTCGAGCATCCAGGAATAGCCATCGGGCCCCATTGGCATGTTCGAGAATACATGCACAGGCCCACATCGACTAAGTCGTAGCTTTTCGAAAAGCTTCAGCCTTGACTGGACGTCTTTCTTTTCGATATCCTGAAAAAGGACTTCGAGGCATCCAGTAGACTCAATTGCAATAGAAGCGCCTTGACCTTGTACCTATACGAAGAAGTGAGCTCGAGGAGCGGCCATGGGGAAGTCAAATTCCGAACGTACCGGTCTCATAACATGGGCAGCGTCGCCAATAACGACTACTTTGCCATTCACATACCTGGGGAGCGGGTCTCGGACTAGGAGCGGGTACGAGAAGATCCCTTCTTCGGGCGCCTTCCTATCAGGTAATCAGTAAGTGAATTTACAGGGGACGACGTTCAAGACGGACTGCAAGATTGCCTTGATACTCGGATGGAAATCTCGCGCCATGTCCAAAAGATCGGATCGAGAGGCTCGGGCGCTTCGGTCTTCAATGGGTCAGTTTCATAGAGAATGGTTCTATCCTCGGAGTCCTTCTTACCTGCCTTGGCCCCGTTATTAGGAGGTCGTCGTGCAAAGACGTTGATCGCACGGGCTTGTCCCCCTTCGCATCGATAAGTAACGATGGACGTTCCTACGACAAAGTTATGAAAGAAGCATATCTCGTCATCCTGGTTCTCAAATAAAGGCCGGATATTCGGGTCGTCGTAGAATTCTTGAGCGGAAGTGACGTATCGAAAAAAGGATAATTCGGTGTCCAGCAAAGGATGGTCGTTCCCGGTAATGTGTTTAAGGAAGCGACACTTTATGAACTCTCAGCTGAAATCAAGATTGGAATCCACCAAGGCTAAGATACTTACTCCCAAACCGTTTGCTAGCACAATAGTATCTTTCTCTACTTTCGAGCCATCTGAAGTTCGTATGATGCCTTTCTCACAGTCTAGGTCAACAACGTTGGTCGCAAGGTTAAGCTTGACCGGATGGCCCTCTGTTGCTTCGAGATGCTTAAGCAGCCCGGTTTGGAGGTCCCCATGACGCAGAAAACGCAAACTCGCGCCATATCTCTCTGGCAAATCTGCCAATGAATCATGCCATGTGGTCTGAGCCGTGGCTCCGTCCAGATGCCGAATCTTTTTCAACTCAGTAAGCGGGCCCCATGTTCCATTCTGGACATACCTGGAGAGCTTCGACCCCACCAACAGTCTTCAAGTCGAAACCCCAGTGGTCATATACCTTCCCAGCATTAGGTGCGACGGCCAAAGTAATACCTGCTTCTCTTCCAAAATCTGCTCTTTCAAAAACCTTCGGCAGTAGCAATTAGAGACAATAAGGAATTCTACACTTTCTAGAGCGATCTTTCCCAACTCACCTCGATTTCATGTCCTGCCCTTTTTAGCGCAATGGCTGCCGAGAGTCCTGCAATACCTGCACCAACAACACCTATCTTGAGGGGACTTTTGCTTGCCATGATGGCAGTATGGCTTTATGCGTATTGGTTCGTTGAAGTTGACCGAAGGAGACAAAGTCGGCACACAAGGTTGAGATAATCAGTAATAATGCTTTCTTTCCAATACTTATCTTTATTAGCGTCACTGGTACCATACATCAAGATAAGCAGGATTTAGGAGATCGGTCCGCTGTCCTGGATTCGGCTCAATGGCCATACTTCCACCGAGAGGAGGGTTACATTTGAATAAGGCAACTAGGAGAATAATTGCAGATCTCGTGGGGGGATGCAGAATGTCAGGGGATGTCATCCTCCGCTGACCGAATCCTATCGTCTTACCGACGGAGAATGTCAAATGGGCTGCCGAAGGATGAAGACAACAGGTCACTCAGCCGTTGAGGGATCCTTACTCGGAACTTGCCTATAGCTTCGAGTGGCGCAATTCTCTAGCTCAGGCCCGCCGAGACCGTACGGAGTGGTCTAAGACGCGCTAATGCATGCAATGCATAAACCATGGCTCCATCTCGTCTTACTAACGCTATCATTCGGATCCATAATTATAACTAGTTTTGGACTAATATTAGTAAATTACACTAGTGTTCCATGATTTCTGGTATGCTAACAGGGAAGAGAAAGGCGGCCTTGCATGCCATGGACTCTCATTAGTGTTGCATGATTTTTGATATGCCGATAGGAAAGAGAAAGGCTGTCTTGCATACTAGTGTGGAATTGAACTCGTATCCACAATTCTTTGCCCTTACACGTAGCCAAACAGTTGACGCAATTTTCGGCTACGACAACAAAGGCTTGTTGGTGACCAACCAACCAAGTTGGCCCGTGCGTGACTAGGAGAGCATGGGATCTCTTATCATGGAAAGACTTTAGTACTTGCAAAAGTAATCAAAAGAACATGTCAGATGGCGGCACAACGGACCTAGTCAGGTGGGATTGCTAATAGGAATAGTCGTGCTAGATTACCACGCTATTCTATTCGATGAAGTCCGTGCCGGTGTGGATCCAGGGCGATCCGTATGAACTGTCATGTGCAAGTATGCTACAGGAGGAAAATGGGAGATCAGCATTCTGCGATCTAGCCCACACACCCCGGAGATATAAGACTGCCTTCACTCGCATTGTTTTCCGGAAAAAACTTTAAAGTTTTGTTCGAGGACCTCATGAACATGGCTGCTCCATTATCATTATATCTTTTTGGAGACCAAGATAGCCAGTTCAGGGACGACCTGGGAGCACTCCTGTTAGTAGGAGGGAACCCTGTATTGAATACTTTCTTTGATCGGGCAGCTCTATCACTTCGGCAAGAGATACAAGCATTGCCATGGTCTCAGCGTGACCAATTCCCATCGTTCTGCAACTTTTTAGATCTTTTGGCTATCGACACCTCCAAACCACTACATCCGGCGTTGCAGTTGGCTCTGTCTTCTGTACATCATTTCGCCGTGTTCTTGTGGTAAAGTTTCGATGAATAGGCTCATTCTGGCCGACATGCTTACCTCATATTAGTCGGAAACATTCGGAGATTGAAAGCTCTAAATTTGATGGGTCTTGGTACACTTCTGGTTTCGGTACCGGTCTGCTTGCGGCGGCCGCTGTGAGCTGCTTTTCGACGTTTGAACGGTTCTTACCGATTGCATTGGATACGGTCCTTGTCAGTTTCCGCGTCGGACTTCTTGCGGCTGACATTCGAGACCAAATTTTGATCGACAAAGAGAGCCTAGCATGTTGGCGTGTCCGTGTTGAGACTGGCAAGTCAGAGGCGGTACTGTCCCAGCTCGAGGAGCTCTGCACTCAAAAGGTAGAAGCTCTCAGAACCTCTGCAATTACCAGCTAAGTTTAAGAATAGCGTTTGCGGACATGGTCAAGGCCATACGTTTGCTGCTTATCAGATGATTCGGTGCTGCTCAGCGGTCCGCCTACATTGCTCGAAGATTTCGTCCGGACTTACAACCTAGATGCATCTGAGTCTGCCGTCTATGCTCCCTTCCATGCATCGCAATTATATTCGCAGAATGATGTCGAACGTATCATTCATTCGTTCTCACCGACACTAGCGTCTGTCACGTCGAAGCTTACTTTACTCTCCCACCGCGATGGAAAAGCTCTTCCACCTCAGACTCTGCACTCACTTCTTGCGGTGGCAGTATCAGCCGTCCTACGGGAACACGTCGGCTCATTTGATGTTCTTTGCGGTATTAAAGATGTGATCCAGTCCCAGCTTGCTCAACCCTGCACACTCATATCAATCGGCACGCCCAATGGGCTGAGACTCGCAGCCATGCTTGACAGTACCAAGCTTAGTCTTGATGGAGTGATCCACGTAAACAACGAATCAATCGTAAGTCATGCTTCTGCACCACAGCAAACAAGACAGCCAAAGATCGCTATTACGGGCTTTTCCGGCAGATTTCCCGAAGCAGAGAATCTTCATCGCTTTTGGGATGTGCTTCGTGGAGGTATTGACACGCATTCGGAAACACCGAAATCTCGGTGGGATGTAGAAACGCACGTTGACTCGACTCTGAAACGCAAAAATACCAGTGGAACTCCATATGGGTGCTGGCTGAACAATCCGGGCCTATTTGATCGCTCATTCTTTAGCATATCACCACGTGAAGCTCCTCAAATGGATCCTGCACAGAGGCTTGCTCTGATGTGTGCATACGAGGCGGTGGAGATGTCTGGCATTGTCCCGGACGCTACTCCATCAACAATGAAAAGCCGCGTTGGAGTTTTTATTGGTTCTACCAGCAATGATTGGTGCGAAACTAATAGTGCACAAGATGTTGATACCTACTTCATACCTGGTGGAAACCGTGCGTTCATACCAGGACGTATTAATTACTGTTTCAAGTTTAGTGGGCCAAGCTTTAGTATCGACACGGCCTGTTCGTCAAGTCTTGCCGCCACTCACTTAGCCTGCAATGCTCTTTGGAGGAACGATATCGATTGTGCAATTGTGGGAGGGACGAATGTCCTTACCAATCCTGACGTCACGGCTGGTCTTGATCGCGGTCATTTCCTGTCTCGTACTGGAAATTGCAAGACTTTCGATGACGGAGCGGATGGATACTGTCGCGGAGAAAGTGTCGGAATAGTCGTTCTGAAGCGTCTGCACGATGCGCAGGCCGACAATGACCCTATTCATGGCTGTATACTTGCCGCAGTCACAAACCATTCTGCTGAAGCCGAATCTATTACGCGACCCCATGTCGGAGCACAGCAGGCATTGTTCTCCGATGTCCTAGCAAAGGGAGGCGTGCACCCAAACGACATCAGCTATGTAGAGATGCACGGCACAGGTACCCAAGCTGGAGATGGCAGGGAAATGGCCTCAGTCTCGCAAACCTTCGCACCGTGGCCGCAGGGCGACCCTCGTAGCCGACGAACTGATCTGCACGTGGGCTCTGTAAAGGCAAATGTCGGCCATGGAGAATCTGCTGCTGGAGTCACAGCTTTAATCAAAGTCTTGCTGATGATGCAAAATAATGAGATCCCCCCTCACTGTGGCATCAAGACTAGAATCAATCGGACTTTCCCCTCAGACCTGGAAGAGCGGCGCATACGAATCGCAAAGCAAGCTACTCCTTGGGTGAAGACTAACAGACCTCGACGGGTTCTGCTCAACAACTTCTCTGCAGCTGGTGGCAATTCTTGTGTTTTAGTCGAAGATGGACCAGGAAAAGCTGCTGAAAACCAGCACTCACGCCCTGATACACGTCCTGCACATGTATTGACTTTGTCGGCGAAAACCAAGACGGCACTGGAGGCCAACACTCGCAAGATGGCGCATCTGCTCCAGACTTCCGAAGTAATGTCGCTCGCTGATTTGGCGTATACGTCTACAGCTAGGCGGCTACACTACAACTTTCGCAGCTCGTACGACGCGCAAACGATTCAAGGCCTAACCAAAAGCCTCGAGCAAGATATTGCAAGCCCTCCGCAGCAGGTCCGAGGCCCCCCAAAGATCATTTTTGCCTTCTCTGGTCAAGGTTCTAATCATGCTGGTATGGGACAGTACCTCTATGATACGAATTCTAGGTTCAAGATGGCCATGGATCGGTTTGATGCTATCATACAAGGGCAAGGATTTAGTTCGATCCTGCCTTACATCCGAGGTATTGAAGACACAGCCCACCAGGCATCCCCCTTGACGATACAGCTGGCCCAGGTGTCTCTTCAGATGGCACTAGCTCGTCTATGGGAAAGCTGGGGCATTTCACCTGTGGGTGTGCTTGGTCACAGCCTAGGCGAGTACGCGGCGCTCAACTATGCGGGTGTTCTTTCCGACTTCGATGTCTTGTGGATCTGTGGACAGCGAGTCAAGCTTCTCGAGACCCACTGTCAAACAGGTACGCATGCAATGCTTGCAGTACGCAGCCCGCATCATGAAGTTGCCTCCTGTCTGGATGGCATCCAGGTTGAAATTGCCTGCATCAATAGCCCTCGGGACACGGTTGTCAGTGGTGCGAATAAGGACATTGATCTCTCAACAGTCCAGCTGGATTCCAAGGGAATCAATTACAGTAGGATGAGAGTCCCATACGCGTTCCACTCCAGTCAGCTCCAACCTATTATCGAGGACTTCTCGAGGGCCTTGGACGGGATGACAATCAGATCTCCGAGGGTGCCAATTTTGAGTACCTTGCTGTCCACCGTCATCAAACCTGGCGATCACCTGGGGAAGGACTATCTTTTACGACAGTGCCGCGAGGCTGTCAACGTGGTTGGCGCCGTGCAGGCCGGTGAAGCTGCAACCATGCTGAATGATCGCACCCACATCATAGAAATGGGGCCAAATCTCGTCCTAGCGAGGCTTATGCAGCGTACCATGGAGAACGCGCCTACGATTATCCCGTCGCTTGAACCGAATCAAGACTCATGGCTGGTGCTCAGTCGCAGCGTTGCATCTGCATATCGTATCGGATGCAACATCAACTGGGCCCAGTACCACAGAGACTACGACCACGCAGTTGTTCAACTCCCGTCCTACGGTTGGGACCTCAAGGACTACTGGATCCAGTACGTGCACGACTGGTCTTTGCGCAAAGGCGAACCGTTGCCTGTCATCGCAGAGTCTGCAGCGTCTCGATTGGACTTGAATACGACCAGTTGCCAGAAGGTAGTTTCCTTAGAGTCACTGGTTAGTAACCCCTGACCCCGATTCTTGTCTTCTAAGTATGTCCTAAACGGTGGGCAGGGAGATGGGTTCCTAGTGATCACCGAGTCCGACCTACAATCTAATGACCTTAGACCAGTTGTGGGAGGCCATAAAGTAAATGGTGTTGCTGTTTGTATTGGTGTAAGTGTTTAGCAATAACATGAATCATCGATACTGGTCAACTGACAGAATGCAGGCTGTGTACGCTGACATGGCATTCTCGTGTGCTGAAGCAATCTTGAAAACTTTCCAAGGCAAAGAAGGTATTACCAATACTGCAATTCTGGTAAATGATATGGACATGCAAGAGGCATTGATCATAAGTGACAGCCCCGAGCCCCAGATTGTAAGAGTTGAAGCAAAGTATTCTCAAAAGCATAAGAAAGTCGAAATTGAGATTAAATCGGCTAGCAACGGGGGACAGACCTATAAAGTCCATGCCAAGGCCACTGTGGTTTTCCATGATCGTCGACAAGAAAAGCAGAATCTCCACCTGCAAATGGGTTCAACTGGTACTCTGATAGAGACCCTGAAAAGGAATGCTACATCTGGTCTTACAGAACGGTTCACTACTGCAATGGCCTACAGAATGGTGGCTTCCCTTGCGCATTACGACGAATCTCACAAAGGGGTGAAGGAAGCTTACCTAAACTCACAAACTCAAGAAGCACACGCAGTGATCTCAACAGCCGCTCGAAATCGCCTTCCCGGCAATTTTACAGCCCATCCATGTGTCTTCGACTCTATCTTACAGCTAGCGACATTTGTCTTGAACGCCAATGAGAATTCTAGGTTTGACTTGGAGGTCTACGTCGTTCGTGGCTGGGATGGTCTGTTTATCGATGGTATTCTGAGTCCCGAAAAGGAGTATGAGACCTACGTAAAGATGACAGCACAGGATAAGGATGTTTCGCTTGGCGATATTGCCATCAGGCAAGGCGGCAACACCATCGGATGCATCAAGGGGGTCCGCGTACAGCGCGTACCACGCCGTCTTATGGATGTCATGTTCAAGCAGAAGACTGACGTCGCTACAACTCTCCAGTCTGCAAATGACAGCCTTACAGTGCAAGCTAAAGCTAGTGGAATGAGCAAGAAGACGGAGGGTCCCTCAAAGCTTGACCAATCGCTCTCCATTATCGCCGAAGAGTCTGGCATTTCCATACCAGAGATGAAGGACGAGGATTTCTTAGGAGACCTCGGTATCGACTCCCTTCTTGTATTGGTGATTGCCAGTCGCTTCCGCGAAGAACTGAACCTCGATCTTTCTTCATCATTCCTGATGGAGGTGAATACGATAGGTGCTATCAAGGCTTATTTCAAGAATGTCGATTCTCCTCTTTCCGTGGACAGTGGTCTCGATACTGATACCTCTTCCTCCGATTCGGGAACACCAAGGAGCATGGACTCTAGCGTATCTGAGGACTCCGATTTAGCAACGGCTGACGTGGGTTTCAAGGGCGAAGTTGTAGGTGCCAAGAAAACGCCTGTGTCCACCTCAATCCTCCTTCAAGGAACAATGAGTCCAAGCACCAGAACAATGTTTTTGTTCCCTGACGGATCAGGTTCCGCTACCTCTTATATGCATCTGCCCCGCGTCCATGAAAACGTCGCAATTGTCGCTATGAACTGTCCATACATGACAAACCCCAAAGAGATGGTGGGCAGCTTTGAAGATATCACAAAGATCCTCCTCGCAGAAGTCCGTCGGCGGCAGCCCAAAGGCCCTTACTGGATTGGCGGGTGGTCCGCCGGTGGTGCTTTCGCTCACTATGCCGCCCGACTCCTCATTGAAGCCGGAGAGGAAGTCAAAGCCCTCCTCCTCATCGATGCCCCATGTCCTGTCGGGTTGGGCAAGCTCCCAGAAGCTTTCTTCAATTACTGGAGAAAGATTCACCAACCTGGCGGGATGGTCGAGGACAGACCCTTGCCATCTTGGCTCATGGACCACTTCAAAGCCGTCAACGAGAATCTGCGTTGGTATAATGCATCGCCCTTGCCACGAGGACATTCGCCAATGACATATCTCGTGTGGGCGGCTAAGGGAACGGATAATTTGGCGGCATTCCCTGACAGACATCTGATTACGCCGCAGGAGGATAAAGACTTGGGATTCCTGATGGATGACAAAACAGATTTTGGGCCGAAGGGCTGGGAGAAGTTGGTAGAGGGGGAAATCAAGATTGAGAGAGCTATGACTTCGAATCATTTCACTATCACAAGGGGTGAGGGTGCGAAGTTGGTTAGTGAGATGATCAAGAAGGCTTGTGTGGTAGAATGATTGGGATATTGTTGTGTTAGATTTCTTGTTCTCAAATTGATAGATTGCTGTTGTTTTGTCCGGATAGAGATTTAGAATAGAGGAGTGAGAATATGATATACATACTGAGGTCAACAAAACTAAGATCTTCGATGTAGTGAATGACATAATACCTCCATTTAATCAAGAGACCCTTAAAGGGCGAGAATGCCATTGTTCGAACCCCCAACATTACAGTCAAAGCTGCACATTCGCTCCATAACCGAAAGGCTGAAGACGTCAAAAGGGGCCGCGAGCCACCTACCAAGTGCGGGCGTGGCTGACCCTATCTTCGATTTCATGCAAACAACAATGCTCGGGCGTCCGCCTCCACCACACCAAAGACACATCTGAGGTGATGCGCCCGGGCCAGGGTTGCCTTGAGAAGCCACCAATACGTCGTGAGGATCGTTCGACATCAGAATGGGGCATGATCTCGGAGATCGGCTTGCCAAGCCACCGACGCCCGATGCGTTATCGGATAAGATTGTTGAGGTAGCGGAGTGAAGCTGACTGCTCAGGCCTCCAATCTGTCAATTACATGTATGACATGATGGACACAATGCAGAGAGAAGACTCCTTTGCTACAAAGGTCCAGAGATGGCCCTTTACGTCCGCATTATAGGCATCTCGCTCAGAACTTCTCTGAAAGCTCGTGGTCCCAAGATGGACCGTCATGACGCAACAGAAGAGTCGCCCTTGCTTGGACAGTCCGAATCCCCTGTCAATGATGCAGGCGAATACCGCAATGGCACCATAACTAATTCTGGAGATGCAAATGGCGCCCAGAATGGATTGGTGAAGCCAGCCGAGGATGAGGAGAGCCAGAAGGATGGCAGAGAAGATGCTACTCAATATCAGGGGATGCCTGAGGTAAAGGCGAAGCTTGCATATATCTTACCGGCAATAAGCATCGGTGTATGTCGCTTTTGAACCTGGCAATGGCCCATGCTCAAATGCTCTAGATCTTTCTGGCAGCAGCGGATCAGACCATTATTGTATCGTGCTATGGCAAGATAGGTAGTGATCTGAATGCGTTGAACAATACATCTTGGGTTGCTACTGCGTAAGTGGCTGCACCTATAACAATTACTCATCAGCTGACTGATATAATTGCCAGCTACTTCATAACCTTGACGTCTTTCCAGCCTCTGTACGGAAAATTGAGTGACATATTTGGAAGAAAGGCTTGCATCCTCTTCGCATACACGATTTTCGGTGTTGGATGCTTATTCTGTGGGCTTGCAAGAAATATGAATGAGCTCATAGCAGCAAGAGTAAGCTATTGCAGGAACACCAGGACTGTACGAGGCTAACGTAAACTTACAGACCTTTGCGGGAATCGGTGGTGGTGGTATGACAACTGTCATCTCCATTCTGATGAGCGACATAGTGCCGCTTCGTGAACGAGGAACATGGCAGGGTATCATCAACATAATATACGCAACTGGCGCTGGCTGTGGCGCGCCTCTCGGTTTGCATAGGCCGTACCCATGTATATCTAGTAATGCTGACTTGGCGCAGGCGGTTTGTTAGCTGATACAATTAGCTGGCGGTGGTAAGGTCGTTCTTGCCGCAGAGGAAACCTCAACTAATGACCTCCAGGGCATTTCTTGCACAAGCTCCCATGTGTGCTATAGCATTCCTTAGTGTTGCCATCATATTAAAGCTTCCCAAGCAAGAGGTTTCTGATTGGAGAACCAAATTTCGCCGCATCGACTTTCTTGGTGCGTTCGTACTCGTGGCTGCGGTTTCTACAATGCTGCTTGGCTTAGACTGGGGCTCGAACCACGGCTGGTCTCAGACCACCACTATTGTCTCGCTCTGCTTATCACTCCCACTTTTCATCGCATTTGTGTGCGTTGAGCTCAAAGTGGCGGTCGATCCTTTCGCGCCTGGCCGCATCATCTTCGAGAGGAGTCTGGTCGCTTGTTACTTGTGCAACTTCTTCAGCTTCGCTGGTTGGTTGGGTGTCATTTTCTACCTTCCACTCTTCTTTCAAGCCGTCGACGAGCTTTCAGCCTCCCAAGCTGGATTGAGGCTTCTGCCCGGTATCGTCGCCGGTGTTTCCGGGTCACTGTTTGGCGGGGTGGTGATGCAGAAGACGGGAAGATATTATTGGCTTACAGTCATCGCCTACACGACTCTGACAATTGGAATAATTCCAATACTACTATGCTCTGGCATAGTTCTCAATAGTACCTACGGTATAGCCGTTGGCTTGGTCCTTTGTGGCTTTTCCAACGGCATCGGCGTGACCACGTCATTGATCGGTTTGATTGCCAACGCTTCAACGGAGGATCAGGCAGTAGCCACTGCATGCTCATACCTGTTCCGATCTCTTGGCTCCGTCATAGGTCTGTCATTATCGGCAACAGTTGTTCAACAGTCACTGCGTACCCAGCTCCGGGACAGGCTGCGGAGCGGCAAGGACGCCGATCAAATAGTGAAAAGAGTACGAGAGAGCTTAGAATATATCAAGTCACTAGACCCTGAAATACAGGTCACAGTCCGGCATTGCTATGGTATTGCAACGAGGAATGGATTTGCCTTGATGCTAGTGCTTGTCTCTTTTGCGATGATCAGTAGCTGTAAGTCGAAGCACTAATAATAAGCCAGACTAGTCGCTAAAATCTTGTCTCAAGGGTTCATTAGAGAGAAGAGACTCACACGGTGAGGTGGATTCATGATCTGAGATCGAAATCCTGCCACCAAGTCCAGTCACCCAGCCCTTTTGATGCATAGAGCTAGCTGAGCCAGTCACACGGATGGCTCGTCTCATGAACACTAAAGAGTCTCGAACCTTTTGACCACCTGAGCCTTAGGCGGCTGGACAGTAATGATGAGCTATTAGAAGTAGGTGACTCGGTCTGACGACGACCAGATATATGTAAATCCGGGCTCCATTGCCTATGGCATGAGACATTTCTATATGCAAGATATTCACGTGTTCACGCGTCTCTCGCCAATCTCTAAAGCAGTTTTTTGTAATCTAGGAGGCGTAACGTACCACGGAGCGTGGAGTACTGCTCGTTACGGTAGATCAACAAGACCATATGGTAGGCCTCCTAGGAATGAACAGCCTGGAATGACTGGAATAGTGGAACAAGAGGCAAATATGAGGCACGCACCCTGATCAATTTTAACCAAAGTTTTATAGCAAAGTTTGACCAGAAGACAATTCAGCTCGCTTTTCAAGGACTTTCTTCGCTGGGATACTCCTCGAAGGAAGGCCCTTGTTAACCATGAGAGAGGCAGCTCGAAGGAATCAAGAACTGATCCCAGCTACCTGAATTAAGAATCAGAAGACAAAGGATTTCAACTATCCGGTCACCTCGCAGTTCTATCACGGAGGTGCCCTCCTGTGCCCTCCTGCTGAAAAGATCCTTCCCCGCGTGAGGTTGGCCTTAGATAGGTTGGAGTTAGCCCAACAAACACGATTGCACTACTGGTGTCTGCTATTACACATTACAGCATTTAGTCTGCGCTGTAACATCCTACTGGGTGCTGACGCGGGCTATCGGCTTGTAATATGGAAGCTTCGAGTCGAACAGGAAAGAATATTCAGGGGGATTCAATTACTTAGTAGATATAGCGGACCACAGCAGCAACGTGAAACTGCCGCTCCACCAGAAACCGCACTTGGGAGAATTTTCTTGGCGCTGTCGAATGTCAAAGTAAGATGAAATTTGAGCAAGATTCCTCAACAGAAACTCTCAAACGCCACTATGCCGAGCTGTTGGCTAACTCTAGCTACCAAAGCCGCGGTGACATGAAGACTAAAATGACATACCGGGAGTTTAAGCGACTTTGGTGTGACATTTCTTTGAAAGAGGAAGTAGCTGTGGTGAGCAAGTTTTGCATGTTACCTCTGCTCCAAAACAGGATAGGGATCACCTCCAAGTTCACTCTGGAAGCGAAGTCATTCTATGAGCGAAGTCAGTAGCGTATCCTGTCTCTTTTGATGTTCCCTCGCTGTTCCTGTTGCTATTCACTCAAAAATTCGTTACTTGCACATGTGTGGTAGGTTTGGAATGGTATGCTTGTTGCTCGTCAGAAAATATGCTCAAACTTGGATGTAATGTTCTCGGATATCCACCCAAGCTGTGGCTTCTAAAGTCTAAATTGCTATTCAGAGATATTTTCTCATGGTATGCTCAATTGACTCAAATTTCGCATGTGAAAATTTCCTACTTAAGTCCTCACCATCTTCCCAACTTCTTCTCTTCCTCTCCTCGTCTACGACTACCAAGAAATCGATCGAGCTATCTTCGAGAACAATCCTTAGTCAATTTCACATCATCCATAAGTAGGGCAACTTATTCACAGATTCACATACATACTAACCAATTAAGAAGATAACTTCGAATCACCAACCGTCTATAACTAGCCAAAGTTCAATTGAGCTGGTCCCCAGAACAATTCTCAGTTAAGATCACATCATCCACAGTTTCTGGTACGCTTCCACGTACCCACCTACAACTCGCACCGCTAACCAACCAACAAGACAACCTCAAACACAAGATGCAACTCCAAGTCTACCTCCTCAGCCTCCTCGCCAGCGCCACAACCATCACCGCCCAAGCCATGCTCAACTGGGTCTTCTACGAACCCGGCAGCGACTGCAACACAAACTATAACCACGAATCCACCAACGAAGACTACTGGACCGCGCCCAACGGCTTCTGCCTCCCCATGAACACCCGCAGCGGCGATTACGACGTCATCGTCTCGGGCGTCAATGTCGGCTTGAATACTAACATGCCGGCGCTGTATGGGTGCCCGGATCGTAGTTGTGATTTGAGAGGCTGTGTTATGATGGCGGCGAATGAGTGGAGTGGACAGGGGATGGGGTGCCAGCATATGCACAATGCGCCGTTTTGGTGGATTGCGGGCGTGGAGATTCCGTTTAAGAGGGATGGGGGGTGGAATGAGACGGAGGAGGCGGGTTTGGGTCCGAGGGGGGAGGGGAATGGGGCTGCAAGGTTGGATGAGATGCGGACGAGGGCGAAGGAGTTTAATGCTTGAGGGACGGATGGGGGATATATATTGCGTGGGAGGAGTTTACATGTTGCTTTCGCTTTTTCTTTTGTCTCATCTGGATCTCGACGGGTAACTTGCTTTGACTGATGGTGTTGTACATACTTGACTAGACTGAATATATTGGTGTTTCCTCCCCACTCAGCCTTTCTCAACCCCACGCTCCTCACGCATTCCTTTCATCACTCATAACGTCGTCGTCCCCACCACCGCTGTGCAGCAACCCTCCCATCAACCCCCTCCCTTCCCTCAACCAAATTTCGCATTACTAAAATCCATCTCCGGATGCTGTTTCTTAAAATTCTCCAGCATATCAAGCTTACTCTGCTCCTCGCTCGTCGGCTTCCCCATCTCCTTCTGCCGCTGGTCATACATCATTTTCTCGACCATGCCCCTCGTCTCTCCATCCAGATCGCCTAGCTTTGAGTTCTCGGGCTGGATTTTAGACGTGTCGAGGAAGTAGGGGGCGTTGCTGGTTACGGAGGCCCACCATTGCATTTTGTTGGTTTTGTCAAGGTGGATGGAGATTTCTTTGCCGGTGGTGGTGGGCTCGAGTGTCCATGTTGATTCGGAGGGGTGGATGTCGTGGGGGAGGGGTCCCTGTGTTGGGGGGGGAAATGTTAGTATTGTGGTGGGGCAAGGGTGGACTGAGTTGAGGAGATGTGCACACATCTATTATGGGGTCTTGCCCCTTCACGCCAACCTTGAGATAGGTTTTCTTCATCTCCACTACTATATCCTTGCCCCGCAGGTTGCCTGGTACGGCCACTGTAATGTCAAGGTCTTGTATTGTTTGCGTCCATTTGTAGGGTAGCTTTGCTTGTTCCTCTGCTTCTCTCGCACTGTCATCCTTATCTTTCTGCTCTTTCTCGGAAGGCGTTGGTGAGGTGGACATTCTGGAGTTTCAAGGAGGATGGATGGGTCTCTATAAATCACGCTCAGGTCCTCTCACTGAAAGTACCTTGGTATTTATTCGGGTTTCATGTACTTGGGAAAGTTCTAGATTCAGAGATACTGCAGTGTTCTACTCTCGGTTAAACGGTTGATCAACTGCCCCGGAAGATGCCCTAAAGCTGAGACGCTCGGGGACTATTCTGAGGGGATCTTCGGGGCTTTCGTTAGGCTGCCAGATATTCTAATCGGCGCCAAGCGCGCCTAAAGACTGATATTGCTGACCAAAGTCCTCCCTCCTCTCGTGAAAGCCCGAAACAAGCTTGTTCCCGGATCCGTTCACAATTCATGTAATTTTGGAGTCTACAACGCCTTCGCCACGATGTCGTTGGGTCCACCAGGCGCCAGCCTGAATCCAGAGCATACCGAGAATTTTGAGGATGTACGCAGTTACATCTTGGTTTTGCAAGACTCTTCTTACCTTGAAGTAGATGGAGAAGCAATTTGCCGTCAAAGGTCCGCCTTCCAGCACGCCTTTCGCTTTCCGCCCTTCATCCGAAAGCAAAGATTGTATGACTGAGAAAAGACTGCAATAGCTGTGCAGCACATGACAACATACTGGGCAATATTAGAGAAGATGAAAGGCTCCCAACTGCGGCTTACGAAAATAGACGACGAGATATACGAGCACTTCAAGAAGGAGTTTCCGGATTTTGATCCCAAGGAGACTATTGACGAGGACAAGATGAAGAGCAAGGAGGGCAAGGAGAAATGGCGGAACTGGATGATGACATACGAAAAAACAGTCGAGGACTACAACTTTGGGACGATGCTGAGGTCGAATCCAAAATTTGAATACACAGAGGAACAGACTATATTTGGTTTGGCCCAATCCCATCACTCCTCACAGCGCTTCACCCTGACTGCTTGAATGTAGCCATGAGAATGCAATTCTACGCCATTGAGATCGCCAGGTCGGTACTTCCAGGAAACTTCCTGCTGGCTGAAGCTGACCTTCATCAGAAACCGCGCAGGCCTGAATGATTGGATATACGAGCAAGCGCATCCTAGTAAAGAAGCCGACAAGCCTTCATAAAGCTCTTCATTGATGTCGAACCGCGTGGTTGATGATGCACATCAACGGTGGTTTCTACGGTTATCATCGGCACGGGGCTATCAGGTGCGACTCCACGTAGGCAGATTCCTAATTCATTCTCTTCCTGTCATCATTGGTGGCACCCTCACCACCAGCATTTCTGAGGAGTTCGACAGGTTGTGCTACTTGACCCAGCTTCTTCTGGCCTTGAGTTTTGGGATTGCTGTCATCCTTGGAGAGCAGAGCCATGGCGACACCTCTCTTCCGCCTCACCTTAGCCATTAGCTGCATTTTATCGCATCACTGGTTACGTCTACTTCAGTGCACGTGTATCGCCTGAAGTAACACTTCGGGGCGGTGTAGCCATTTTTACGTGCGCATTGAACTAAGTGCCCTCAGCTAAAGCATTATCACTTTTGCTTTCCCCTATAAGCGATCACCAAATCCAAGTGATATCGTGATTCTGCCTCTTTCTATCATTACCATGCAATGCAATATTTTTTGATTTACTGATCGCAACGTTCTGCTGGTGTTTGAGCTTCCGCGCTAAAGAACAATACTAAGAAATTCGCACTCTCCCATTCAACATTAACGCAAATCGCATTGTTAGGTATGCATGCAGCTATTGTTCTTCTGACTCATCCCTACATCGTCCCTGCCAGACTTTGCATCTCGTTGCTTGATCAAGCCTGTCGTATAGTCTACCATCATGTATCCTGTCCGTCCATTTCTGTTCCAAGAGCGTTTTGAGCCATCTACCATTATTTTGATTTTCAGATCTTCTAACTTTCGACATGAAGGCCGTAGACTCAAGCTCTATGGACGAGAGTCTCGACGGAGCTGGCGATCGGGAAGCAGAAGACACCAACGACGAACAGGTACAATTTGCTCGTTGGAAAGATCTCTTCAATTACACATCGAAAACACATAGCGTCATTCTTGTGTTGGCCCTCATCATATCAGTGGCCTCAGGCATGATCGTACCGGCGCTGGCGCTGTTCTTCGGCAAGATCTTCGACTATTTCACAAGATTTGGGGCAGGACAAGTCAACGGACATGATCTTAAGCAAGATGTTTCCAGCTACGCTTGTTACCTCGTTGGGCTAGGTTGCGCAAGTGGCCTACTCAACGCATGCTTCTATCTACTGTGGATGATATTCGGGGAGCTACAGGCGCAAGGCGCTCGGGAGAAACTTTTCAATGGAATGATCGAGAAAGAGATGGAATGGTACGACAGGCTCGCCGCTGGTATCAGTACTCAATCGTCGCGGTTGCAATCGTAAGTAGACTTATTTCTTCTAGCCATCTCCAGCCCCTACTAAAGAGTGTCCCAGGCTGGTTCGAGAGCTTCAAACTGGAACGTCTCAGCCTCTTGGCTGTGTTGTACAGTATGCCGTCACCACAGTTGCGGCACTGGGGCTGGCCCTCTACTATTCATGGAGTCTGACCCTCATCACCCTTGCAACCATGCCGGCCGCAGCCGTGATTCTGGCGAGGATTTCAGCTCAAATAATCTTGAGCGTCGAGGCGCAGCGGCAAGAACTCACGAATTCCTCAAAGATGGCAAGCACGGCAATCTCTGCCATTGAAACTGTGAAGAGCTTCAATGGACAGGACTTCGAGCTCTGGCAATATGCCATGGCCATCAGGAAGGTTGCAAGCCACTACCTTGGCCAAGCAAGAGTTCAAGCTCTACAGAACGGATTCCTTCGCTTTTTCATCCTAAGCATCTTCGTGCAGGGTTTCTGGTATGGCAGTCACCTTGTCGACACTGGCCAAACAAGCCCTGGCGATATTTTGACCTGCTTCTGGGCTTGCATCATGGCAGTTCAAACGGCGGCGGCAATTTCGACGGAGTACCCGTACCTTCTGAAAGGCAAAGTGGCTGGTGCCACAATCAAAGCCAGTATAATGTATATGGACAGGGGCCGCAGAATTATACCTATGGTTGGCAAGAAGAGTCCGAGGCGGTGCGATGGTGAAGTCGAGGTCCGAAATGTAGGTTGCCTTGATTCATGGATTTAAAATTTATGCTAATAGAAGATAGCTATCATTTTCCTACCCTATGCGCCTAGAGGAGCTTGCATTGAACAAGGTCTCCTTCCATTTTCCTGCTGGGAAAACCACTTTCATTGTTGGAGAAAGTGGTTCTGGGAAAAGTACGTTAGGAGATCTGTTGTTAGGTTTCTACAGTCCAGTATCGGGCTACATACTGATAGACGGCCACCCGATTCAGACTTTGGACGTCAACTGGATTCGGGCTAACGTCACTCTGGTGCAGCAGCGAGCAGTATTGTTCAACGAGACCGTTTTCAAGAATATTGCCTTTGGGTGTAAGGATCACGGCAAAGTGAGGAAGGAAGAAATGAAGGAAGCAATAAAGACTGCGTTACTGCAACACGTGATCAATGATCTGCCACAAGGCCTCGATACCATTGTTGGGGATTGTGGCAATGCAATCAGCAGCGGGCAACAGCAAAGAATCGTAATCGCTCGAGCCCGGCTTCGAGACACCCCGATCCTAATACTCGACGAGGCCACCAGTGCCTTGGACCACACAAGTAAGACGATGGTGGTAGATGCCATTCGAAGATGGCGTCAAGGAAAGACTACAATCATCATCACCCACGATATGTCTCAAGTGCAAGCGGATGATTTTACTTATGTGCTGGAAAAAGGAAAAATTATTCAAGCGGACTTCAGAAGAAAACTCGAAGAKACTGAGCAAGGGCCGTTCAGTAAGAAGAGGATATCAGTTGTCAATTTCCCCCACAACATGAAAGAACCGCCTCCTCCGCTACCACATGTCCGCCCCAGCATTACCCATACACGCACGGTCCCGTACAGGAACTCTAAATGGTATGACTCGGGGGCGGTACAGCCCCAACAGAGGAGAACATCCGTCCGAAGCGTATTTGTCGATGACAGACGACCCCCAGACTTGGTACGAATGCCAATTTCCGGGATACCTGCCCATTCCTTCTCTCCGCAACGCCCTTCTCGACTCTCCTTTTCGACTTTTAACCAGGTGGTTAGGGACGGGCGCTCGACCAATCCAACCAGTACCCCACGTATCGAAGACGCTGACAATATTGAGATGGACTCTATGCACGGTGATGTTATGACCGCTGTACTTCGTCAAGAGGAATCTGCCCAATCGAGAGGCAGGAGGAAATCTTTACCTGCAATTGCTGCTGCACTGCTACCAAGACGCAAACGCAGACGCAACAGCTCGGGGACCGAAGACATCATCCCCTTGAAATATATTTTGATGACTATCTGGCCCATTCTAACATGGAAGGACCGGCTTGTCCTTATTCTTGGCTTCGCATGCGCAGCCATACATGCTGCTGCAACCCCAACATTTGCATATTTCTTCGCAAAGCTACTTGGCACTTTCTCCCTTCCTAGCCATAGCCAGCGTGCGCAACAAGCACGTACATGGTCGTTGTCCATCCTTGGAATAGCAGTCATTGACGGTATTGCCACATACTTTATGCATTATCTGCTCGAGTACTGTGGGCAAGCCTGGGTCAACGCCTTCAGGAAAGAAGCCTTCAGGCGTATCCTAGATCAACCACGATCCTGGTTTGATGCAAAAGAGAACAGCTCCACACGTTTGACCGAATGTCTTGATCGCAATGCTGAAGAGATGCGCAATCTCTTGGGCCGCTTCGCCGCGTACGTCTTTGTGGCCTTGATTATGACCTCCATGGCCATCCTCTGGAGCATGATCCTCTCGTGGAGACTCACCCTCGTCGGTCTAACATGCGCCCCATTCATGTACCTCATAATTCGCTTCTTTGAAAGCATCAGCTCGCGCTGGGAAGCCCGCACCAACACAGCTGGCAGTGTCGTCAACGCCGTCTTCGCCGAAACGTTCACCAACATCCGCACCGTCCGGGCCTTCAGCCTCCAGTCCTTCTTTCGCAAGAAGTACTTCCGCTCCACCCATCACGCCTTCCGCATCGGCCTCCGCCGCTCCATCTACGCCGGCTTCTTCTTCGGCCTCCGCAGCAGCGCTATCGTCTTCATCGGCGCCCTAATCTACTACTACGGCGCGGTCCTCGCCTCCTCACACGCCAACTCCATCCAAACCATCTTCACAGTAATGACCATGCTCCTCTTCAGCCTCGAATCCGCCGCCTCCATCATCGGCCTAATCCCTCAAATCTCCTCCTCCCGCGCAACAGCCACCTCTCTCCTCCGCCTCTACCATCTCCCCTTCCGCTCTTCCCACGAACACACCGGCACCCTCCTCCTCTCCCACCCCGGCCCCATAACCTTCCAAAACCTAACATTCACCTACCCCACCCACCCCACCCACCCAATCCTCAAATCCCTCACCCTCACCATCCCCGCCGGCGGCCACTCCATCGTCCTAATCGGCGCCTCCGGCTCCGGCAAATCAACCCTCCTCTCCCTCCTCCTCGGCCTTCACCCCCCCACCTCCGGCACCATAACCTTCACCAACAAAAATCACCCCATCTCCACCCTCCACCTCCCCACCCTCCGCTCCCTCATCGCCTACGTTCCCCACTCACCCCCCCTCTTCCCCACCACAATCGCCAACAACATAACCTACGCCCTCCCACCGCACCTCACCCCCACCACCCTCGAATCCATCCACACCGCCGCCCGCGCAGCCTCCATCCACGACTTCATCTCCTCCCTCCCCAACGGCTACTCCACCCTCCTCGGTCCCGGCGGCACGGGCCTCTCCGGCGGCCAAGCCACCCGCCTAGCCATCGCGCGGGCGATAATCCGCAGACCGAAAATACTGATACTCGATGAACCAACACGGGGACTGGATTATGAGAATGTGAGGGGGATTAGGGAGATGGTGAGGGGGTTGGTGAGAGAGGGGGTGGGTGTGCTGGTTGTGACGCATGATGTGGGGATGATGAGGGGGTGTGGGGAGGTTGTTGTGATGAGGGGGGGGTTTGAGGAGGTGC